>VZRF01000058.1:8885-36803 GCA_013396875.1 Vireo altiloquus
GGGTGGATCTCTGCATCCCCCGTGGATCCCCAGGGGCTGTGGGTGGATCTCTGCATCCCCCGTGGGTCCCCACAGGCTGCGGGTGGATCTCTGCATCCCCCGTGGGTCCCCGGGGGCTGTGGGTGGATCTCTGCATCCCCCGTGGGTCCCCATGGGCTGCGGGTGGATCTCTGCATCCCCCGTGGATCCCCAGGGGCTGTGAGTGGATCTCTGCATCCCCCGTGGATCCCCAGGGGCTGCAGGGACACAGCTGCCTCACCATGGGCTGCACCATGGCTGCAGAGGAACCTCGGCTCCGGCACCTGGAGCTCCTCCTGCCCCTCCTTCTGCACTGACCTTGGTGTCACCAAGTTGTTTTCCCTCACATGTTCTCACCTCCTCCTCTCCTCTCACTAGAATCCAAAATCTTGTGACTTTGTTTTGATTTTCTTCTTAAATATGTCATCACAGAGGCGTTACCAGCCTCTCTCACTGGCCCAGTTTTGGCCAGCAGCATGTCCATCTTCAGAGCCATCAGCCATTAGCTCTGCTGGATGTGGTGAGGAGCTTCCAGCAGCTTCCCCACAGGAGCTGTCTTTGCGGCCCCCCGCTACCTAAAACCAGCCTGTGCCAAACTAATAAACAGACAGATTAAAGTAAATGCACAAAACCAAGTAGAAACGTAAAATAGCCAATGCCTCCCCATCCCTTCCCCCATCAGTTCTGCCTGTAACTGTCAGAAGGACACCACGGCTGTCAAGTCCCTCAAAAAGGTTACAACACAAAACAACCCTACCACCCCTGTGTTTACAAGAATGGTTTCAGAGAGTGTGACTAGGAGTCCAGAGAGAGATGGAGCTGGCCAAGTGAGCAGTGGCTCTTAAGTAAAGCAGGATAACCCTATGTAGATGTTGGTGGGGCAGACTGTACAGAAGGAAGCTAGGGGAAGGCTCTAAATTAACACACATGAGATATCAACTTTTCTGAAAAATAAGAATGCAAAAAAAGTAAAAAAGGAAAAGGAGGAAAAGGGGCAGTCAATACAAAAGCCATGGATGAACAGCTGAGACACAGAAGTTCAAGAAGAAAAACTAGCAGATAAAGAAAAACAAACATAGAAGAGAGAGGCATAGCTGTTTAACGGTTGGTTTAAGCTTGTAGGGTAAAGCATAATGGCAACAAAAGAAAAGCAAGGACTAGTGTAAGTTGACAGAATTTAAAGTAAAAGTGGCTTGAAATCTGAACTGAGGAAAGCAGAAATGCTTTCAGCTCTGTAAAACACACTTTCAAGAAAGCAGAAACCAAGAAAACTATGGGAAAAAA
The DNA here is from genome assembly GCA_013396875.1 of Vireo altiloquus. Taxonomy (NCBI): domain Eukaryota; kingdom Metazoa; phylum Chordata; class Aves; order Passeriformes; family Vireonidae; genus Vireo; species Vireo altiloquus. Next base: position 10,188 of record VZRF01000058.1, read on the forward strand.
AAAATAGATGGACATAGCCCTCCTAAGAGTGGCGAGAGTCAGATGGACAAACCACTGCCTTAAATACCTCTCTCCTGAATCTTCACTGATTTTACCTGCCTGGGTAATTTTCAGTAACAGCCTGTTGACATTGGTATACAAGTCTGGGCACTAAAGGAACTAACTGCCAAGCTAGCAGAAATACGTGTGATTTTATCACAAATATCATAAAATGGTATGTTGATAAAGCCTCTGCTCCTGCAGCCATGGGGCACAGGGAAATTCTTGTTTTGAGTTAATATTTCCAAAGTAAGATTTTAGTCTTCCCATCTATGAAGAAAAGATTAAAGACATCAGCCCAAGATTAAAAGTGCAGAAAACAAATAAAAAGTACTTCATGTTTAAACTCCTACATTTTTAAACATCTTACAGAATGTAATTTTCAAGATTTTGGAAATCTTGATTTATCATGCTTGAGCTCAGTTTCACTCCTTTCTCAAATCTCCTGGACAGAAAAACTAACAAGTGCCATACTGCTTTTCCATGATAAAAAGCTGTCTTGCTAATCAGCGTCTCATAGATACAAATCTGACCAATCAGAAAAAAATGGAGGACAAAAATATGCAGAAAGTTCAAAAACTTCAAGAATGATTGAAGTGCAGTGTCAGTTCACTATATAGAGGTTTCCATACACAAAATACTTGGTGAACTGAACTAGGGCATTTTTAGAACTTTTTATTTCCTTGTATTAGCAGCTCTTCAGAGGAGGGACCCTTGTTTTGCTCAGCTTTCAGAAAGCAGCTGCTTGCACTGGCACAGAGGTTCATTCCCATGTCTGCTTGGTCGTAGCACCAGACCAAGGATTTAAAGTAAAATATGACCAAATTGAACAGTTTTTTCCTGTTATTTGACTTCTAAGATTGGGAAATAAAGGGACTAGATGAACTGTATTTGGATGCTGATACAGCATTTTTGTGTTTCCAGGTTTCAGCATTTTTAAGGGAACTTACCTCAAAACTCACTCTGAATCAAGGGTTAAAAAGAATTAAAAGTTGATACTGTAGCTAGCAAGGTAGAAGCAAGAAAGGGTTTAATTATTAGCAAATAGGAATAGTCGAAGCAGTTGGAGCAAAGACAATATATCATGTATTTGACTCAGTTATGTTCTTAGAAGCAACAGGGAGGACATTTAGCATTGTAAAAAGGCAAGAACCGAAGAACACACCTGGCCTCCAAGATAGCTGGGACCAGGAGATGAAGCCTGGATCATGACCAGGGGTCAAGAAGACCTGGCAGTGGGACAAAGTAAAGAGGAAGACGTCTGACTTCATCTTCAAGAGACCACCGACCCAAATTAAAGGAAGAACTGCGCAACCGTAATGAACATTCAGCTCATTTTAATACAGAGCGGGGATAGGTGATGCACATATATAGGTGTCTCAGGTGACTTAGATGAATATGTAAGACCTTTGTGAATATAAGGAAAGCCAATGCTTTAGAAATTCACACATGCCTTTTGGAGGGTGACCTTACATGTGCCCAGCGCTGCAAAATAAACATATCACTTTTCAACTTCAAAAAGTTGGAAGGTTTCTTTGTCCGTATCACCTTTATTGCATCAACTCAAATTTGTTTGGATAAAAGACAAACTTTTACAGAATCTGAATGGCAAAGTTAGGAGTGAAAGACAGTGGTGTAAATTTTCGAAGGCACCCAGACACTCATGGAAAAGGAACTCAGTCTTGATTCTATTAAAAGTCTTTCATGTAAAGAGTGAATAAGTATTACATTTGTGAAAGCTGCAAATTATATTAAATTTAGAGGAGCTGTAAACACCAGTTAAGCCAGAATAAGGTCAAATGTCTTGTAGGAGATTAGAAAGACAGATTGATAAAATTTACTACAAACCTGCTTATATGTATTTCTGCCAGGTGGTGCACTCAAGGTTAGAGGCTTTCCTGAGGTGCAAATGTGCCACCACAAAGATACCAGAAGCCACAACAGTTAATGTAATCCTGGATGGACTGATATCAGACTTATTGGTTGGAAGGAGACATTTGAAACCTCTGGGTTTCAGATCCCACTCTCAACAATTTTTCGTCTTAGGGAGAAGAAGATGGGAAGAGGAAGCTGGACATTTCTCAAATGACAGTGACAGGAACAGAAGAGTTTGTTGGTTCTTATTCATGTTCATATGCAAGAATTGCTTTCCCCTAGAGAAAAGTCAGCTCATTTGATAAAATTATATCAGAAACAAAACAGCTTGAACAGTTTCTTGCCTTTCTCCTCATTTGTTTATATGCTAATTCCTGTAGTATCTCTGCTAAAAATACAGGTTTGTTTTGGTTGCTAAAGTGCAAGGAGCATCACTACAAACAGAGCCTGCAAAGTTGTCCATTTCATCCTGCCACCATACAGAAAAGCCCCTCAGGCACAGTGTTGCAAGGCCTGGATGAGCTCTCCATCAAATTACGCACATGTTTTTCAGCTACACATTGTGAATTCTCTAAGTTCTGCATTCCACTGCTGTGGCCAGGAGTGACTCTGGGCTGTGTTGTATCCATTTTTGTTTGATGAGAAAGCTCAGTCAGTCCCTTCAAGACTCAGACTCCCTTGCTCAGACCGCTGTGCAAATTTTGCAAAGACTTAACATGGCTAATGCATGTCTAGGAGTGTAATTTTCCAAAGACCTCAAGAACCTCTGAGTAGTGACAAAAGTGACTTTGTGGCTTTTATCACTCAGGTCAAACTAGAAAGAAATTACTTCTGGAACTTTATCCATAATTTAGCAACTTGATATGTTACAGAAATGGTACATGCAGGAAATGAACTAACAATTCCTCTATTAAAAGTTGTCACTGGGAAAAATAATGCATGTTCAGTTCCATGATGCACACATGTATTAGAATCACAGAATCATCGAATACGCTGAGTTGGAAGGGACCCATCAGGGTCATCAAGTCCAGCTCCTGTTCTTGCACAGGATATCCTCAAGAGTCCCAGCATGTACCTGAGAGCATTGTCCAAATGCTTCTCAAGCTCTGTCAGCCTTGGTGGTGTGACCACCCCCCTGGGGAGCCTGTTCCAGTGCCCAGCCACCCTCTGGGGGAAGAACCATTTCCTAATATCCAATTTAAAACTCCCCTGACACAACTTTATGCTGTTCCCTCAGGTCCTGTCACTGTCACCAGAGAGCAGAGCTCAGTGCCTGCCCCTCCTCTTCCCCTCACATGAAGTTGTAGCTGCAGTGAGGTCTCCCCTCAGTCTCCTCCAGGCTGAACAGACCAAGTGCCCTCAGCCACTCCTCACACGCTTCCCCTCAAGGCCCTTCACCATCCTCGTGCCCTCCTTTGGACACTCTCTAACAGCTCAATCTCTTTTCTGTACTGTGGCACCCAAAGCTGCCCCCAGCACTGGAGGTGAGGCCGCCCCAGAGCAGAGCAGAGCAGGACAATCCCTCCCTTGCCCGGCTGGCGATGCTGTGCCTGATGCCCCCCAGGACACAGGTGGCCCTCCTGGCTGCCAGGGCACTGCTGGCTCATGTTCAACTTGCCATCAACCAGGACCCTTTCCGTGGAGCTACACTTCATCTTCTTGTTCCCCAGTCTATACACACAACCAGGGCTGCCCCATTCCAGGTGCAGAATCTGGCACTTGCCCTTGTTAAATTTCAGAGCTTTGCAGATGTTAAGACACTGTGTCACAGACTTTTGTCCCAGAGGAAATGTCAGCTTAAGGAGTTCCTGTCCCAGATGCTGGGGTGTTACTCCTTGTGCTGTCCCACAGTTACAGTGACACAACTGTTCAGTAAAGAATTTCCTTCTAATATCTAATTAATCTATCTAATTCAAAATTACTTTCAGTTTAAAGCCACTGCCTCTTGTCCTATTTCTACAGTTCCTGATGAAGAGTCCATCTCTGGCTTCCTTGTAGGCCACCTTAGGATACTGGAATGTTGCTATGAGGTCTCCAGGCATCCTTCTCTTCTCCAGGCTGAACAGTGTCAACTTTCTCAACCTATGTTAACAGGAGAGGTGTTTTACTCATGGTTTAATGTTTCATTAGCTCTTAAAAAGTTAGGAATGAATTTGTGTGACATAAAATTATTTTATTACTAAAGAAATACATCCTGCTTTTCTCACATCCACCCATGAAAATACATAAACCAACCTCATTCCTGGCCGTATTTAAAATTTTTCCATATAGAAATGGAGAAATTAAAATGTCCACCAAATTCCTTGCAAAGCCTTGTCTATTATTCCCTCCAACCCCAATGCTACAGCTGTAGAGAGAATCGTATTAACCAGCTACTAAAAAGAAGTATTTGTTGTGTAATCTATTAATCTCCCTGACCCCCTTGGCCAAAGGCAAATATTCAGAAGAGAATCCTATTTCCTAAAGAATGTTTAGTTCAGGCATGTGGGAACCCCCTGTTAAGACGGGGCACAAAAAGCTAAATATTCACCAAATGAGTCCTCTCAGCTTTCACAAACTATGGCAGTGGGTTTTCATGGAATGAAAACAGTTATTTGAGGAAAACACTGGCAGCCACTAAATTCATCAATACTGACCATAAGTTGATTTTTCTTTCAAGAATTTTTGTGCAGCAAAATCATCCATCCAGTGTCCCATACTGTCTTCCTGTTACTCCTTTCCCAAGGACAGCCATTGTTACCTTCATCAGCTGGTAAAAGGAGAGGATTCTTGTTTATGTACTTACAAACATATATGCTGAGCATATATCAACACATGGGAACCAGTAGTAGTGTGCTTTCATTCCTCTTTAGCCACATGGGAACAGGCTTTTATAGCTGTTAGAATCTTCACAAGCCAACAGTTTTGCCGCATTTCTGAGCCACAAAAAACTTGTGGACCTGAAATAACAGCAGGCCTAAAATTTGACAAAAGAAATCCCCCCTCAATTGAATTTTGCAGTATGACTAGCACACAAATTCAGGCAGTCTAATAAAGTATTTTGAAATCTGTTCCTGATTCTTTGCAGATGGCCACTGAAACTCATATGAAATATGACGGCATATTCATTAGAGGCATCAGCAAAATAAATATTTTCAATAACAAAAATACATGAAATGTAAAGGAAATACTGAGTCAGAGCACCATACTGTATAAACAAGCACAACACTGCTCAGGAAATTCTTTCATTTTTATATAATAATCTGTAAGTACAAGTAATACATACTGTATGGAGAATGATAGGCTAGTCATTGGGAAGTAATTGGTCTTATGTGAAAGAAGAGGATATGCTACAGTAGGGGACATAGGCCAAAGACTAACGAGGAGAATGCAGTTCTTCCAAAAAAAGGGTGCCAAGCTACTGTAAACACTCTCCCTCAGTTTTTAATTCTTAACTAGTAGTAAGGTAGACCCTTTAATAATTTTTAATGTTATTCACTACTTAGGCACTTCATGATCAGCTTTCTTCCTGCTTGAAACTTTGCACCATCTGGGTACTGAAACATGTTTTGAACACTGTAAAGTCAAATATGTACCGCAGAAAAACTTTCTATACCCAATTTTGAGAAAAACTCTATTGTCCTAAGAATTTCTGAAAGTATATTTTGCAGGTATATTTAAAGGTAAATGCATATTGGAATTTTTCTGTCTGTATTAAGGACAATATTATTTTAAAAACACCAAGAAATCATATTACAAACTTCTTTGGAATTTATAATTTAGGTAACAAATCCAACCAATTCTCTGTATCCTCCTTCTTTCTGTCTATAATCTATATAAGGCATCTGTTCAATACATTTTTCCCTACAGACCATATAGTATGTTAACAACCTCTACTTGCTGCCAATAAAAGAGTTGTTGGTTGTGAACAACAAAAATCCTTTCTTTTCTCATTAGCTGAGAGGGAGATTGGACTCATTAAAACTAGATTGTGCTTCTCAAACAGAGAAGGAAGAGAAAAAAATATATGAAAGGGATGGGGTCAGGAAGAATGTCTGGCAGGTAAGGATGCTATTTCTAATTGTTTCCTCCATGTAAGCCTCAGGATTACCTTAAGAACTGGCTGTACTTTAAAGATATAAGAAAAATTTCTACTTATCTGGGAAGGCTTTTAGGGTGGTCCAAGAGATTGAAACACTACTAGCAAAAATCTTCACAGGGAGACTGAGCCATAACTCAAAACCAGAGAAACAGGAGCAAGGAGGCATGAGAAACAGGCGCAGGGAAAGTGAAAAGGGAATAACTAGTTTGAACACAACTGCAGAGGCAACTTCCCCGTGGAGGTGCATGAGTTCTTTTAGTGTGAAAACCTCATTTGTGTTTATTGTAGCTGCACCACACTTCTAGTCTCAGAGGTAAGTCTGCAAGACCAAAATTAATGTGCCAAAACGAGTTTTATAGATTATCAGTTTACCTATAAGAGAGTGTCAGTTTTTTCTTGTGGGTATGGAAGAGGTAGCTCTGCCACCACCAAACAGTGGACTGAGAGCAGAGCAAGACATCATGAAGGCACAGTGAAAAGGATGTCTGATGCCCATTTTACTGGGAAAATAAAGAATAAGGTGGGAACCTCAAGCCTAACACGGAACAGCAGCTAAAAAAAAATAGTCACTATAATAGTCAGCATGACAATATCTGAGTAGCTTTGTGGACTGGACTTCAATTTTCTATGCCTTAGCTTACCAGCTCAGTGAAGGTCTCAGGATTGCCCTGTTCCACGCTGCAGTTCATTCAAATTCTCATTCATTCTAAATGCAGAGTTTGAAATCAGGAAGACTAAGGAGCTTTTCACCATAGGCATACAAAAATGAAACCAAAGAGTTGCCAAAAGTGCTGTGGATCCCACAACCAGTGCAGCTGCACTTCATAAGGTGGGACACTACTGCAGGAGGACATGGTAAAAGCAAGAGGAGTGGTAAAAGCAGGAAATTATCAAGGAGTGGAGAACAGAGATGTACTCTCAAGCTGGCATGTGTGCTAACAGTAATGAAATAATCATTCTAGTTTTCATGTCCATCACAAAGACCAGGATAAGCAGAAGAAAGGGTCCACCAGGCCCCCATACACGTGGGGCAGAAGCACTGTTCAGCTGAGTTCCAATCAGGCAGAGCCCCAGCAGCAATGCCAGTGGGGCTGAGGACAGGCCTGAGGATAAGGTCCTGTGTCCTGCTGGGCACAAACCTGAGCAAGGACAGAGAACCTGGAGATAAGGGAAAGATTTTCTCCATAGGAGAAGCCACAGCTGGACTGTGTGGTTAGGGAGATGGTGCTGTCTCCCCTCCTGGAGGGTTTCCAGCCCCCATGGGATAATGCCCTGAGACCTCATCTGACTCCATGGCTGAGCCAGGGTGAGGGGGTTGGAGTGACGACCTGCTGAGGTCCCTGCTGGCCTTAGGTATCTTATACTTATTCAATGTTCTCAATTCAAGGAGGACATCAGAATGCTGGAGAGGATTCCTGGAAGATCTAATTAAGGAAGAATTAAGTAACTGGAAAAGGAGCAGTGCAGGGGAAGATTTTAAGGATCTCAATCTTTTTACCTTATTAGAAGCAGATTAGTGGATACATTGATATGGTTCTTAAGCATGACTCAGGAAGTACAAACCTGGTAACAGAGGGCTCTTCAGTCTGCCAGAAGTTATAACAGGATCCAATGACTGAGGCAAAAGAAAAGCTACAGAAAGAAAAAGCATGGATATTTATAAAAATGAACAAAATTAGGTCAGGATTTGTGAAAATCCTCTGGTCTCAGTAGAATGTAAATAGACTCAGAGTTGATATTTGAGGCTTTTATTCTGAGAACCTTGAGCACTGAATAACTTTTTTCAAAAATAATTAACACTGGTTAGAGGGTTTTTTCTGACCAAAAAATAAGAAAACATAAATATCAGTCATTGGCTAAGAAGAGGCAAAAATAAAGTCTAGGAAGAGAGCTTATGGAGGGAAAGAAACCTAAGTCTAAAGGAAACAAAAGCATGGAAATGCACAGGTGACAACTATAAGCTGACATTATACAGAGGATTGAAAAAAGAGATACTTGCATTCACTCAGTTCATTCTGGCTTTGTTGTCACAAAGAAGAGTAGTTTTTGGTAGAGTTACCAAAAACTCAGATGACCAACAAATCAGACGTTATGTCCATAACTTTGCAGCACACATAGAAAAGGAAGATTATGTGGGGCAGGAACCATCCTTCTGTGTAGAGAAGGCAGTGTGCCACTTGTACTGCTACTGGCCAGTACCATTAGTACCATTGTTGTTGAGGCATAACAGTGTGACCTACACTGATGCACATTCAGAGCAGTCCTTTATTGTGTTCTGGACTTGAACCAATGCTGTATAGGGCAGAACTGTGCCTTACAGTTCCATAACAACTGCATGGAAAGGCAAATCAGAAGGTTAGATAAATGTCAGAGACAAATAACAGCCTGTACATGGTTAATATTTATTTTTAAGTACAAACACAACAGAAAAGAGGAATAATTAGCTGAAAATGCAGTAAGAATACTTGTAGGCATAAAACACAGGTGTTTGAGAGAAATGTCATAAGTAATGAGTAATTTCAATATTGTTTGCAGGTCTGGTGCTGAGCTAAAAGCAGAAGCTACAGTCAGCACCTGTCCTAATACCACAGTGACATTAAGAATATATTATAAAGAGTTTTCAATGTGATCAGATTCACTCTTCTTTAAAGGACATGGAAAATAACTAGCAAACATTTCTCTGTATTACAGCCATTGTTGGGTGTTGCTTTAGTTAGGGGTGTTGGTGTAGTGAGTGAAGAGCTTTGACAAAGGAAAATGCAGAACTGCTTAAAAAAATTAGAGTAGGTGTGGTTTCTTTTGCAAAAAAAGGTTGAGGATGCCTTCTGGGATTTGGAACTGCCTTTCAGAACACTTAAGCACCCAAGCAGAAAGATTAATTGTATCTAAAAAGTCTACTGCATTTTAAGTCCCTCCTTTTCACTAACATTTTCTGTTTCCTAAGTGCTGCATGGCATGCAGTACAGTCGGTCGTGTGCCTTGCCTTGCAGATGGTGAGGGTAAGGCTCCTAAGAAACAGCCATGCAACAAGGAGCCTGCCAAATGAACTCTTGAACTGCCATCTCCTCTATAAGCATATGCTCCCAACCATCCCAATTATCTTTGATGAAATGGGTTTGGGATCAACTGCGTCCTTCAACATCAAAAACTTGAAAGGAATCAAATTTTTAAAATTGCAGAGTATAAGCACAAGGAATGCAGTGACTGACAAATGCAGTCTGAATTAAAAGTTTAAGTTATACTAGCCCATAATTTCCATTTGGCAGCATCCCTCCAAGGCTACTCTCTCACACTGCTACTGGATTATGTGATGGAAAGTTCAGAAAAGCTTTTGGTTGGAAAAGACGTCTGAGATCATGTAGTCCAACATTTGACTGACCACTGTCAGTGTGGTGTCACCCAGACACCATGGCCCAATCATTTCATAATCACCTCCAGGAATAGTGATTCCACCACCTCCCTGAGCCACCCATTCCAATGTTTAACAACCCTTTCTGTGAAGAAATTCCTCCTGAGGTCCAGAAGTCCTTCTAATGTTCTGACGTCCAGATTCAGTACCAACAATCTTTTTTCTGCAACAGTACAGGAGCCTTGCCTATCATCAGCAATATTTCTTTCAGAAAAGTGCACTGAATCACTGCAAGTTGCTTTCTTGATAACTGAATCTGCAGGATTTTATTTGTAAGTCAATGAGGAGCCCAATTTTTGTTTAATTGCTGCATTTTTGTTTATATTAATTCAATGCATTTAAAAGGCTTCTGTAGTTGAAATTAAAAAGAGGTTGTTGCACTATTGAACATTTCTCCTTTAGGCTGATAAAAAGAATCTGTCACTTAACCTGATGGCAACGAAAGACAGTGAATGAATCACTGCTTGAGGAAACCAATTTATTTAGTCACTGTGTCACTGTTATTTATTACTTATCAACACATGCTGTTAGTTCAATTAAATACAAAAATGAAGTTCTCTTCCAGCCTTCTCCCCTTCTCAATTTTTAAAAACACACAACAAACAAGAAAAAAATGACATGGATCTGCAGTGCTAAGGCTGAACCCTTTAGGTTTATTGTGCTTCTCTGGTTTTAGTTAAGCTTTGTTTATTAAACTTCTGCAGCTAAAGTCTGGGGATTATTAATCTTACTCGGTAGCTAAAGATAAAAGTTAGTAGAGAGAGGACAAAAAAGAAAAATTAATAGTAAGACAAAGTGTTGATTGCAATATTTTACAAATAAAAATACAAGGAGCTGCAAAGAGCAAATATTTTCTTCCATTTGCATAAAAAGGAGTAAGAAATAAAAATTCCTAATTTTTGTATATGTGGATGTATGTCATTTAGAACGTTAGTAGTAAGTGTTCTGCCATTTCACAGTATAATCACAGATGTATAAAACCAACCATAATCAGTTCAGTGCTGCCTTTCCTCCTGCTCTTTGTTTCCTACATGTTCTTTGTTTAAGACATGATGAGAGCAGGTAACAGAATTTTTGTTCCTCATGAGAGCATTTTCTGTTCTTTGCTTAATGTTACAATTAACACGGGAAGACTTTCTTATTAATAATATAAATATAAAAGGTAAAGTAAATAATATAAAATCTACTGGTCTGAGGAAAAATTGGCATTTGGAGATCTGCTTAGTAAATACCATTGCTGAAGTAACAATAAATTAAAGTTACTCCACCCAAAACCGTTTCAGAAGATTAAAGGGGTAGACTGAATCGCAATTCTAACTAGGGTTACACGTCAGCTGTGTCAAACACTGCCTACTGATTCCTGACCCGGATCCAGTTTGCAGAGATATGCATGTGATATATCCCAAGAGTTTTAGGGGCTACCATTCATCACTGACCCTCAGTTTGCAGGAGTTCACCATGTTCTCACTTTGGGTAAGTTCATTCCTTTTGGACAGTTGGTATTCAGTGAAAAATACTGGCAACACTACCTTTCTTCTGCAGCAAGTAGAGGTATAATTACCCTGGGACTCCCTGTTCTCAACTCTCTTTTTTTAGTGTGGCTTCCCAATACAAATTTTAGTGTTAATTTATGTGGAAGTGTTTTTTTTTTTTTTAATGGTCCACTGGAACCATTAATGGTTCCAGGCATTCACATCTTTGGCATGCTATTCTTTTCATAAAATGATAAAAATCTTAGTTAACCTCATTCTCAGTTCTTAGGCAACCAATTTTCTTTATTAACACATCTCAAATTAGAAAAAGTGCAAGGAAAAAGTCCACCAGGATGGACCCTACCCAGCAAAACAGGCACAGATGCTTTCAAAGCCTCATTACTCATGCTAAGGAAACAAGATTCACCAACCAGAGATTTAGTAAAACCATCATCTCTCAATTCCTCTGCCAGTTTATTTCACCAAAGGAGAATAATTTACTTACGACAAATACCACTATGCCAAGACAGGTATGGAGAGATTTCATTTTCATGCCACGAACAATGAAAACACAGAAATTTTCTCAATGTGCTCTTCTGCAAAGCAGATATGACTTTTGCATTTTTGAAAAGAATATGCAGATTAGTTAGAGAAACAAGTGAAGAAACTCCAATATTATGTGATCTAATGCTAATATTTGGTAAGAAGAGACATATTTGAATGGTCTAAATACTACCTAATCTTGGTTCTAGCTCTTCAGACCTATCCAAACAATGTAAAAGAGTAAGGCTCAGTAATTTAAAGGAAATCTATATTGCCTAAATAGGGTCCTACTATAGTTATGCTGCCCATTTTAACTTCCTTGGAAGAGTATCAATAGCTCTTCAGCATTTCAATAGAAAAATAAATTCCATTAAAAACCCATTTCTTTAAAATACCCTTTATTTATACCTTTTAAATAGGGTAATATATCAATAGAATTGTTTAGATCCACTAAATATTTAAAAGGTTTAGTAGAAATTGAGGATAGAAAAGGTATTACCTGCCTTTACAGTGGTAGAAGGTGCCTTCAGTTAATTTTCCAATACTGCATCCACTCAAGTCCCTGTATACCTCTATGTCAATGCCCTGATGAGGCCTGGAAATTAAGTTGGAGAAGATACCAAACAATGCATCTCAATTTTGCCTGGGATATAGAGCAAATAGCTGCCTAAAATGATAATTTAAGGAGTGCCATATTTGTTAATAAAGTAATCTTACATCCTGTAGTGATACAGGAACAAGTGGAGTCCAAGAAACAGGGGAGTAAAGCAGAAACACTGGGATATGCAGTGTAACTGGGATACACTCTGTATAGAAAATCCCCCTTTATGAACAAAAAAATGCTACAGTTGCTAAATCTTGATGACAAGCAACCTACCTGTCTCCAGTTCCAGCAAACTGGGTTATTGCATCCTAGGTCTGAAGAGCTACACTACAACTGAAGTAACCAGGTCTCAGCCTTTCCACTCGTCTCATGAAAATGGGAGCATCACTTCACTCTTCAACTTTTCAACTTCGTATCAGAGTTTCTTCGCTCCTAGCCTATATTTGTCTAAACTGCAAGTCATTCCCCTTTACTATTCTGCTCCCATTCACTTTATTATGTAGGGAAAAGTACTGCTTACAAGTTGTTTATACAGTTTGGGCTCTGCTCTTAGTACATTACTCTTTGAAACAGACATTGTTAAAGCAACACAGCCCCCTAGTGTGGATGTAATCCAAAAGTTTAATTCATGTACAATTGCGAGGCACCAACTTTGATCAGACTACACGTAGTAACAATTACACAGACTTCACTTCAACAAAAAACCTCCAACCAACCAACAACAAAAAATCTGCACCAGTCAATAATCAAGAATGGAGATTTAATAAAAATTTAATAGCTAAATAGTTTACATTTGGAATAGTTCAGATAACATTTTTGAGTGAAGGCTTTCAAAAAGATGAAAGTAAATCATAGACCTTAATTCTGATGCCTCATATCTTAAGGACTGGAAGAACATGGAGTGTAACTTACGTAATGTAACACAACACCATTTTCAGCAGTTGGATTTTCAATACTCATTCTGTTGTGCCAACACAGCAAATTCAATCAGAATGGTGCCTCAGCATGTTAAAAGCAGATGGGCAGGATTCCCTGCATGAATGAGTTTCCTGGTGTGGTTATATATATCTACATAAACACTAGCTGCACAACAGCAGGGAGGGGACCAGACCTGGGAATAAGCAACCTAACCAAAATGTATGCATAGCTCCCCACCAGCATTCATATTCAGCTTAAATGTTGTTCCCAGTACTCTGTTTCTGCCTGCCTTTAAGGCTAATGTCAACATGCTTAGGCTAAACTCACTTTTCTAGTCATGTCTCATGTCCTGTGTTCCTCTGGTGACCTGCATCTGCTCCACTCTCAGTAGGTATGCCTTCAATATGGTTGTGCAGAACTGCACACAGTATTCCAGTGAAGCGGAGAATTAAGTAAAGTTAGATTGACTGGACTCTGAAAACACAAGACGGAATGCAAGACTTCAGACAATTCACAGTGTAACATTTTCATCTAGAACAACTTTGCAGAACCAGATACAAAAGACAAAAATTCAATTTTGAGACTGACAATAATCAACAGATCCCATGGCCACAATTTACATTTTCACACTGTTTAAAAAAATGATGATGCAGTGAATGAACAAATGAACATGTTCCATTCTCTGGTTATTCTGGGTTTGGGGTTTCTTTTCATATTATTATTGTGCTGTAGAAGGCAATAAAGATGTAATATTTAGTTCTAATTTTTTGGGATCTTTTCTTACCTTCTTACCTTAATTAAGTGGTATGTGGCTAACCCTTCCTACAAGTAGAGTAGATTTTTCTCCACCTTTTATGTGTTCTGTTTACATATTTCAATATTAATGCTAAAAAAGGCCCATGAAACATGAGATTCCACCCCCTCCCCCCAAAAAATCAAGTATTTTAACACCTATATTTGGCCACAAATAAGGTGAACAAACTTTTTTTTCTTCTCCACTCATGTTGCAGTTTGACTTAGCAATAAACATGTAGGTTTATAATACTGGGACTAAATTGCAGGATTTTTTAAATTGGCGTCTATGCTCCTAAAGTTATGCTGTTCTTATGTTTCTGGGCCTCATCTCCCTTCCTGACTAAAGGGCTTATTTCACAATTAATATTCAATTATCTTCTGTGAAAAGGGCATATTTACCAGCATCAGTGATCTCATAAAGCTAAATCAGTGCTTCTAATTTTAAGATAGGCATGCAAAATGCTATACAATAATTTACTATGCACTCATGCACATAAAGCCTTTCTTCAGTTGCCGTTTTTAGAGAAGGGTTGGCATGCTCTATCCACAGAAGAAAAAAAAAGTAACTTCAGTTACAATAACTGCTTTTGTAAACTGATATTTAAAAAATAATAGGAATAACCAAGTCTTTAAAGCTCTGACATTGTATGGAATCAGCTGGTAAAAAGATGTGCTGTCCCACTACAAGGTGCCCCTGAGGTGGCTGCTGTTTTGGAAACCGTGCTCCTTTAAATACAGACAAGGTCACAGGGAAGCACTGTCTACCTGACTCCTGTGGCAAGACTCACAACGCAGTGCTGAACTGCTCCTGTTTCATTTGGCATTTCAACAGCATTGACTTAGAACAGCAGCATCTTATATCACCTGCACAGATTATCTGATTCCTTATTTTTTCAAATACACTTAGAAACAATCTGTAGTTATCAGTGATCAAAACTTTCATTTACTACAATTAATCATTACAATAATTTCAAACAGAAAAGAACATATTTTATAGCTTAAAAAGAAGTTATGGCACCAAGTCTCTTAAGCAAAATATTTTTGAGAGCAAATACTATATTGAAAAGCAGGTTACAAATGGAACTGATTATTTTCTAAAGAAATGCTTGTGATTCGCCTCTCAAAACTGGCATCTTGAAGTCTACTTGTTATTCTCTATGAAATCACCATAACAGCAAAGCCTCCAAACAGAAATAAATACTTTTGGCTCTCTGTGGAGTCATACCTTTTTATTTATCTTGTATACACACAATCAACCCTCCTCAAAAAAAAAAACCAAACCTGTGCACGATCTGTGAGGACAGCCAAAACTCATTAGAAAATATTTTTGTTGCAGTCCAAAATATAATCAAGATCCTCTTCATGCTGACCAACACCCAGTGTATAACATTTGTTGCCTGACAAAATGGTCGATTAAAACCCAGTAACACTATTTTAAGGTTTCATAAATAATTCAATACATTTTACATACAAATTGCCTCTTCTTCCAAATGAAAGAATAAATTTATTTTTCATGGAAAAATCACAAACATATTTGAAAGTGAAAAACAAAACAGCTGTATAATAAATATTTTATATATACTGGATTTTTTTATCTCTTCAGTAATACAAATCAATGCAAGAACACATGTAATTTAGCTGATCTGTTTTTAACCTAAGCAGCAACAGTACAATATCCTAAAAATGAATTAGCACTTGTGTAATCAATCACATTAAGTATCTCATATGATTTTTTTTTATTTTATTTTTGTAAACAGCTTAATTGAATTTTCATGGAATCCTTCTCATCTTTTAATTTCAAATTTAATTAGGTTGTAATCACAAATCTTCTGTCATATGCATAGTAAACCTGTTTAATCTCTGTCACACTACATGCTAAAGTTAGCATTTGCAACTTCTTGATATAGAGCTTGAAATAATAAACTTTAACAGTTCAACATGCTACAAAATGAACTTTTAAGGGTGACCTGGGAGACCAGTAGGAAAATAATAATTGCCATACACCTCCAGAAAGTAGACAGTAGGAGGCAACTGCATTCTAGTTTATCATTTCTTCCAGCAGTGTTTTTGTGTCGCCAAACAACTGCAAATGTGTTTTGGGATGTCACTGAATGAACTTCATGCATGTGGCTTCTTCTGGTGACACAGGAAATGCCCTTGCAAGTGCGCTCTTGCACTTCCAACAGCAGGCACGGTGAGGCATTCAGTGCCTTAGGGATCTAAGGACAGTGGCACTAAAATGTACTTTTGAAGTCTAACACAGCTCCACCAGCCTGTGACTTTGTAAAAGAGAAGACTGCACATCTAGGTTTCACCAGCTGTCTTTCTCTGATTACTTCTTTAGTTTCTCTGGACTCAAATAGAACACAAGTGCACCAAACAGCTAAATGAAATTAACCAAAGACAACACACACAGATTCGGAGACAGTAAAGTTACTTTTTCAATTGTCTGTATATATTCTAACTTACACCCTCCACTTGCTAAAAATAATAGAAAAAATGTTGATGCTGTGGATAACACAAGTCAGGTACACTTTACCCAGGTCACTGACATCACTGAATGCACACTGTAATTTTCTCAGCTGTATTTAATGAAGGTTTTAGTTTATAATCAAATTTACACTGCACTAACATTTTACAATACTGTTGATTCCAGAGAAAATCAATCATACTTAAGAAATATACAAGCTTGATAGAGAAAAGGGTTTAAAAGGAAACAGGAAATAAGAAAGGGAATAAACAGAAAGAAGAAAAGGGATAAAATGGAAGAATAAAAACAAAATTATAAACCTTAAAAGAATTCAAGATATAATATCTGAACAGAATAAGGCTCGGAGTAATATTACAAAATATCATGGGGAAATTATCTCTGCTACTGTTGCAAAGTATCTAATTGGTTTTCTAAGTCACAACCAAGGAAAATTAATGAATAAAAATACATAACATATCATTTTACTTAACAAAGACTACAATTGTAAACCTCATACCTTTAAAGAAAAGAATTGGTGTCTGCATGTGTAAATAAACACAAATATTTTAATACGCTTTGATCAGCAGCCAGATATAAAACCAGCACTAATTCTAAAAAATTAAAATAATTTTAATTGTTGTAAGATATTACAACATGAAAATTAATCCTAAAATTCAATTTATTTGTAAAGGAATACTTTGAAATGGATAAAACCAGAACTTTTATTTTAAAACCTCAAAAATAAGTTAAATGCCTTTTCTAAAAAAACATACCAAAATTATGTGGATTTTCCTATTTTCAGGGGACATCTAAGTAGGACTACGTCGGTTGAATGATAAAAGCTCAAGGTCTTCTGAACTGTTTGATTTGCTAAATATTATGCCAAATATTCAAAAGAAAAGCTTTACAGTTAGGAAGATGTTCTGCCTTCTTCAGTTCTAATACAAGAGTCGAAAAGAGTGACAAAACTACATGATAGTGTAAAAAACTGTCTCTTTCAGGCACTTTCATAACTCTGAAAATAATACGTTCAGCTGTTTACTTGAAAGGTAAAAAACCCTTCCCTTTAGGAATTCAAATTTCAAAAAACTGAGCATGCTTTTAAACAAATCATTGCATTTTAATTAGAATACCTATATTATGATGAGATGGGCCCCAAGAAGAATTAAGCAGTCTCAAATCCCTTTCGACCCTAACCATTCTATGAGTCTAAGGCCTTCTGGAAGGCACCATGTTCCCAGCACAGCTCTGTGCGTGGTGTGACTCCTTGAGGAGGTTATCCAGCACAAGGACACCTCATCTCAGGGAAGCACCAACCCCTGTACATGTCATGGAAGCAGCACACTAAAGGCAATGAAACCACTGAACCACAGTCTAAATGAGGAATGTCACACCCAGCCCAAATATACTGCAACACTGAAGAGAACAGGTATCACCTTCTTCAAAACAAATACTGAAAAAGAAATCTGAACAGTCTTAGGGCTGTTTCTTGACATCACCAGCTTTCATCAGAGCCTTAATAGCTCTGGCCCTCATCTCGAGCTCCAGAAGCTCCAGCTGCTGTGCTGATGGCTGAACATCTTCTGATGGAGGAACAGCTAAGGTTGCTGCTTTGTGCTCCTTTGGGCTGGACTCTGCCAAGCCCAGTATCTCATTCACACTCTTCTCAATGTCCTTCTGAAGGTCATCTATCTGACCAGCTCCATTTCTGACAGTGCTCTCTTGCACATCTGGGCCATCCTCTTCATTGCACGGGCCTTCTATGTCACTATCATATGCATCTGCATTTATGCTGAGGACATCACTATCTTCTCCCTTGCCTGTAACACAAACATAACAATCATACAAAGATGCCTAACACAACTGTTTTTACCTCAACTTATAAAATCACTTCTGCTTAAAGCATTACTCTGCAAATTATGAGAGCGAATGAAATCTATATGACAACCAATTCCTCTTTTTCCTTCGCCATCTTTTAAAGCTGAGCTAATTTATACAAGTGGTAATGCATTTTTATGCCAATCTAAAAGAACATGCAGTATAGCAAAGCAGCAGTACCAGAAAAATTTCCCTCCTATGAAGTTACATGACCTATTTTCCTAATTAAAATGTCCTAAGATTTTATATCAAAGAAAGCTTCTTCAGTGCAAAACTCATTTTTTATCTTTTAAGTAAAACTAATTTTCAGTATGCAACTTCAAAAATCACACTAAACTATGTTATGTATTTTAAGAGGAGTGGGACTATAGTGAGGCACAACATTATAAATTAATAGAAACTCCACTTAACAGTGCAACTACTCAGAATTTGTTACAAGTCTTCCAGATGTATTTGACTCACATAAAAAAACATGAAGGAATTTATGACTTTGGTTTTTAATGGTGGCTGAAAGTTGGAGTTTATTTTTAAAAACATAATTAGAAGAGGAGGCAGTGCAGTAAAATAAAAGCAAAGCTCTATCAGAACCTGACTAACTGTTCTCTCAATTTGGCTAAAGCAAGACTTGCTTTGACACACTGGCCTCAGAAGTTATTACTCTTTCACCCATTTTTGTATCAGTGTAAACTTAGAGCAGGATTAGTTCCTGCTTAAAATGAATAATGTATATTCAGATGATGGTAAACTTACTGATTATATAAAGACTTTATAATTGCTTTTGGTAATACAATTTTTACCACTTGCACAGGAAAAGCAAGGCTTTAGAAAGAGGTTACTCTCTTTTTTTAAACATTTTAATATGCTTTTTGGTACCTGTATGCATTTGGTTTTAATACATGAAAAGTGCCCAAAATCTTATGAAAGACCTACTTTTCTTGAGGTTTACAACATTTCTCCCATCCTGAGGGTGTGAAAAAACCCCAATACTCGCTACTTATAAATGCAACTTTTCTACTTAAAAATAAAGAGATGAAGGAAAGGAGGATCAAAACATCTTAAAATGGTTTTATAAACAGTAGTAACATTTTAAAACATTAGGGTTTTATGGATTCAGCACTGAAAATTTTTTGTACTACAGACACTTAATTCAGTTACTCACTCCTGATCACTCCATTTCAGGCTATGATTTGTCACAGAATTTATGTTCAGATTTAAGAATTCTGCACATTCACCCTGAGAATGGATTCCTGATTTAGGATCTTTGTTATCAGTCCAGTTCTTCATTAACACTGGTTTACTGGACTGCAGTAAGTGGCCATAATGCTGGTAAATACATACACAGCTAAGGTATGTGGCACCTCAAAAATTCCAAAGAAAGATAACAGTAAAGCAAATTCAACTCATGAAAATGTATGTTAAGACACACATTTGAAGGTTACAGATAGCTTTTTGCCCTTTTTTTGCAAGATAAATCACAATTTTGAAATAATAAAATCTAAAAACCTAAAATATAAACAAAACTATAAAAAAATCCTCCTCACAGCAGTCTGTACAGAAACTATTTACGAGATGAACGTACAAGGGTCTTCTTTGATCCTACATGGTCTTGCCCTGTTCCTAATGTGACAGTATCTTCAAAATTAGTATTTCATTTTCAGATGCAGTCTTCCCTATTTCCCACACCATTTAGTCAACTTTGAACACTCTTTTTAACCTTACCTGGCAAGCCACAATGTATGGGAAAGATCAGAATGGGAAAAAACAGGATTAAGAAATGGTAACTTTTCTGTCTTACTTCATAGTAAGACAGTCAGGATTGACCTCACATGCTAGTCAACCAAGCACCATTTCTATGGATCAAAAAATCAAGAGTTCCAAGACTGAAACTTAACATCTGAGCCTGCTCATCCTAATTTACTGCCAAAGTTAAACTGACCTGTACTGAGTCTGGCTGGGATGGAGTTAATTTTCTTCACAGTAGACTGCATTATGCTGCTTTTGGATTTGTTTCTGAAACGGTGTTGATAACACACCAGTTTGGCTGCTGCTGAAGAGTGCCTGCGCAGCCTCAGGGCTTTCTCTGTTTCTCACTATGACCTCCTAGAAAGTAAACTGGGGGTCTGCAAGAGGCTGGGAGGGACACACAGCCAGGACAGCTGAGCCAAGCTGACCTAAGGGACAAGTTCCACCATACAACATTGGCATTTGTCTTCCCAAGTAACTGTCATGCATGCTGAGTTTCTGCTTTCCAGGGAATGGCTAAAAATCTGGCTGCCAATGGGAGGCTGTCTCTAATTTTGCTTTGTTTTAGTGCACAGCCCTTGCTTCACTTACTAAAGAGTTTTTATGTTGACTCGTAAGTTGTTCTCATTTTGTTTTGCTGATTGTCACCTCTACCCCACTGGGGGACAAGTAACTGAGGGGCTGACATGCGCCTACTGCTGGCTGGGGTCAGCCCATCACAGGATTCCTTGTGGAATTAACTGGTACATTAAGAAGCAACAAAATATTAAGTCACTCACATCTGTCCCAGACTTGTATGGATGAGAAGCTGGGCAGAACAACCTTGGGTTCTATTTAGAACTTGGAACCTCCAAAACTGTGTAATTCAGTGTTCATAAAAGGGTTTTGGCCTACAGATGTTTAATGAGCTAACAGGCTTTATTTCCCGTTTTTGCACCGGTGTTTTTGCACAATAATAAGGATCATGGCTGGCATTTCACATTATCTTTTTAATTTTGGTAACTTTTTCCTTCATCTAAAGTTGCAAAATTCATTTTAGCATACTTAAAATTTAAAAATATAATTATTTTATCCACTTCTGCTTATCCTCTCATTCTCTCTTCCTTCTCCCACAGCTTCTCAGGCAACAGCGCAGGAGAATGACTGGAGTTATACTTTCTATTTTATACAATATTCTCAAAAGCTCTTTAAAGCTAACATCTTGAGTGAAGCCACTGTTATAGTCCAAAGCCACCATGATACTCTGGTAGATTAAGCCATAAAAAGCAACAACACAATCACCTGCAACAGGCATCAATTCCCTTTGATAACACAAAAGTGGAAGAAACCTGCAGGAAATCAGTCAGTTCTAAGGTTCCTCCATACAGTACAACAAGCAACACTTGAACGATTCTTCACAGTCATAGCAACTCACTCCTTAGATGTTTTGATGCTCTTATGACTCTTTCCATTTAACACTTCTCACTAACTACTTCAGAAAAGAAACGTGTTTCACAAAGTTATTCCGAGACACATCTTTTAGACAAAATTCTGAATTGTGAAATTGCAGTTGCAAGAAGCAAATAAAGTTAGATCTTTGCAGAAGAGAAATGTAGCTTAGAAGAATTTGCAGCATTTTTTGACTGGAAATGCTATTTCTGATGTTTCTGCATACAGTCAGTCAAAATGAAAATAAACAGACTGAGAGAGAAACACCTACAGTTCCAATGCTTCACGCACAAACTAACACTGGCAATTGTTATATGTGCTGACTTAATGACTGGAATAAAACAAATACTACTGCAAGCTAAAAATACTGTTTTCTTGTAGAAAGAAGAAATGTGCACCGATCACTTACTTGCCTTGCATTTTCTATTCTGCCAATCACTGTACCATTCACTCAAATGTCTCACAAGCTGCATTTTTGCATTTAAAAAGAGAAAGTACACTGCTGCGTTGCTGGCTTGTGGTGCAAAGCCGCAATGAGCAACAAGTGCCAGAGAGTGTTTCTGCCCAGCCCAGATTGGCCCACGTGCTCCAAGCCAAGCAGTCCTTTGGCAAACAGTTATTATCATATTTCTATGATTGCCAAAACAGAGTACTGTAGACTCATATGATCATCTCAGCGTATTTCAGCAAACAGTAACAGCAGTATTAGCAATCACCTGCATATCAAAAAACTTAAATGACTGACATTCTTCAGCAGAAAAACTAGATATGAGGAGCCATACGAACCCTGCAAGAACTTCAGTCATGTTCCAGAAGCTAAACTAGCAAACTCTGAAGAGCTGCAGTTTGGTTCAGCCACAAAAAAACTTCCCCTCCCACAGAACTAAGAAGTCAAAGCTCCTAGAATGTCTTCTTCAACATCCCCATCACCTTTTCTGGAATTCTACCTGCGGGAGAAGTTGCAACCCTATGTAAGCTGATTTCAAAGAGGATGCTTCTCTGTGACTGTAGCTACTGTTCACAAGGGAGCTGTCAGCTACCTGGAATTAGTCATTGGCCAACATTGAGAACACAAAATTTCAGCTTTCTCTGCTACATACCTTGTTTTGATTCCTGACCTTCCAATTTGCTGTCTTCTCTCAGAGAAGAAGTTGAGTCTATACTGTTGTCCTGTCTGGAAACAATTAAGAACACATTTTAATGGCCATAATTTACAATGTAACAGAACGCTTTTAAGAAACTAAAAAATTATGAGGTGGTAGGCCAGTAAAACAGCTACAGTAGGAATAAAGTCAGAAGGAATACAGAGAGAGCTAATCTGAGCACTTGAAAATGAACTTTTCTGGTTTTGCCTTGCAATACACAAGAATAAAGCTATTATTTCCATTACATCCTTGCCTTTTAGAGTAACAATCCTCAATGGTTATAACTGAAGAACCACAGCTGAGTAGTTATAAAGGAAAAGCTCCTCATATTAGGAGCTTTTCTGTAAAACTCAAAATAAATTGTCACATAATTAAATAGTTTGGGAAAACAACAGTTTCTGCTGCACTCAAATACTATTTACTGTCTTATTTTGAAAGTAAGAAGGTATTTTCATGAAATTACCATCAGCGCATCCCCACCCTCTCCTAAACCACAATATTCTTGTTTCACAAAGGGATACTCTTTAAACTGAAACTGTTTACAACTCAGCTATTAATATGTATTCAGTACTTGCATATCTCTATTTCTCCTATTTAAAGATTTCTACCCTTGACTTGCAACTCTTTACAAAAGGATAAGGAAGAGACACTTTGTGAAATGTTAATGTCCTACACATACTAGTTACACAAATCATGAACATAAGGTAAAACATACAGGAAGGGCACAGGTGGAAGGATCCAGAATCACAGGAAGAATGTGGTTGCTTCACCTGGTAAGCATTTTAACAATAGAATTGCCAAATTCCTAAACTGAATGTTGGTGTGGCATTGGTTTCATCTATATTACTATGGAATCAATGCAACTGTCCTGCCCATGGGAGCTTAACAACACTACAAAAAGGAAGCAATATTCTGGTATCACAGATGTAAATATAGTGATTAACAATTTGTTTTTCAAAAATGGCCCTTAGGGTTCTCCTGAAATTGAACACATATCTATTTCCCCCATGCTGTACAAGTTAGTTTTTTAAAATGTGTCCAATGGTTTTATCAGGAGGGGTAACACCATAACATTTCTAGCCATTATGGTCTAAGTGGCAGTTTTTTTCATTTCTATTTCTCCTTCTGCAGTGGTAAATGCTACATCAACAGACTCTCATTTTTCTCCCACTGTTTTTAGCCATTTTAACATAAATGGACAAAGTATCAAGCAATAATTCATTAAGGAGAATAATACACTTGGCTAATGAAGCCCTGGACCTGGACCACTCTGCTCTGCCTATTTATTGAACCACATGGCTACACTAACTAAATCTTTTTCCAAATGAGGTGACAATAATCTAAATACGCCCCCATGTGCCAGCAACTGCAAAGGGGATCACAAGTCAGAAGGTCCTGCAGGACTATGCTGCCAGAAATCAGATACAATGAAAAATGTACACTTCCTCCAGGACTTTCAATGTCATGCAGCTGTAAGTAGATACTTGTAATTCACCACCAAACCTCAAGCTAGTCTAGACAACAAGCAGGATGAGAGGTCTGGGACTAAGGTATCAAATAGACTGTAAAATCAGAGGCCAGATTCCAAAAATAGACCAGGTTCTGCAAGTAGGCAAATTGAGGGACCATAATGGAGCAGTAGATACCCCAGAGATTAACAGCATCAGCTACTGGGGACAATCACAGGCCTGTACCTGCCATCAGAGAGGCCTGCGTGCACAAGGAGGTCTGTGCAGCACCTGGAGAAAGGATAAAAACCTTGTGGGCTTGTGTGCCAGCAGCTGGGTAGAGATGTGGATTTCAGACCAGTTGTTTTTCTACCACTTTCTACCATACATTTCTACCAGTTAGATGCAGAAGGAACCACCTGGTTTTGGGGTTTTTTTTTGTTTTGTTCTGTTGTTGCTGGTTTTGGTTGAGTATTTTTTTCCCAGCAACTCTTAACAATTTGTTATATTTAGTTATTTACCTCTTGACCAAAATTAGGCTGTGATATAACCTGATCATCACTAAGAGCAGAAGCTGCTTAGCCTGTCCCTGCCCCTATCCCATCCTCCTTCACACACATGCTTCATCATTTTGAACTGAGCAGTCATCTCTCCACTGGACAGGAAAGTGTCACTTGAAAAAGCCTGACCTTGCACCAGTGGTATCCAGACAACAGATTTCACAACTGTAGTATCACCTTGAGCTCTGATGAGGAATTATAACCATCTCTTTGAGAGAAAACTCAGTGACCTCCACAGCTCAAACACTGGCTGTGAAATTATCCACAACCATTTTAACAGTCACGTAAAAAGTAATTACCAACTTAAAAAAATCACATACTGAAACTTGTAAAGTTTCCTCCTGATGCCTTGACTTTAAGAATTAATTACAGCAAGCACACATTCCTTTAGAGACTACTTACTGTCAGCAAAAGAATTTTTAGGACACAGAAATACTTTTATAGCATGTTTTACACTATGAGAATTGATTGGATTGGACTGCATTGCTGGTGAACCCTCATTACTTTGTTTCACAGGCAGGTACTTTGCACCATCTACTGGCCCAACAGATGCATTTTAAGTTCACAGTTCAGTTTGGCTTTTGTTAGCCTTGTTTTTCTTGTTTGCTAGTGAAAAACATTTTTTCCCTAATTATCTGTACTGTGGTATACACTTAAGAAAGGGTAGCAAAATACCCTGTCTTCTAACAACAGGAGCAAAAGATATGCTATTCTAAAATTAAGGGGCATTATACAAATTTAATACTCTCTTCTTTCATGTTATGCTACTAAGTGACAATAGCAATTTGGAGTTTCTCCCTTTTGTCAGCCTTTAAAGATATTTCTCCCTCAAGTTAAGTTCAAAGTCCATCTTCCAAGCAATAAACTCAGCACTTTTGTTTTAAATTTTTAAACAGAGTAACATTTCCACAGTATGATCTTTTCAGCAGAAAGAAGCTAACTACAGTTAAAATTTGTTGACAACAAATGTTGTAAATTTAAATTTACCTTATTTTATGTAGAGCATACATTTCATGTTGGCATGCACCACACTAGTGTAATGCTTAACTGGGCTCACACATATGATTCTATACACAACTTGCTACAGGAATTTTTATAGCTCTCAAAGACCTCTAGTTTGAGGTGATTTGGTACCAAACTCCAGTAGATTAAGCAAAGTGAGGTAAAAACGCAGCAAAGGTTAGGAAAAGGAGTACTGGCGGAGGAGCAGATGGCTAAGGATTTAGACGGTAGCTCTGTAATACTGGTGGCAGGGATACCAGGATTCAGTGGTAACTGGGTTTGGAGACCAGAAGGAAAAGTTTTGTGGCAGAAAAAATATCTTAACTGGACTAGAAGAAAGTCTGAACTTTGCACTTACTTCCAGATCTAAAAAAAATTTCTACAAGTCCCTAGTCTTTGAAAGATTCTTGCAAATTTTTGTTCCAAGGATAGTTTTCAACGACAAATGAGAACTAAAATTATTAACAAACAGTAAGTTAAAAAAACAAAAGGGAAAAAAGTCCTTATAAAGTAGTGCTTCTCAAAAAAGGTATCTCAAAAGACAGATGGTAATAAAATAGTTTCATGAGCTATGAAAAGTCCATCAGTCCTGTCACAGGTGAAGTTTGAGGACACCACATGAACAGAAGGCAGTAAAGCAAATTAGCCAAATGCTTATGTATCTGTTCAGTGACTCATGTAGCCTGTTGTTACAGTGATTCCAAATGCTGAAAATAACCAAATTGTCCTACAGGGGTAAATATCAGATGGCAATCGCATGCTAGTGAACAGCCCAGTACCCAGAACACAACAAGCCAAAACTTTAAACTGCTAACCTTTCCAAAAGAAAACTAGCAAAGACTGCACTTTTGACTGCAAAGTAGTAAAAAGCCTATAAACAAGCTGGTGACAAAATAAAAGAGCAAGTATTTTACATATTAATTTAAGCATATGAAGCTTTTACATGCTTTAATGTGTAAGCATGCAGAAATTTAGGAAAAGCCTCCAGGACTTCCACTTCTGGTGACAAAGTGAGAATATGTGCAAAGAAAGAAAAAAAAAAAAAGGAAGATCCAATTTACAATTAGATGCAATACCATCTAAAAGCTTCAGATAAAGATTTGAATTTTGCAATCTTCCTGTACCTGGAGAAACTTCCCTAAAGCCCGGCTACTTTTAGCTGGTACAGACAGGAAATAGGTCTCTAGAGACTGAGAGTCATTTGCG
>VZRF01000058.1:44101-66467 GCA_013396875.1 Vireo altiloquus
CCAGGCCTCTGCCGCTAGGCCGCCGCGGGATCGGGACGCGCTCGGGAAGGCGGAGGCGGCACGGCACCAGCCAGACCCCTGCCCGAGCTACCTCCAGGGCACCGTGGCTGGACTCGGTGCTCCGCCGCTTCCTGTCGCTGCCATCCGGCCCCGGGGCTCCTTCCGGGCAGCAAGAACGCGAGCGGCGCCGCTTCTTCTCCTTGGAAGACTTCCTGCCCGGCATGGCCGCGCCGCGCGCACACCGCGCGCCGCCACACNGACAAGAGAAAATGGCCTTAAAATGAGACAGGAGAGATATCGATAAGATAATAGAAAAATTTTAAAAAAACAAACAAAAACTGTCAAGCTGGCCAGGCATTGGAATAGTGGCCCTCATTGTGGAGTCGCCATCCCTGGAGGTGTTCAGGAGGTGTCTGGATCTGGTGCTGGTGGTGTGGTTTAACAGAGCAGTGGTTACAGTGATAATGCTGGGTGGATCGTTGGACTTGATGATCCTAAATTTCTCTTCCAACCTTGATGATGCTANCCTGCCATGCCTGCAGCGAGAGGACAAGAGAAAATGGCCTTAAAATGAGACAGGAGAGATATCGATAAGATAATAGAAAAATTTTAAAAAAACAAACAAAAACTGTCAAGCTGGCCAGGCATTGGAATAGTGGCCCTCATTGTGGAGTCGCCATCCCTGGAGGTGTTCAGGAGGTGTCTGGATCTGGTGCTGGTGGTGTGGTTTAACAGAGCAGTGGTTACAGTGATAATGCTGGGTGGATCGTTGGACTTGATGATCCTAAATTTCTCTTCCAACCTTGATGATGCTATGATGATTCCATGACTCTATCCTCCATAACTACACTTTAATCCTGATCTTCTCCCTGGCTTTCAACGTGTTTCAATGGTGCGACAACCTGTGTACTCCTCCCTTGTCAGCTCTTTGGCAACAACTTCGGAACAACAATAACAATAATTTTATTATTTTTACATAATTATAATTTTATTATTTTTTCCATGATACTTAATGAGTACTGGAGAAGTGTGACACTAGTTTTTTTGTGGGATGCAAACAACTGGGAATTGCAGCAGAGAAGCCTGTTAAAGGCAGGTGACTGCTCCATGCAATTCAGTAACACACTAATCAGTTTTCTGCCACCAAGATTAGTTATAGAGAGAACTCTATAGTTCTGTGATTCTGTGAACTCAGTCAATTATCCTAAAGAGGATAGTCAGTTGAAAATAAAGACTAGGGTAGAAAAATGTCCATCATTACACAGAGAAAATTTGTATTAAAAATCTCCTTTTCAGTGCAGAGATACGCAATAATTTTCTTCTTTGTTTAAGACAACTGTGAGTCTGTTCTTCTGTATGTGCTTTATTTCCCAGATTAAAACATGTGGCCTTCCAGTTTGTCCATATTTTGTTGGATCTTCTAATGACTCATTTAGGTAGAGGTCCACTGAATGCAAGTTGTACAAAGTTAGTGGTCATCAAAAGTGCTGTGGGCAGGTGATACATAATGCATGGGCTGACACTGTTTCGTAAAGGGTTAGAATTCACAAAGTACCATCAGTTCTTTTTTCAGCTAGCATGAGTCCCTGCAGAGGTGGATAGTATCAGAGTTGATCCTGATTAGTCTATGTTGTTAAGATTACCTGGATGGGTGGGAATAGATCTTCATATTAATCATCAGCAAATATCATACTCTGAAGGTGGCAGAGGTTATGTAATTAGGAAACACTGAGGAGGGGTCTAAGTTTGGGATGAAAATGGGATCCCTTCAGCAAGGACATAAGGATAATAAGGAAAAAGTTTAGCAGTGTATGCTTAGGCACGCAGACTGTTTTAAATGAATGCAGTATCTAGTGACACAGAATACAAAAGCCAACTAGGCTGACTATTGATAAAAAGATCTGTAACAATATTAGAATTTCTGTGATCATAGGCTTCAAATTCTGCTGTCAAAAAGGGGTAGTTCATACTTTAAACTATTTTTTTATGTGTTTTGTGTAGACCAGCAATGGTGTGGTCCACATTGCAAATTCATCTCTGCAACTGGAAAGTCTAGAAACAAAATTTCCCACCAAAATTGAAACCTGAATCTCTACAGTGAATAAGCATCAGAAAACCACTGGAAGAATAGGAAACATCTGAAAACATCCAGATACTCTTCAAGCTGTCAACAGTTGCATATGGCAACTCATTGCCAAACATTTCATTTCGGAGTCTATTCAGTACACATTTTGAAAAGATGGGAAACATCTACTGTTCCTAGATTTTGGATTGGTTGATAGTTTAAGGAGAAAGAGACAAGCAAGTGATAACAGTATATAGTAACGGGTCACATTCAGCTAAGAAGCTTAAGTATTTTTAAACAAAAAACTTCACACAATTGAAACCAAGAGGTTATAACATTTCCTAAAGCATTTCGAGTTGCCTCTGTAGTTCTGATCTATGGTATGACTTCTCCTTGTAGATCATTATAGTGTATTATATTATAAAAAAGTCACTGCATCCAATGATTCATGAATGAATACATAGTTCAGTGTCCAGTGCTCTTAATGAAATAAGTTTTCAGACTGAAATTAGTCTATTTCTGGCTGTAGCCTGAACAAGACTAAGTAATTAACACTGCTTAATTAGGTCCCGCTATGGGCAAGGTGCACCATAATGACAGATATTACAGAAACCTTCTGATAGATTATCCTGATTTATGTTACTGTAGTCTCCTTTTATCTTGGAAAGTGCAGCAGTTGGTGCTGACCTAAATCAGTTTTGACTCTTCATTTAGTTCCTTAGGAAGGCATTTGATAGTGTGTCCTGAGTTTTGGTCTAAGTAGATCCCAAGTTTTTCCACTTCATAAAACCCAAGGCATGCCTAACTACAGTGGTTTAACATGAGATGGTACTGTGTGCTGTTTGCTGCTCTTTCTAAAAGCTTCCTTTCTCTCTTAGAAAAAAGATGCCCAAAGAATTGTGTCATCTGCTGAGAAACTTTGAATTCTTAGCAGCAAGACACAACTTCTCTTCAAGGGGCTCTTGAAAACTCAAACATACTTCAACTATTCCCCTGATGAATGAAATCAGGACCCCTTAGCACACCGATCAACTTACTCAAAGTTTACTGCTGTAGATAGCAAGCCAGCTCCCAGCTGTGTGCCAGGCACATACTTGTTTTCAATGGCCTCTGGTCTCAAAAGGCTGTACACTGTGGACCTCATGACCAGCGTGTTTCCTCAGTATAGATTTCACATTCTTTCACTGCAACAGGAACTTCTTCCTGCTGACATCCCTAAAGCATTCTACTTGTTGGTGATCCCAGCAGCAGATTGTGCAGTACCCTTATATGCATTTGTGTGTTTATGTACGTGCATGCTGACATGAACCACTATGGAGTTTTAAACAGTGCCATTTAAAACAAAAGCAATAGCAAACAATTCCCCACTCCCTGTTTCCTCAGATGATGCTTGATCATGGAAGGATTGCTATCACAGTACCCTGTGGCAGCAGGTATCTTTCTCTCCAAACACTCCTGGCCTGCTTTGTTTATCTTGCATAACGCTTAGTCCTGCAGTCCCCAGAAGGATTTTTTGCTGTGCCTCATAATTTCGCTGCAAATTTAAGTGAATTTTGTAATATCTTTTAATATACCATTTCCTGGGTGTTGCCAGAGTATGTTTATTAATATAAACATTAATTTTTGGTCTGGGAAATTCATAACAATTGTCATGTAAAGAGATAATCTGTAACAGAGCAATCCCACAATAATAAAGCCAAAATATTAAGACAAGTATAATTTCTTAAAATAGCACAGGTACAAACACAGTTGAAGAGCACAACATTAGAAAGCTGAAGCTTCAAGAACAATTGTATAGTAGGCAACCAAAATTCAACAGACAGGCACATTATTTCACAGATATGTTTCCTAAAGGTAGGTTCTTAGATTTCCCAGGAAGGGGTTCATCTATTAAGGACTGTAAATCGTGAATCATTTGTTGGACTGCCTCATATATGAACCTCCAGTGGATCAAATCAGAAAACCTGTGACTCAGACCATGATCAGGGCTGTGAGGGTATTTATCTGGAAATCTGTCAGAAGAGTAACTGTACAGGTGTGCAACCAAGGATCTGAGAAACAAAGTTTGGTGGAAGGAGTCTAGTAACTCAGCTCAGGTAGCTGGAGCAAAACAAAATTTAAGAGCTCTTGGTCACAAAATCCTTTACATCTGGCATAGACATCATAGGCAGGTATCATGTGATGTAGAGTTCATGGGCCAGAAGTTTTCCCTTTTTTTTTTCCACTTTTCCATTCTATTAGTCTAATGAAAAATGTAACTTAAGCATTGACCCTCTTCACTTCATCTTAATTCTAAACCCAATTTTAACACTTGCAGTCATAGAAAATATCCCTTTTGAGCTAAACATCTTAGATCTGCTGGAATAAGCTGCGAAGTATTATTTTCCCTTTCCACAGTCACCACAATTACAAAGTTAAAGCCACTTCATAAAACTTGACTTTAAATTTGTGCAGTTTACAACAGAGTATTTCAGTTGTAAAGGACCTGACCACTTCTGGACTGATCAAAAGTTAGAGCCTCTTGTCAAGGGCACTGTCCAAATGCCTCTTAAACACTGACAGGCAGGGAACACTGACCACCTTCAGGAAAGTTCTTCAAGCTTCTGCTGCTCAATCTCTTCTCTGCACCTAGATTGCTCTCCCATTCGTCAAGATTTTCTTTTTTAAATCATCTAGATTTTACAACATAGAGTAAGACCCTTGCTATTAACTGGTGGGGTGTTCCTTAAAAATTTAAAAGTCAGTTAAAAGGCTTCTCTAGAAGTTCATGCCATTTTACAAGCAGCAAGATACAAATTTATGAGTGAAGCACAACATCCATATGGCAGGTAGATTCTATCCCCTCTAAGAGAAGTCTAGTCCTAGGGTTAAAAGAGGTAAGAGCCATGAAAGCTAAGTTTCAAAAGGAAGTGGAGAAAGATGATGAAAAATTTCCTTACCAGGCTATCTGACAAGGGTTAATATTAACAAATGTTAACTAATAAGCTTGTGAAATGCACTATAAAGAGATCTCAGGGCTCCTTCTCTGCTGAAAAAACCCACAGTCAAGAACAGACTCATCATGCTGAAACACAGAATGTGATTGGGGTGGGTGTCAGAGTTGACAGTCATTAAGTCACAGCCATTTCCTACCTTTCTGTCTGGATGACCTGTAAGTACTGATATAGTTTGACTTCCTGGTTATCTATTTTTATCTGAGCAATGTTAGGACTCCTTACAAAGTTCCTGTGCACTGATCACTTCAGAAAAGCAGTCCAATGACAAACAGTGAAAAAAGTTTTATTTGTTCTGTATCTTGCAACAAGTCAAGTGTAATTAATCCACAGTATTTTCTCAGGTATAGTCTGTCATAAAATATGAACAAAAGCATCTTTTTTCTGCATACACTGTCTTCCAAGTGCTAAGAAAAATGATTATAACAGACTAAGAACAAACCTACAGCATTCTTTTACTTTAGCTGGTTCCGATACAGAGGCATACTTTTTTATTTGAGAATCAACTCCCAGAGACTTAGCTAATTGCACAGCATTTGTATCATCACTGATTAGCGTCCCAAGAGCCACAAGCAGTCTAAAAATGGCTTCAAGATCTTGAACAACTTCCATAACTGTGCTGATTACTGATAAACATTGAGCTTTGCCCTCAACGTTGTTGACCTTATGTAAACATACAGCATAGTTCAACGTCAGTGTGGCCAGTGCAATGTGGATGTTCTTATTATTGCCTGATTTCGTTTCTATTGCTTGTGTCATTATTTCATCCCTCTGTTCCATCATGAGCTTCTGGCCTGCATGGCTGACAAAACAATTGCAAAGAGCTCTAAGTGCCAACAGCTGGTTTGCTTGCTTTCCTTTAGGATTCAGAAATTTAAGGAGAAGGATGATAAACTGTACGTGCTCCTTTTCACTGCAGAAGTTTTCATTCACAGTGGGATGCCTGACAGACAATCTAAGAATGTCTAGAGCTGGAAAGACAATATCTAAGAAACAAAACAAAACAAATTTTTAGTATTAATACTGCATTATGTGTAAATTTGTCAGTGAGTTTCTTTCAGACACAGACCTTAGCCCTGCAGACTAAGACCTTTTGGACCAGACATTAACAGTTTCATGCAGAAGTAAAGCATAAATTGTTTGTAATTCATAAAGACAAATACTGACAAATCCATTCTAGTAAGGCTTCAATTATCATAAAAAACCCCATAATCCTTAATTTAAGATTAACATAGCGCTTTGCAGAAAATCTTAAAATCTTTTCTAAAATCTCTAGTTGATAACACTGAAAACAAGCACAAGATATGATGACTAATCCAAAAATGTCATTGAAAGCTGAAAGTTCAGTGACTGAACACCGCTACATAGACAGCATCTCCCTTTGTCCTCATTCTGTAACTCACAGTACAGTATAGCTACAAAATTGCTAACAGAAAAAGAAAATAAAAAATATGTCCTCAACTGATGAGTTGGAAATCATTGTAATGAAACTGAACTGAAAGCTTATAGTGTCCCTCCTTTCCCAAATTCTGAATATATTTGGCTCCTTGGATCTACTACTGGTATCCAATGCTTACAACCTAATTGAACCTGCCCAACTACTTATTGAGGTTTTTCCCTGCAGATATGCAGAATCTTCAGTATTAATGCTTTGTACAATACAAAGAGTCTGGAAGGTATGACACTGGCCATCACCAGCTGCTCATTATGCAAAACACAGTTTGATTAAGTCATTATATAATGAGCACAAATTTTTAATACTAAAATGTTCTTTCTGTTAGCAAATCTTTCTGTGATTTAAAGAAAGCAGTTCATTCTAACCAGGCTTAGATATTTGCATATGCAAACAATCGCTTGTTTTCAGAATGTGCTGTAATAATCAAAATAGCTTTTCCAATGCATCAGTGCTGACAGTACATTATTAAATGTAATTATATCACCTACACTTGCATTACTCCAGAATGTCATTTCACTAATGCAGTTTTGATCATACAGCCAGCCGAGCATCAAAAACTTCTCTACCGTATTAAATAGGAGCTACTTTTGATTTTTTTTTCCCCTGATTTATCTCCATAATTTCATCTCTCATTTAGTAACGTCTTAGGATCCCAAGTTCACACTTCCTTATTCTATTTCCTAACAAGTCTCACACCTTTTTGAGGATGGCCCTGCTAATGAAATAATCATAAGTGATCTTTACATCAAGTTTCTCCTTTATGTTTATTATTGTGCCAACAAAATCGGACAACCAATCATCAAATTTGCCTCTGCAGCTGATCACTGCTGTTAGCACCTTTTAGTCATCTTCTGTTTTCTACTTGGGCTATCAAGTCTTTGGGGCAAACCCAGTGTAACATACAGCATGACAGGACTTTTCTTTCATGGTGAAGTACTGATGACATGATGCATAAAATAATTGCAAGTGTTTACCTTCTGGCCAGTTAACTGCTCTCCATAAAGTCTGAAGTTGCTGTGCTGTAGGTGTTTCAGCAGAGGTGTTGCATGTTGCAGACAGTAACTTTTCTAGGATTATCAAGTCATCTTCAGTAAGCTTATGTTCTTCAGCTGCACTGCCATTAAGTTCCTTTAATTTGCCTGTAATACCAATAGAAGAGGAACACCTTCCTGAAAACAGAACTTCCAAATCGAGATTTCAAACAAAATGATACAAAAGTACTTTACAAAAAAGTAACAACTATTGCAATTGAGGCTTTTTTGGGGGGTCAGATTTTTAAACACTTTTTCCAATTTGATAATTTTCTAAATGTAAGTTTTTACTTATCACAATGATTGCTACTATTAATTCCCCTTTAACAGTGCAACACAAAGATTCAGAATTTGTAGAAAAATTTCAGAAAATTCCTGCATAGAGAAAAAATGCAGAAAAGAGTCATAAGAACATTACAGCTTTCATAACTGAAATACAATTCCTTTTTGCTCTTTCTATTATTAGATAGTAGATACAATAAAGAAACTATATGTTTTTAGTGTGATCACAATTTTTGTATTTTTACTTAAGTCATGTGAGCATGTTTTGCTTATGGCACATGCTGTATTCAAACTTCGGTGTGATTTAAAAATCCAAGTACTGGATTAATGAAATGGATCTAGCATTAAGGACAGTTTTTATAAAAACTCAGATAGTCAAGTTACTTAAAAAAAATTTTAAAAACCATCCTTGATATTAAAACACTGACCCAGTATCTGCGTAGGATTGGCCTGGTCAAAGGTGACAGCATCCTTCTTCGGAAAATAAATATTTTCAACTTTAGCTGCAGGTGACTGGTAGGCACCCATTCCTACAGAAAGGCAATACAGAGCATTCAACAGCGTACCAAGGTGTCTGACATAGAATGACGTCCTAGAAGTAACTCTCTACTGCTGGATATTACTCAGAAAAATATCTTTTGGAAAAAACTGAATGTCTGTGCAAACAGCTGTCATTCCTCACATTATTTTTACATTAACGGGTTAAAACTGAAAGCAATACCTTCACAAACTGTTCTCCCTTCATGTTTACAAGCTGAAATTATTAACAGTTATTTCTTATCTACATGAACTAAATACACAGTCACTTACAGCAATGGCTATTGTAGTTAAAACATGAAAATGGCAAGCATCTTTTTATTAAAAAGATCCCTTCTGTCCATGAAATATTGTATTTTTACTATTTTCCTAATGAAAGTTTACGTATTAAAAGTTTTGCAGATATGACCAAGCTATGGCACATGCAATAGTTGTCTGAAATCTTTTTTTTACAGAGCAATAAAAAGCTTTCATCATCACCTACAATGATTTCTGAAACTCGCAAGTCATTTGGTTGCTGATACTGTGTAATGCCCATTAACTATATACATCAGTTTCTCTGACCAACAACATAACTACTAGGAGATCAATAATCCTCTCAAAAGATTATTATCACACATTTTAAAGCTTGTGTGCATGATTCCTGCGTGTAAAGGAAGGCTCTGTTATCCCCATTTTATGAATAATTTCAGAGTATAAGCAGCTTCAATCTGCCCACTATTTTTAATAAAGTATGAATTTGCATCCATGCAGAATTCATGCCAGAGAAAAAAAACAAAGAGATCAGGAATGTTTTTCATTGGCAGACATTGTCTCTTACCTGTAAATGGATCAACTCCACCCACTGGAGTTACTGCATTTGATGCTGAACCGGGAACATAGCGACCAGCACCTAACAAAGATGTTAAGTTTTGAAGCACCACCACCAGTAAAGAGGTAACGTATACCTGTATTTAGTCAATAGTTTTCAAACAAGACTGTTAAAAGGTATTATTCTGCACTAAAGGAATTACAAAGAAGTGGTCAACACTTCTTTAAGGATTAAACCCATCCCTGTGCAAGAGTGTTGGTGATGATGGCATTCACAGTCTAAGTGAGCCACAGCTGCAAGACACTGTGTCATGGTCTCTGGCACCCACAGGTGCCAAGGGCCTCAGCACAGCAGATACCTTATCCATGACAAGCTCCAGCAGGAGGGCACACTGCCCAGGCCTTGACTCTCTCTGTGGCTGGACTACGAGTGGCCTCTCCTGTGGGAGGTGGAGTCTCCTGCACTCAGGCCTCAGTGAGGCCTCCATCTGCAGAGACTACAGAGCCACAAAAGCCAGGGAGGAGACAGGTGGACACTGAAAGACTGTCACAATGGGTAAGACTGAAGGCTGTGAATTTTGGTAACAGCACAAATGCTTCTGCTCTACCTGTAGACCTGTAACTGCAGAACACACAGTGAGTGCCCTGGCATTGGTGACGACAAACACCCATCAGTGATGCATAAGAGCCAACTGAGACTGCACCTCATGTCTGCAAAAATGGGAAAGGCAAACAGCAGTGATGGGAAGCAGAGTATCCTGCACGGTAGGGAGGCATCTCCCTACAGATATGGTTTGGTGACTTGGCAGGTGTGTCTGTTGGGGGCTAGGATTCAGGATGCCACAGAGACACTGCCAAGCCTTGCCTGGCCTTCAGACTGTCACCCTGCTACTCTTCCACATGGCCATCAATGATTTTGCCAAGGACCTCCTGGAGGGTATCAAGAGTGATTAGAGAGCTCTGGGAGCAACGATGAAGGGTGCAGGTGATGTATCTTTGATACTCTGCATGAAGCAAAAATGCTTGAATAGAAATAGATGCACCAAATAGGTCAGCAACTCATTGCATGGCTGGTTTTGCAAACAAGACTTTGGCACTGAGCGATTACAGGATGCTCTCTGAGGAGCAAGAGCTACTAATCAGGGATGGGGGAAGTCTGCCAATGCAGGGCTGGAACTCGGAACATCTTTGCAAACAAGGTTGCTAAACTAGAGAGGAGGACTCTACAATAGCTATACCAGTGAGGATCAGAATCTAAAATATAGGGTGGATGGCACCAATAAAGATCATTCAAAAAAACAAGTAAAAATGAAAATAGAAAACTATGTCTATGAATATACCTAATCTTGTGTTGTTCATGCATATGAAGTCTGGCAAAACAAAAGGTTTAGGTCCTTATCTGCTGTAGAGGGCAGAGTGACACGAGGCAGACCCAATGGCAGATGGCTCCCTTTTACTGAACAGAACTCGGTATGCTTTGCCAGTGGCAGAGCCCACCTTACCAGGTTGTTAAATACTACTATCCTAAACAGAGAACTGCAAGAAACAGCTGTCTGGGACTAAACATGGAATGCAACAGAAGTGTCTCAAATGCCTATCTTAAGTGCTAGCCAGACAGACTACAACTTTTACATTACCTGTAAATGGGTCTGCCCCAGATATTGTACTCGATCCAGATGAAGAGCCTGGAACATACCGTCCAGCACCTAGACAAACAGCGAGAAAAGCAATTACTATAAAACACACCTGGATGTTATTAAAATCCAGAGAGGGGTAACAAAGCTGGTGTAAGGTCTAGAGTGCCCACCCTATAAGGAGTGGCTGAGTGAGCTGAGGTTGTTTAGTCTGGAGGAGGCTCAGGGGAGACCTTACCACACTCTACAACTCCCTGAAAGGAGGGTGTACCCAGCTAGGGATTGGCCTCTTCTCCCAGGCAACCAGTGACAGGAGGAGATAACACAGTTGTACCAGGAGAAGTGGTTTAGGGTGGACATGAGGAATTTCTTCACAGAAAAGGTAATTAGTTATTGGAATGGTCTGACCAGGGAGGTGGTGGACTGGAGGTGGAGGGAAGACTGGATGTGTGGCACTTAGTACCATGGTCTAGTTGACATGGTAATGTTCAGTCATAGGTTAGACTCAACCTCAGAGGTCTTTTTCAACCTAATTAATTCTGTGATAACTGCAGCTCTCAGAGTTACATGTAACCTGATGTGGCTGTATTCTCATTTCCAGACCCTTGCAGGAAAAAGATTTAGCACAATTATTTTATTGCTGTTTTCTTCCTAAGTTCATCTTTGTGAAACTAATTGGTTTGTTTTGTAAATGAGATAAGCAGGATGAAATTTATTAACATGGTTTAGCTTATCAGCAATCAACCTGTTCTAGTTCCATTTCCTGCCTGAAAAAGGTAATTTATGTATTTCACTCTGTTTTGATTCATTCTCTGGCTAAATTTTTGTATTTTATTAATTGTCTTAACAGCATCTGGCACTTCTTGTACTAGTACAAAAACTGAACCTTTCTTCCACTGGGAAAAAAAGGACTAGACTGAAAAGTACAACTGGCTTGATTAGAATTTTGCTGAAGATTTTTGGTTTTTTTGTTTTCTTGGTTTTTTTTAGAACTATCTGTGCCTTCCCCCTCAATCATTTAAGGATATGAAAGTATCTGTTGTCTTGGGGTGATTTTATGATAATACTGTATTCCCCTATCATCTGCTTTATGTACAGAAATGGGTCCCATAGCTTTAAGCTGAGTCCAGGAGATGTGGGGGAAGAAGCCAGGAGAATTCCTCAGTAGTCTGTGTTCAAGGAAGGACTCACACACACCCCCATATTGCTTGGTTCTGCTTGCAGTGGGAGAGTCTTTTTCCTGCTGCTAGCCAGCTTGTGAGCTGAGGCATGAGGTTTTTCCCCTGGACTGCATACTGGCATACTGAATTCCTCCAGTAACTTCTTCTATGGAAGTGTTCAGCCTAGTTGTGATCCGAGAACCAGATCATCGGACCCTGTGGACTGGCAGGGAGGCTGTGGGGATGCCGCATCCCAGTCTTGCACCCCGGGAGGGGTCGAGCCAGCTACAGAGGGAACTCTAAATCCACCAGCTTTCTCTGCATTGAGGAGGTTTAATATTTTAACAGTTATTCATTTTTCCTGCGCCCTGATGGCATTTTGCTTGTTAAATAAATAGTTTTTTTCACTTTCCTCCAAGAAATTCCTTTCCTATCGGTGGGGGATGGAGTGCCAAAAAACTGTCTTTGCAGGAGATCTTCATTCCAGAGCGTTTTCCTCCTAAAATTGTCTCAATCTGAGACATCTGTACAAGAAGTTCAAGAGACACAATACTGAAGTTTACAAGGGCAGACAATTTTATGAGGTTCAAAAAGGCCAAGCGCTGGGTCCTGCCCTTGGGTCACAATAACCCCATGCAGAGCAACAGGCTAGGGGCAGAGCGCCTGGAAAGCTGCTCAGCAGAAAAGGACCTGGCAGTGCTAATCAACACCTGCCTGACCATGAGCCAGGAGTGTGCCCAGATGGCAAGAAGGACAATGGTACCTTGGCTTTTATCCCAGCAGGACCAGGGCAATGACTGTCCCTCTGGACTTGGGCCTGGTGAGGCCACACCTTGAATCCTGTGATCAGTTCTGGGCAACTCACGACACAGAACACACTGAAGTGCTGGAGCAAGTCCAGAGAAGAGCAAAAGAACTGGTGAAGGATCTGGAGCACAGGTCTTATGAGAAAGAGCTGAAGGAACTGGGGATCTTTTAAGTTCCTGAAGGAAGCTGCAGGTGGACCTTACTGTTCTCTACAACTGCCTGAAAGGTATCAAGGGGGTCAGTCTCTCCTCACAAGTGATAGGATGAGAAGAAATGGTCTCAAGCTGCACTAGGAAAAGCTTAGATTAGATAACAGGAAAAAAATTCTATAATGGAAGGGTGGCCAGGCATTGGAATAGGCTGCCCAGGGAAGTGGCTGAATCATTGTCCCTGGAAGTATCCAACTATGTGGATATAATTTAGGGCTGAACATGGAAGTAGTCAGTTAGTGGCTGAAGTCTATTCGTAGAGGTCTTTTCCAACTTTAATGATTCTACGATAGTGAGGTGGATGGAAAACTGACTGAACAACCACGACTGAAGGATGGTGATCAGTGGAACAACATCTGTTGGAAGCCAGCCACTAGTGGTGTATCCCAGTACAGGGATCAGTACTGCACCCAGAAATGTTCCACACCTTTGCTAATGAAAAGTGTGGAACATCAGTCAGAATGCATCCTCAGCAAGCGTGCTGAAGACACAAAACTGGGAGGAGTATTCAAATGTCATAATTTAAGTTTAAAATACTTACCTGTAAATGGATCTGAAAATTGATTACTTGTACTCAACAGTGTTTGCCCCTTAGTGTTGTCCATAATAAACTTGGCCACCTGATCCAGAAACATAGGATTTAGATCATTCTTTTGCAGGAAGTTGTACGCAGTCAGCCAAGGATCATCAGTGATGTTATATGGCAGTTTGTAGGAAGGCCCATTTTCATTTACATCAATGGTGAAAACATAGTCATATTCCTTAAAGTAGAATAAAAATAAAAACAAATTAGAAGTCTTCGAGCACTTTTTACATTAAGATGTATTAAATGCAGTCTAACAGTGGCCCAGACCTAAGCCTACAAATGTAAAGCACTGCTACTTACAGAACATATTAATATTCTCCTGAGAGACTGCAAGTAAACATTTGCCAATTTAGGGTAAACACTAAACATTACTTAGCAACAGCCAAAACATCAGTGTGTTATAACAGTGTTGTTACACTATATCCAAAACACACAGCACTGTACCAGCTGCTAAGAAAAATATGAACTCTGTCCCAGCCAAAACCATAACAGACTTAAACCTGTATTTTCCAGAATTCCCTGCTCAAGAAGAACAGAGTAAAACAACATATCATAATAATGTGTATACAGATATATTACAAAAAAAATCCATCAGGTCACTCTCATGGACACCTCTGGCTCCCTACATAGCTAAAGAGCAGTCAGACGCCTCAAGAAATTTAAATCTTAAAAGCACACTTCTAATGCTACAAAATTATGATTTCCTAATGTTTCTTTAAAATCTGTGAGAGTGAAAATCAGCATCTCAAGAGACATTTCTTTCTCAGAGGCATGCTCAGAGGAATGGACCCTGACAGGCTTTCAGGGTGTATATTTCAGTAAAGGAAACATTTTTCAGCTTATCCGTCTTTAGGTCAGCTTACCTGTATTTAGTTCAACAGTTACTATACAGAAGGCCTGGTACCTAATATTTTAGGTAAGCCTTGCATTATAAATTATAAAGTTCATTTCCTTTGGGAAGGATATTAAAACTAACTTCTCAAAGTATTAACAATAAATACAATAGAACTTAAAAATTTCTCTACTAATAGTTTACCTTTCTACAAAATAATTTTTGTCCATTGGCTTGCTCATTTTACAAAATGTGTTTCCTAAGTAATAAGGCAAATTGTATTTATATTTCTACCTCTGAGATGGAAGATAACAAAAAAGCACAAATACCTATTTTCTATATTATATTTTATCTGAACAAAGTCTAGTTACTTAGGAAAGAATGAAATGAATTAAAGTTTGCATATACCTTTCCTTCAAATAAAACTTTTCCAGACGTTTGTTGTGTGGCTCCAGAAGAACCAACAACATCACCAATCTTTATCCATCGTCCTTCACTAACACTCCATTGATATGCTTCTACTTTCCCATTATCTTTAATAAGCCGTGTCTGTCCATCTCTTGTTCCTGTAGACAGGAGTTTGAACAATTTCAAGGATAGTATTTACTTCAGGAGAGAAGAATATTCAAATGGTGCTCAGTATTAAAAATAAAAAAATAGTTCAACAGCACTTGAAGTCACAGCACGGGAATTAAGTAGATACGGGTCGTGGTTTAACCCCAGAGGCAACTAAGCATCACTCAGACACACTCAGTGCCCCCGTGGTTGGGATACAGGAAAGAATCAGATTAATAGAAGCGAAAACTTTGGGGACTGAGATACAGTTTAAAAAGTAAATCAAAGACCACATGCACAAGCAGTGCAAAACAGGAATTCCCTACACCACTTCCCATGGGCAGGCAGGTATTCAGCTGTCTCCAGAGGAGCAGGCCTCAACAGTTCCTTGGAAAGACAAATGCCAACATTCCAAACATCCCCCCCTTAGTTTTTTTTCCCCCCTAGTCTATATGCTGAGCATAATGCCATATGCTCTGGGATATCCCTTGGGTCAGTTGTGGTCACCTGTCCCAGCTGTGTCCCCTCCCAGCTACTTGTGCACCCCCAGCCTTCTCACTGGTGGGGTGAGTGTGGAGCATCAAAGGCCTTGGCTCTGTGTAGGCCCTGCTCAGCAGTAACAAAAATATTCTTGTATTATCAACCCTGGTTCCAGTATAAATCCAAAACACAGCCTCATAATAGCTATTGTGGAGAAAATCAATTCTATCCTAGCAAAAACCAGACACAATACTACATCTCACAAGAACAGCAGCGATCTTAATGAGCATTTTACAATTATAGTAATGGTATCTGTCAGCAGACTAAGTGGCCAAAACAGTATTTAGGTCAAGTACTTCAGGAGTTTATCATCTTCCCAGTGAGATGACAATTAAGAAAGGTGATTCTCCCACAGTCTAACAAGACGCAAAGTGTCACATGGATGTAAAATCTATGCCGCTTCCTGATCATAGCCACGGGCTGAAGTCACTGGTTACCTCACCTTGGGAAAAAGTATTTGTCTGTTTAAAAATTATGTTTACTACTGCTTCTATTGCATTCTCAAGAACCTCTCAAGTACCTACAAATGTGAATTGAGATGATCAAGACTATCTTTCAAGTCAAAAGCTAAAGCAGAAAATTTGCATCTACTACTTTTCTTAGGAAAAAAAATGCACATTCAGTACTCCTTTTACAAATTACCTGTTTCACATACTCTTGGTACACCTGGCAGAACACATCAAAAACATGTCAAACACACTGTATCATCAAGTCCACCTTTTTCTCAGTTATCTCATAAGAGAATAAAAAAAACCCCAAACCAAAAAACCCAGAGTCCTGCTTCCAAAAGAATCAGTGAAAGGATGGTAGAGGAAAATTTAAGCCGTTTCCTTCAGTAACCCAACTGAAAGGGATTAAAGCCTTAAGTTTGGAAACTACCAGAAGTTTCAATACCTCAAACCAAGACTTAGAGGCACATCTAACAGGACGAAGTACAGTAACGTACCAGGATCCTTAAGGTGTTCTCTCCCTGGAAGGTCATCAGCATTGATATCTCCTAAATCACCAGTTTTAGGATCAATAGATGCTTGGGCAAGCTCATTTTCAAAAGCTTGAATCTCCTCAGCACTTGCTGTACGTTCCAAGGACTCTGTAAACACCCTTATAATTCCATCACTGAATGGAGAGAAAACATTCAAACAGAAATACTATTTTAAATATCACAATGACTGCATAAATTCTAGTGATGACTTCTATGTTGCAAGAAGCCACCACTATTTCTAACTACCCTTCCCAATTATTGTTATGAAATGAATTCTCTCTCATACTAAAACCACACAGAGAAAGAATCAAACAGGCAACCCTATCTTCAGTGTAATTTTAAAATCAAGATACAATATGCTTATCAAAAGGGCTCTTTATACCATGCTTGCTAAATTTATTCTCAAGTCTACTCATAGTTTACTATATTTCCAAAGAATTCGCTCTACCT
This sequence comes from Vireo altiloquus, assembly GCA_013396875.1. Lineage (NCBI taxonomy): Eukaryota > Metazoa > Chordata > Aves > Passeriformes > Vireonidae > Vireo > Vireo altiloquus. The sequence continues at coordinate 61,031 of VZRF01000058.1, forward strand.
CAGTGAACGACATAAAAAAATTATTTTTTGAATGAAGCATAGTACATGTTTAACACACACACACTTTGATAACTGTATTTTTAAATATAAATGAAACTGACATCCAAAGTGAGGCTGGCAATTTCTTCAAGGATTGTCAGAGTTGTACCTACAAATATACTGAAAAGTAAAACTTGCATACCTTGCACCAACTACAATGTCACCATTGTCTAACACACAGCAGCACCATACAGACTGAGCTGGGAGTCTGATTGTTTGAGCACATTCCCCTTGTTTCCAGATTCTAAGAGATCTATCCTCTCCAGTAGTTACAAAATCTGAAAATAAAAAGATAGAAAAAACTTTTGAAGTATATTTTTTAGCATACTGTGATACTAGATGCCATTCTCCAAATAGGTATCTAAAAATCATAACAGTAAAAGAACCTTTCTGCAATTTAGTACTTCTCTCAATTGCAAGTACAAAGCAAAAAGAAAGCCACTGTTCACTTGTCTTCTCAAAAAATCCAAAGTGCATAAATTGCACATTAAGCAGCCAGACAGTGAATTAAACTGTGCCCAAGACGAAGAAAGATCGCTCCTTTCAAGGGCTTAAACAATTTTGTAATCATCACTGTTTCATCTTGCACTATGCTTGCACACTTTCACATTTGTTTTAAATTGAGTTTTGGAAGGCAGGCCTGCTTTTTCAGAAAACACACAAAAAGCACTTTCAAAAGTCTACAAACTCCTCAATGAGGAATTTTAAGGCATAGGAGGTCTACAATATATGCATCAACTGTATACATGCACTTTACCTGTTGAACAAACGCTCAAGTGTCCCATACACCACACAAAGGTCACTGACTTGGAATTTCTTCTGCAACTGGGTCAACAGCTAGTTCTGAACCTCTAAACTCTAACTCTGAAAACAAATGTAATTAAGCCTCATACATAAAATTTTTAACCTAAACTATATATAATGCACATTGTGGAAGTATCTAAATTTACATTATTTCAAACTGGCATGCCACACTTTACTATTTTACTACTCTGCAACAGCACTGATATACAGGTGGCAGCTAAGACAACAGTTTTGCCTACTGCTTCATCTAAGTTTTACTTAACCGTTCAATTAGCCCTAACCCAGGACCTTTTATCCCACATACTGTCAGAGCAATTCTGATGGTTGTGCAATTTGGAGTCAATCACGCATCTTTTTTTATCTATTTACACTAGGTGTAAGAAATAAATTAAATGCTACCTGAGTTCTTTAATTGTGGCAGTGCCACAGAACATCAGAATACACACCCTGCCATTTCATTTTGAAGAATGTGTGCAACAGTCAAAAAGGAATCCTACCTTTACATCGAGGGAAGACAGAGATGCTGTATATATAATTTGTATGTCCATAATACACCTGCAGACACTCGCCAGAGATCTGCCATCTTCGAACACTAGCATCATTAGCACAGGAAAGGAACTCTGTTTCACTGAGAATAGCTAAACCTCTCACGCAATCTTCATGTCCTTTACAAAAGGAAGAAAAAATTTTAATGCAGTTCTTGTCTCCTTTAGCAGCAGTATACCACTTCTATATAACTCATATCTAAATTCAGGTAACAAATCTTTATGGGAGAAAGATAAAAAAAATAATTGCTCACAATTCTCTGAAAAAAATCTTATTTTTTTAAAAGCCATGTGACTTCTGGGCAGACAACTACTTTAGGACTTTAAAAATCTTGCCTAAAAATTGTTCAGTTTATTCATGCTTTTATAAGATTGTAAGGTTTGTTCTCCTTTGACAAGAACCGATCACACCAATGAAATTATCAACTGCAGCAGAACACTTACCAGTGAATGTTCTTTCACATCTGCCTGCCTTCCACAGTTTTATAGTTTTGTCAGCTGAACCAGTCAACATTAACCCCTGTTCAGGAAGTATCTTCACCGCCCATATTGCAGCTGTGTGACCCTGCAAAAAACCCGACACTGTTAAGACTTGTCAGAATCAAATACAGAATACTTATTTCATATTCATGTAGAGAAACTTCCTACCTGTAATGTCATCATACATCTGTCATTCAACCAGACTTTTGCTGTTGTATCCCATGATCCACTTAATAATGTGCCAAATTTCCCAGATGAAAGGCTGCAAACTGCAATGAACACTCAAGTCAGAACAGACAAGTATCGTGCACTGCCACAAATCTTATGTCAGCAATATCAAGAGCTACTATTTAGTATTAGTAGCACATTTAGCGTTGAGGAGGCTAGAGAAGAATTAAGTGAACTGTAGTTGCATTGCAATCAAAATTCTCCTAATATTAGGATAAAAACTTTGAAATGTTTTTGCCATTCATATTTTAAAATTTCTCTTAGTCACAGATGTCTTCTCTCAGACTTGAATATGATGACAAACAGGTTAGACAACTATTCAAGACATTCAATTAATTCAAAGGTGTTGTTTTTAAGAGAAGAAAAGTTTTATCAACAGGTATTAATTTATATGTTCAAGAAGTTATTTCATACAAAAAATACTTAGCTCACCTTCTTGGAAGGCAAATACTACCAGCAAAAAACTGTGGTGACATTCAAAGATGTAGCAAAAAGTTAATCTGCAAATGCTCTAGTAACACAGTGTAAAGCTATGTATTTAAAGCATCAATTAATATTAAATACTCATATAAGTAACAAAATGGGCAGAGGAAGTTTGTTGAGAAAGCTGACTTGTTCTACTGGTTTCATCTTTGACAAAAAAATTAACCTTAATACATGAAGAACTGCATTAACTGCTTGATAAAAACGCAACTCTTGGCAAAAGGGTAATCATTCTGTGAACTGCTGGGAATTCAGAGACAGCGAAAGTTCAAACATTCATCAGAATAAACTTGCAAGTCCTTGCAATGAATGATCACTGCATGATTTAAGATTATAAAATCCTATTTTCAGAGGCCATAATTAAACAGTTTGCTAAATTATATACCAAATAAATCAAAATTGAGTTCTATAAATTCCACTTAATTTCCTCTCTAATAAATTACATTAGCTTTTATGTAAAAAACTGCAACATAGAATTACTACCTACCTGTGTTTTTATGACCCTTAAGGACGTAAAGAGGAGCTGGGTTGTCAACTGTGAAAATGCAAATATTATGATCATTGCCACCAGTTGCAATCAGCCCACGAGGATAGAGGTCACTTGGAGGTATGATGCACACACAAGATACAAAATTTGAGTGGCCACTCATACAGTGCATCTCAGTAAAACCCCTGTTAAGACTTAAACATATGTGATAATCAGTTCAGAATCATGACAGTACTTTTTTTGAATAAATTACAATTCTTGCATTAATAACTATGCTTGCCTTGTGCTGAATAAATACTGTGGAGGGCCTAGAAAGAATGAAAAATTTAAGACAAAAATTACATCCCAGAATTCCTTCCCAGTACAGAAAACTTTAAGCTTTCCACTTATTTTTCAATGCGATGATAAGCCTGGAAGAACTGTTTCCTTGCTCATTGGCAAACACTATGCCAAATTTGATCAGAAAGAGCTACCGTTTCTCTTTATGGCATCTTTGGCTGCCTGAAAACTCAAATGTATGTCTGAGTACCTGCTAAAGTAAGAGCACAGTAATTGAAGTTTACTGCTTGCCAAATGTATTCACAGGCTCCTCATTAGGAACAAGAGTTAAACAGATTGTAACTGACTTGAGCAGCACACTCATTTCTTCACCCTGAGCCACCCTCAATAGTTACAGCACTAATTCGAAAAAGCTACTTATTTCCATAGACTAAACAAGCAAGTTGTGGTGCTGTGTGCTTGTTTTGTTTTCCTGCGTTTGCTCCCCACCCCCAAAAACCACAGCCTATCATATGATATCACACTGTTATCCTTCATACCCTCATGCTTGGCAAGCTTGAAATAAATAAGGAAATCACGACACTCTTCTAAATACTAGAACATCTTCTCCCTTAAAGTACATAGATCAAACGAAGGCAACACCTCTTCTTGGAAAAGCTAGACCAAAACAACATACAGCAGTGCGCTCACCCACTGAACCCTGACTATTGTAGTCCCTGACCCCTCAAAGCAGAGAAGAATAATCAATATCAACATTATCACACCAAATAAGTTACTCATGTCTTCTTGCTCATGGAGTTCTCAAAAAATATGGGTTAGAATTAGAATTCCTTTCCTGCTGCAAATTTCTGTGCAATTTAACAACTTCTTTCCCTTGTGATGAGAGACTTAATAAGACACAATTAATGAGATTAGTTTTCCTTCATCTCAATTACAGAGCTACAGAGATCAATACAAAGAGACATGTAAGCACTCAGCAAATTTGCCAATTATTTCTATTTCACGTGAAGGCAATAGAAAAGCGTATTCATGCCTAGCAACTTCAAAATACACTTCACAACATAAAACTGTAGTCAGGGGAGGAGACAGCTGTAGCTTCCAGAAATACTGTGCATCTCCACCATTGCTTAACAGTACTGCTTGTGGTCAGGGCAATATGCTGAAAAATTCACTTTCTGAATTCAACAAGACAAATTCAGTAGGAGACAACTCTGTGCAACACGAATATCAGAAAAATTAATGTTGGGGTATTTTTTCCTTTTGCAATGTCTTTGTGTATTTCATTTTCTGAACAGTTTTTTGTTCACATTCCATTTCACATTTAAAGAAGCTTGCCTAAACACTGTAAGAAAGGATGGGGTTTCTTTAAACATTCAAAGCAAACTGCCTTACTATCAAAGTTGCAGCACCGTTACTTAACAGGATTACTTTGGCACTGAATAACATGAGGGGGAAACAACATTATTAATAACATCTAGAAAAAAGGATGCCTAGAACTGCTGACATTGTTAGCATCTCCAAAGCACACTACAACATGCCTGTATAGCTAACTGCTTAAAAACATACAACTTTCCCCAGAAGCAGGCATGCAAGAGCTGCTTGAAGAGAGAAGTTGCATGGAGACCTCACAGCAACCTTCCAGTATCTAAAGGGGCCTACAGGGAAGCTGGAGAGGGACTGTTCCTCACGGACTGTAGTGACAGCACAAGTAATGGGCACAAATTGAAGAACGGAGAACTTAGGTTAAATTTTAGGAAGAAATTCTTCACCGTGAAGGTGATGAGGCTCTGGTACAGGTTCCCCAGAGAAGTTGTGGACATCCCACCCTCGGAAGTGCTCAAGGCCAGAATGGATAGGGCTATAAGCAAACTGTTCTGGTGGAAGTTACCCCTGCCCATGGCTGAGGAACTGAGTCTAGATCATCTTGGAAGACCCTTTTAAACTCTTAAAACGACTCTATGCAAGTGACAATGCCAATCACGAACGCCTCCTGCGAACAGGCTCCCACCGCCTGCCACCTCCCCTGGCCCCGCCAATTCTGCCGTCAGCCCCTAAAGACGACTCGGCTGCGGAGACAAACTCGGCGGGGCAC
>VZRF01000058.1:73142-93925 GCA_013396875.1 Vireo altiloquus
AGGTCCAACTTTTGCCCACAAGTGGTAAGTCTTTAAAACAAACAGGAAAAAAAAGAAGAGTAATCTTTGCAAGGAATACTAGCAAGAACTCTAGTATGATTTCTTTTCATAGTTAAGTTGAGAACTCCCAAAGTAAGCATTGATAGGGGAATTACTGAGTGTCTCCAGAGCTTTAGTAGAATGTTGCTGCTGTGTTGTTAGGGAGTCAGTAACATCACAGAGACTAATAGGATATATGCATCCTATATTTCCTAGCAATATAAATCTACCTTGCATATTTATAAAAAATAATTGTTTCAAAGTCTATTTCAGAGGTACAGTTCTTGGGACACATAAAAGATAAAAATAATAAATAAATATAATAGATTTTTTCCAAAAGTTAAATTTCAAGATTAGGCTTTGGAAAAAGATAATCAGTAATTGGCATAAAATTCTATTTCTCAGGCTTTACTTTTTATATGGTGATAATGTCTGAACCCTAAAGTATCATGTCTTTTGTTTGGCATATCCATTCAGTCGTGTTTCTTTTATAATAAAAAATTCAGTAAACTGTAGTTGCCAATAGTCTTTATTTAGAAGCTGTTTTTGTGTGCTGGCCACTGTCTTAAAATAAATCATAAGGTGGTACAGCTAAAGAAGTGTGTCAGTGTCATAATGGTATCTTATGATTTGTGTATGCATCCGTAGATCTTTTTCCTGCTTTAGCCAGAAGAAAGAAATAAAGCATTTCAGGATGGAAGAGCTAACTTGCACATAAGATTAACATTGAAACGTGGAGAAAAGCGAGGAGACTATCACTGAAATTTCCAAAGAATATGAAATGAGCACATTATGTCCTTTATACTGAATGCATTTAGGACGGGAGTAAAGTCTCTTAAGTTCAAGCTATCACATTTTAGGAAGATAGCTACCTTTAGAAAGCAGTTACTTTGTAAAAAGCAAATTTTTTAAAGTTACTTCCCTAGTTCTGTTAGGCAGAAATCTAAACAATTATCTGAATTTTAGAGCTTTGAAACTTCATCATAATTTTTTAGTATCGTTTAAAAATTGTGAGGTTTATCTGTTTTGAACACTTACTCAGTAGACCTTAACATTCACTGTAATCTGTGTGATCATCTACAAGAACTTGGAAATATGCTTGTTCTGTAGCCCTGGCTTTTATGTAAGAGTCAGAGTGTACTAGGAATGCAAAACAGTGTAAAGTCATGGAACAGCAAATCAAACAGCTTGTAAGCAGTAAAGTGAAATATACGTGTATTACCTGCACGAGATCCATTGTTTCCGGTGATGTTGTTTGGAGTCAGAGCTGTTACTAAGGCACTACTTCTAAGATTAACAGCAGCAGTGGAAGTTACAGTGTTTTCTAAAGGAGTCTTTTCAGTTTTGCAGTCAGCTGCTTGGATAGCTGCCATCTTAATGGAGATTTTTTCTGTGTTTCGGAATGTACACAGAGTGTTGCTTTCATTTTCTGTGAATGTGAGCAGTGAAAAAGCTATGAGATACTGGTAATCTTTTGGCACTCTAATCTAAAAAATATCTCATGGATAGCTATTGTATTGCTACATAATATGGATAACTTGGTGGTGGATTTTATCCACATCAGAAAAAAATGCCCAGTAAAGCTATTTGATGTAAAAAAATATGAAATGCTGTCCTTACCAAAACTTACCCAATGTCACATTGGAGGAAGTTAGCCATATCTGTAAGTCAAGGAGGTCACAGGAGCAGATCCATGGGTTTCCAGCTAAAACAATTCTAATCAGTTTAAAAGGTGATTTTATATGGAAATATTTCAGGCAATTATACTGTAGATTTAAAACTGTCAGGCTTTCTAGAGAAGTAAATATATCTGAATCCAGCTGAGCAATCATATTATAGGATAGATTCAACACTGAGAGTTGATTTAATCCTGAAAATGCTGCTTTATGAACAGTGCTAATGGAGTTGTTGCTAAGATCCAGAGTTACGAGTTTTTTCAGCTTGTGGAAGCTGTTATTGCACAGTACAGTAATGTTGTTTCCATTCAGATGAAGTTCAGTGAGGTTAATAAAACGTCCAAGAATCTCTTTTTCATGATCTTCTAAAGTGATTTTATTGTTTATGAGGCTTAATTTAGTAATATTTTGAAAAAGGTTGAGGGAGATATTAAGGAGGTTATTTCCAGACTCCTCACAAGCAGCCTGTTGAAAAAAAGAGAATGACAACAATTAAATACTGTAGAAGAGTCTACTAATGAAGGTGTCTCAGTGAGGACTGTTAAAGGCAAGAGAAAACTATCTTCTATTTTTTAATTGTATCACTTTAAAAGAAAAGTTATATTGTTCTTCATTAAGTTTTATTTATATCTTTCTTAATTAACTCATGGTCTGGTGATACAGCGGAATGAATCCTCCTAGTGTCTAGAGACCTGATGTTCCACAGCACTTAGTGCTGAACTCTGTGCTTGGATGCAAGGGCCTTTATGTAATGGTCATCCAAAATGTAACTAGTTTGGCATACTGTTTTGGAAATAATATTTGGAATTAATTATTGTTTGGGTAGAAAAAGAATTCCTACATATTCCTACATAGTCTGGAAAGAAGGTGTCATAGAGGAAGTTTATTCAAGACTGCAAATTAATTAAAATATGCCTTCTAAAATGTATTTTTTTAAAAAACATCTGTGTTTACTCTGATTTTAAAATAGCATCTTTTGAGCAGACCTTCAACAAAGCATTTATTATATTTGTTGTAGCACTTAACTTTCAAAAATAAGTGTAATTCAGATCAATGTAAAACTTACAGTTTGGGAAGTAATGTTGCAGTCAGCAGTGACTGGATTCAAAAACAGTGCTCCAGCCCAGATCACAAGCCAATAGAGTTTCATGTTTGGAGCCTAGTGAAAACAACACTTTTGCAAATCAAGAACAGAATATAAATGTCTTCTGCAGTGGTAGTTTAACAAATTAATAGATACAGTTAATTCAATGGTACTTTAATAAATTTTATTTGACATAAATACTTAGTAATGTAAAATTAAGTGGGAAAACAGGGGTTATCAGAATTAATGAATTCAGCTTTCACTTAACTGAGCCAAACCTAAAATCCAGTGTGCAGACTATATCAGCAAATAGAAAAGGGATTGGTTAGACAAGTTAATATAGAAAAGTATCATAAATGTATAAAACAAGTTGGCAGGGCTGTACTCATTAATATCACTGTTAAAGCAATTATTGGTACTGGAAGACTATGATTGGAGTAAACTGCCGAAAGTATTGATGCTTGCATACTCTCCGTCTACAATTTCTCTTTTTGCCTCTGACACAGGCAGAGTACTCTACCAGGCAATTGTTGGTTTGTCCAGTCAGATTTCCTTTATGTTCTTATGTAATTGAATTTTTAATTAGAAGATCAATCTCTTTATTGTCCATAATATAACCTCTAATATGACATAAATCTGAACTTCTCTATTAAGAAGGTATAGTTGTTGCTCTTATCTTTGGAACCAAGTAAACATGGTTCAGGCTCTAGTGATGGAGTTTTTGTGCAGATTTGAGCTTTATTTTTTGAAAGTTAGGAGAGATCGTACAAATGGTATTTACAGTGGCATTAATATCTCTCAAAGAAAGAGTGTCTCAGTCATTGCCTTTGAATCAGGCACTATTTGCAGTATCTATTCATTTTGAGCAGAAATGTTACGCCATGTCTGTGAGATGTTAAGTTAGTCCCTGTTTATGACCCGCTTGAATGAAAATGTTTTGTAAAAGTCAACGAATCTTTAAATTTTCCAGTTTTTCTTAAATGTCTGAAAAGAGAGGGGGTTAAGTTAATATCTCCTTGCCAGATTTCTATCTTCCAGAGTAAAAGAAACCCAAAGGTAAAGTGTCAGATACTTGTTTAAAGTGAGCTGTACAGAGCATTCACTGAATTGAACAGAGAAGAGTGGGGAAAATTACATAAGAATTAATTGCACAAACAATGTGTTAATTGCACAAACAATGCTAAATATAGGCAGCCCGTCAGATTTACAAAACTTCCACCAGTCCTTAAGATGAGTGTTGGGAAGCCTTTGCTGATAATTATGAAATAAATGAGGTCATAGAACAAACGGGTAAAATCTCTGATAACTTCTATATACGTGCATGTTGGAGGATTGACCTCATTCACCTGACTGACTCAGCCCAGAAATTTCATAACTTCTTGGAAAGAAGAGGGAGATAAATGCCACTTACTCTGCTCTGATCTATTATGTATTTCTACTTCTGTCAGAATCTTATATTGAATACAAAAAGAGTTCATAAACCTTTTGCCATTTAGACATTATCTGTGGCAGGGACAAGGGGTGCTAGCAGCAGCAGGCCCTGTGTTACTATGTTCTGTGTTAGGTTTTGCACTTCTCAGTGGTCGTACTGGTGGTCTGCATATTTTTTTAGCCAGTTTATGTATTGTTAGTGGAAAACATGATGCACTTTGAGAATTCCAAAAAGAGTGTTTTAACATCTGGATCTTGCAGCATATTTGGACTTTAAAGATACAGCGTCCTAGATGTTCAGAAACAGAGCAGGTCTTAAACTGGCAATTTATAAATACAGATTAATAGTATTATTGTAGTTTTCAGATTGCAAGATAAGAACTGTCTTAAATAGAATGGGAAGATATATTAAATATTGTTCTTAATGTTAATCTAACAGTTAATAACAACCAAGTTGAAAATTTGAGTTGTACATATGTCTAACTCAAAAGCATAATTCCTAGCTCTTACTTTAGTTTCTACTGAAAACGAAGGGGATTTCTTACAAATGTGACTGCCTGCATTTTGTGTATGTGAACCTTTGTAATCTGTAGAAGAGCAGGAAAGCATCTGTAATTTTAGTTGCAGTTCAGCGTTTTATTAGAACCGGATTTTACAAACCACTATTTAAACTAACTGCTTTGGAAAGATACTCAGCCTGGTAATACAGTGGCAATGCATTGGTAGTACTTTGATATTTCCTTGTAATTAGTAATGCTTTCTTAAAAATTTCCATCTGAGAACTTCAGAAATTATATCATTTAAAAATAATGTAATGATTTTTGGTTTTCTGGGGAGGTAATTGAGTTTATATAACCAGTCTGGTTTTCAGAGTCTGTTCCCCAGCTTTCTAATGAAGTAGAATTTACTTAACAACTCAGCATGTCCAAGGTTCATAGTAATTCCTGAAGTTTTAATATAGCTTGATATGTTTGCTTCCAGTCTAGCAACAAAGTTATACTAGTAAATCTTTACCTGCATTTTGAATTAAACATGCCAAGTGTCTTACCTTTTTGTTGCTTCTTAGAAGTATCATATGTACACATGTGTAGATTTTTCAGTGCACTGACAAGAAATAACATGGTGAAACAGCACTTTGTTTTTCTTCAACCTTTGTACCCGATGAATAACCAGGCAGTGTAAAAAAATAATAAACCTAGAAAATCCTTAGCAAAAGATTGACTAAGTTGAGCAACTTCTTATAATCATCTTGGATTTAATTGGATCAGCAGCCAATAGGAAAGTCTAATTGTAATATGGTGAAGTGTCAAGTTCCAGATCGTAGAAGAAGCAGTGAGTTTAAATGCCACAGGTAATTTACAAGCAAGGTGAGTTATAATCAATAAAAGAAACTCTGGAGACAGAAAGAGACTCTAATTTTTAATTTGATCATTCATCAAATGAAGAAAATGTCAGGATATTTGCATATTGAAGTAAAGCTTCCTAGTAGCTATTTAACTCTGTGTTAGTGCTTGTGTTTTGGAAACATCATCGTCAGAGGAGCTGCAGGGTGATAAGGATGTCTGTAATACGGGCTGTATTTCCGGAAGAAGTTCGGAAAACAAATCATACTTGCTCTGGAGCGAATGTCAATGTACAGGCTGAAAAAAAGGGATTATACTGATAAACAAGCCCTGCTATAAATTTTTACTTGCATTAGTGCTCTTTCTGTCCAATGCACACCACCAAACTACTGAACAGTTAATCTCCTTTCCATCTCCATTCCTCTCCAGTATGTGGCTGTAGAAATTGTTTCACTTCACGATGTCTTTGTTGTTATTGGCACTTTGTATAATATCTCAAAACATTGTACAATTTTCCCAAGCCTCATCCCTGATTCAGCTGCATCTGTAGTGTTCAAATTACTTGTAGTAATGAATTGTATTTCTGTGACAGCCATTGCTGATTTTTTTATTGCCTCTTGAAAATCACAAAGTTGCAGTCTCCCCTCAGAAGGTTTCTACCAGAGAAGATGCATCACAGTAAGTCAGACATTTCTAGTTTCAGGGACATGCTGGATCATCTTGAAGTATTTGGCCAGGAGTCCATATCATGTAAGAAAAAGAGAATTGCTTCATGTTAAGAGGCTACTCTTAAATTTGTCCACAAACACTTTAAATAGAGGGAGCTGGAAGAGTAGGTTTCTTTGATTGTCCTTCCTCGCACACTTGAAATCTCAGGCACAGATGAGAGAAATCCCATAGAGCTTGGAGACACCCAAGAGTGCCCTCAAGAGTGGTGTTGCTATACATGGAGCAAGCTGTGTTCTCTCCCTGAAGGTTCCAGTGATCTCCAGGAAAGGCACCATGTTTGTGTTTAAATACAAGCTCCCTCTAAGCCATACTGCAGTGTCTCCATGAGAATTACATCTAGTGTGGAGATTTCTTCTGAAAATCAACACCATTGGCATTTTGTTGAATTTTTTGCTGTACTTTCTCTATTTTGTTTCTTCCATGTCTGAAGTTGGGCTTGATTTGAGAGGAACTGTCACTGCTGAGACCTTGCAACAGCTTTCATACATAGGCCCACACTGAGGCATGAGGAGCATGCTATTAATAAAGAAGTAACATGAAAGCTCTCTGACAACTCCTAGTTCCATGCCTTCCAAGAGGTCTTGAATCAAACTACTCCTCTAGGTTAAAAAACAGCTCTTTTTCACTACCATATGTAGCACAATTAACTATTTACAAACTGCTTACTTGCAGTGAGGGCCGCATTCTTTGGATTGGGTCTGTATATATTTGTTTTAGTCTCAAGAGGGTATTAAATTTAATGTCATGTCACAACCATCCAGTATTTCTTATTCAGTCCCAGTGCAGGCCAAATTTGCCATACTAAGAGGGAGATCATCACTTTGATTTGTTTCATCATCATCAGGTCCAAAGCATTTTTGCAGCCTGGCCTGCTAACCTGACAGAATTTCTACATAGTATCCTCAGTTTCCTGGAGGTTTTAGATCTTGGGAGCTAGTTGGAAGTGGTTACATTTTTGACACTCTTTTGAGAATTCCTTGTAGGTGATGAAAACTGTGAAGAAAGGCTAGGGGAGCTGTCATTGTTTAATCTCTAGGAGAGAAGGCTTTTTGGGTATTCTATCAAAGTAAATTCCTGATGGGCAGGAGTTAAGAGAATGGAGCTGCTCTCAGTGATGCCTAGGAGCAGTACAAATGACAATTGGGGAAGAGGAAACTCTATTTAAACATCAGAAAAAACTCTTCTGTTTGTAAGAGTGAACAAACATCAAAGCTTTGCCTAAACAGGTTATGGGGTATCCATCCTTGAAGATACTGAAAACCTAGAAAAGACACTGACAACCTGCTCTAGGTGACCATGTTTTGAGTAATGCACAGGTTGGACCAGACAACCTTCAGAAGTCCATTCCAATGTCAACTTTGTTCTGCTTCTACAATATTTTCACTGTTTCTTTACCCTGAAATTATTATGGTGCAGTTCCAATATTTTGCATCATCTCTTAAACCTGAGGGCATTCTCATCTAATCTAATAGTTTCAGTTATACAATTTACCACTTGTCATCTTTCAACTTGGGAAAAGTTAATGAAAAAGAGAAGAAAAAAAGTCCTGAAGGAAGGTATTCGGCTGATTCTGTCATTCTTAATAGCAGAAATCACTCTGGAAACAAGTAAAATGTTTTAGCAGTCGTTCATGAACAATTAAGGGAATTAAGGTATACTCTTCAGGGTCTCAGTCCTTTAACTCTGTTCTCAGATTGACTCTCTAGCTTTCAAGAATTTAATAAAAATTACTAGACTTACAATAAAACAGTGAGAACAGTTCTTCGTGTTCTTTAAATCTGCCAAGACAGTTGCTTGTAGCTCACTATAGCTGAAATGGTAAAGTTTCTGTATTTAGACTGTTGATTTCCTGATTAAAGTCCTGAATCAAGAATGTGAAAAATGCCTAATTTCTTAGTTATTGCATAGTTTAAAAACTATACTGCTTAGACTCTGAAACCACTCTCTATTATAAAGTAATCAACAATTCTTTGCAAAGAGTAATCTTCTCATCATCATCATCTGGTACCATCAAGTCCTGATGTCTGTATAATATATTTTCTTAATGTGCATTCCCAAATTGCATACTAGCTTCTTTATTTCAAACTGCCTGTTACTCCAGAAATTCTGATTAGGAGCAACTGAGAGGGAGTACTATACTTTTGTCAGTGTTGAGACCAATGCAGATAAACAGTGTGAGAGTGTTGGAAAACGCTGTATGGGTATTGTAAAGGCAGAGAATTCTTCATCTTCTGTATTTCATTTTGTGAATGTTTGTATACCTGAACAGGTCCAAGAAGATTAGGTACAAGCTGGTAGTTCCTTTTATAGAATCTGGGCTTTTGATGTTACACTGAACATTTCAGTGAAACTGAAGGAATACTGGAGTTTGAAATGAGTGCTTACAATATATATAAACTGGTAAAAATTAAAAAATCATTATATTTTTACAGCATGGAAAAGTTAATTCAAGCTGTAGAAGAAGATATCGAGCGTGAAAAGGTTATGGCAGATGACATAATGAAGGACATGTCGCAGGAAAATCAAGCTAAATATATGGAGATGAAAGCAGCTAATGAAAAACTGTCCCAGGTTGACTTGTTTTATTATGCTTTCCTAAAATGTTTCTTAAACTGGCTTCATGGGGTTTTGATAAAATTTAAGTACTAATGAGCTGGACAACAGAGTAATACAATAAAAAAACTTGCTGGTATCTGAATCAATTGTAGAAGTACCTGAAAGTATGGCAATTTACTAAGACCAAATAGTTTGTCTTTTTGTATTTCATACTTTAAGAAGAAATAATGTTCATAGTTTCCTGATTTAGAAATTGACGTGCAGATTTTAAAAGCCACTACAAATACTTAGATATTTCATCATGTGTAAAAAACAAGCAGAAGGGAAAAATAACCTCAACAATTTTTGTAGTTCACTTGAGTAGAAAGTTTTCTTCTTGTGTACAAAAGTGAATCTGACTAGCTTTTTCTATTGATATTATTACTGTATGTCTGAATGTATCAGAAAAAATGAACTGGGAGTTTATAAAATGTTTGTTACTTCATTAATCCTAATGGTAACAACAGGAGTAACCTTTCTAGGCTCTTTGAGATGATCTAGTTCAAGCCATATAGTCTTAAAAGTTTCTCTGTATAGTCTGTACAGAGATGACTTCAGTGTGTCCCATTTGTCTTAGGATGAGCTGAATCAGTACTCAGAGCTCACCTGTCTCTAGACTATGAAAAAACTGTCATGGCTGGTTCAGATTTTAAAATTTGACTCTAAACTAATGAAGGACAGATAATAAGTTCCACCTGTGGTACTGGTTTTGAGGAAAAAATAGTAGATAAAGGGCAAACAATTTTTTGATAGTAGCCCAGCTGCAAGTAACAATGATAAGAGTAATGGAAAAGTTGGATGCTGAAAGCAAGTGTTTATTACATCTGAGTTATGAGAAGGAGCTGGACACAGTCTTGTTTTTCAAATTTTTAAGAGCAGCAATGGGATGGTTTACAGCATTTTATAAATACCAACATTTAGAGCAAAAAAGTAATTAATCAAGTAGTAATTTTTATCTGAATTTTGCATTTTGCTTCCTCTTTAGGAATTGCTTGTACAACAGCAGGAGTTGGATGCACTAAATGTAAAGGAAGAGAGTCTAAGAGCTGTATGTATGATAACAAGTGCTCTCTGTACTAACCTTCCCTGAATGCTAGTGTAAAGAAGAAAAAATACCTATAATTTTTCCTTAAATTTTCAGATACTCTAGGGTCATGCTCTAGTATGGGAAGGCATATCTGCCTCTCTGGTTTCCACTAATAATTTCTAATCAGTTTTGGGTAAAAATGTCTTAGTGAGGAGAATTTTTTCATATTGTTCTTCCATGGATAAAAGGACCTATGAGCTGAAACATACAGTCAGAAAGTATAATTTTTGAATACTGCTCGACATTTTTCAGTCTGTTTGCATATTGTATATAGTTTGAAATCCCCTAGAGTCTGTGAAGTAGTAAATCTACTCAGAAAGTTGACCCAAGGAAGAACTTGTAAATCAAGAAGTAACTGGTTGGGATATTCTATTCCAGAAAATGTCATATTGACAATATAGATTATAAATTTTGCTTTTTATAAAGTACTTTTTACTGTCTCTGTGCTTTTTATAAGAAATAAACTTCACTTGCAATGTATAGGTAAGTGTTGCTTAACTAAAGCATGATTGCCACAATGCTCTCTTGCCATCTGAAAATAGCTAGTAAGGCGTTTGCTTTTCCCAACAGGAAATAGCACACTCTGGGGTGAAACAGAAAGCTGTCCAGTTGTATGAAAAGCTCCACAAGCTCAAGGAACATCGAGATCAAATGATTGCTGAGGATAAGAACATGGAGTCTCCACAGGAGGAAAGAGAGAGATTACTAAAGCAGGCAAGAACAGAAAATATTGTTATGTAAAAGATTCTCCAAGTCAGTGTTTTTCAGGGGTGATACTACTTGAAGATACATAAGTTTGAACCTTGCCTGTATTTGTGCTCTAGGCAGCACAAATAATCTAAAATTAAGAACAATTAATGAATTGGAAGGTTGAGATATTTCAGGTTCATCCAAAACCTGGAGACCTGTTGGAGCAGGTTGAGAGGAGGTCTGTGAAGACAATCCCAGGGCTGGAGCACCTCTTCTATGAAGACAGGATGAGAGAGTTGGAGCTGTTCATCCTGGAAAAGCGAAAGCTCTGGAGAGACCTTATAGCAACATCCAGTACCTAAATTGATAGATTTACCTTTATAAAAACAGAGGATGAATGACTTTTTTACACAGGCAGAAAATGATAGGACGGGGAAAGGGGGGAACAAGACAAGAGATTGAGATTAGATGTTAGGAAGAAGTTCTTTACTGTGGGGGTGGTGAGGCATTGGAACATGTGGATTCTCCATCCCTGGAAATGTTCAAGACCAGGTTGGATGGGCACCCTGAGCAACCTGATCTAGTAGGTGGCATCCCTTCCCATGGCATCCCGGGCTGGGGAGTAGTGGGGAGGAGGAGGTGGAAACAGTTATCTTTGACATCCCTTCTAACCCAAAGCATTCTGTTATTTTAAGGAAACAAATATGGCACAGTGAGCTTTTCAGCTTTTTTTTTCCATTTCATGAGACATGGGAAAACTGATCCAGTTGAAGCAGCTCTTGTAACTAACTCGAGAGAGTATCCTTATGGGGTGCTGAGTAGGTATACTAGTGCAGGAGTAATTGGATCAGTTTACAATGGCCTATAGTGTAACTACCCATTTATACTGTATGTATACTTGCATACAATGGTAAGTGTGTTTTAGTTTTAAAAGTATGATTCTTAAACATTTGGAAGACATAACACTTAAATCATACCGCTTCTTGTTGGACAATGTCACAAATTTGTGATTTCAAATGCTACGTTTCTATTCTCTATATTATGAATTCAGATTTTTTTTAATTTTCCTTTTTTCATTTGTAGATTTAATTTCATATGTTAAAGTTGTTGAACTTTTTTATAGGTTAAAGACGATAGTCAAAAAATTGCGAGCATGGAAAGACAGTGAGTAACCCCATTATACTATTGCTATAAATTACATGTACACCCTAAAGACACATAGCTGTGTTCCATCATGTATTTCTGTAGACTTTTAGACTATCACCACATCTTCAAACTTGTACTAGTGTTAACCTTCCACAGAGAATAGAATATGTTCTTCTGTTTCAGGTAAACAAGTTTTATAATGATAAGACAGATAGATCTGCGTAGTAAGATACTTCCACCCCTTATGAACACACCTTGAGAATATAAATTGGTAATAATACTGACATAAACTTGTTTAAAACTGAAGAAGATATTGATTTGTAAGAGCTGCTCCTCTGGGACAGCTATGAAATTGGGCCTGCATTATGCTGCAGCCACATTTTGAAGTTTGTATGTGTTCTTAAAACCTAGGAGTTACAGAAGTTCCATTCTAAAGAGTAGAAAGGCTTTGCTTCTTGATTCTTGAGTATTGGGTCTGAACACTTGCCAGAAAGTCAAGTAAATTTTAATAAAAAATAGTAATGTATTGAGGAGTAGATAAAACAGTACCGTATTTTCTGATTTTGAGCCTTTTGATTTCTCTTTCTTTAAAGAAAAATTGAGATAATTCATAAAATATCCTAGAAACAATTTTAAATTCTTTTGAGCAATATTCCCAACTATAGTTATTGGTTAATTTTTAGTACATATTAATTGGATAATAAGTTGCTTAAGAGAATTTTTTAATAGATAAAAATGACAAAGAATTATATTTGAGATTTTACATAGAAATGCATTAAAGGTAATTTCATTTCACGCTTTGATTGATTATGTAGCAGGATGTTTTATTTGGAAATTTCTTAGTGGATTTAAGTGATTTACACTGATTTACAGCTATTTGTTGCAGTTTAACAATTATGTTGTATCTCTGCAAAGCTGCATAGCAACCAGCAGAGGGACTAGTTGAGTAAGTTAAGAATTACTGATGACTCAACAAAAATTGTTTTTTAATAAAAAGGAGCTACAGTATTCCTATTTAATAGACAGAGGACTAAAGTGACACATGATTTACACATACCTTTTATAATAACAAGAATCATACTGATACTCTTTTGGTCTTGATAAGTTTCGATTTTCTATTTTTATTCTTGACTTCCCTCTGCAGTTTTGTCTAAGATTAAGGATTTTACAACACAGTTTTAACCTTGAATTTCATTATCTATTTGTCAGGTTGACGGAAGTAAGAGAAAAAATAGACCATTTTAAAAAGGTCATTCAACGACTTGATATGGATCTGGAGAACCATCGAGGTAGTATGATTAGAGTTGTAGCAGGCTAGGCAGAGCTGCGTCTGTTTGTTCTATAACAAACTGTTATACCTATTAGTTGCTTAAAACTTAGAGACTTATGCAAATGTTCAGTACTCATCAGCATGAGAAATTTTGTGTCTTCAGGTACAGCCTTTTCTTTCCAGACATAAGAAATGGGGAGTGCCCCCCTTTAGTGAAATGTTCCAACAAGTTCATATTGAAAATTAACATATAAAATAATAGGACAGCTCTCTGTTTTTCTATCCAATTTTATTTTTAATATTGTATGAAGAATAGAAGTTTATCTTACTGGAAGCACTGCAGAAGAAGCTCATATTTAGAAATACTTTCATTAATTTTACCTTTTACATGATCTGTTACCACTGTCAGCAAATGTGGAACTGAGAATATTTAATAGCAATGTGTAAAGCAGACAAAATTCATTATTATTTTTACCTGCCTTTGAAACTTCTTGGGTTCTTTGCAAGAAGAGTTTGTAAGCTGCCCAGTGATGGCCTTAGCTTATACTGACCTCCAGCAAACATGTGCTCTTAGGACTTAGGCTAGGCTAGTTTGAAATTTGTCCTAGCACTGAAATTTACAGTTCTGGAGAATGTAACTTTAGTTTGAGCATAGGCCCTTAATAGCTGTAAAGAGTTCTCCATAAAATGAAGATTCATGCAATGAAAAACCGTCTTTTGATTATAAGAAATCTTGTTCAGATAGGAATTACATAGATATATGCCTGCATTCTGGAAGTCTCTATAACAAGTTATTTAACTTCTGTAGAATTAATCAATTGATGTCCTTCTTACTTTGTGCCTTTTCTTGGGCAATCAGTGTAAAATCTAGCTGTGTCTTCCAGATGAACAAATATCTAAAAATCTGCCTCCATGTTTCAGAAGTCTGCTTATCATCTTTTGAATGACAAAATATTTCATATTTCTACAGATGGTTCATTATTTTTGTGCAAATAATTCATTAAGACTGCTTTACTAGCTTTTGTGTTTCCAGATTATATCATTGCAAACTTTATTGTTCTTTAATTTTTCCTTTTTGTTTGGCTTGCAACTGTTTTTTTATTTTAACTTTGGAGAAATGCAGAAGGTAAGAAGCAAGTTGCTTTTCACATTTTATAGTTCAGTTTACACACACAGTCATTCCTTGACGGACTTTGTCTTTCAGTGTTTTAGAAAAAGAAGTCTTGAAGAATTGAGGTTGAAGCATGTGTAGGAGAAAGCACATGCTTTCTGTCAGCATATCAGAACCCGTCAGAATATTGAGAATCGAGTTACCTTGTAATGTAGAGGAAATTACACCTATTGGTGTAACACAGAGAGAATAAAGATATTCATAAAGAGTTGCTTTAAGACACAGAAATGTAAACTCCCAGTGCCGCCTTCTCCAGCAAATGGAGAGGGAATCACAGAGGGCCATTCATACTTCTGCTCTAAATCAGCATCTTGGTGTGTCCTTGAAATTCCTGTGCTCTCTCCCTCCCCAGTCACTTTACTTCTGGATCAGTATTTAAACATTATTACATAGAATTCCCAAAATTTAGCTCTAAAGTTTTTTCTGTAAGTATTAGGTGAAATAGCCAGGAAAAAAAAAAAAGAAATTTTAACTAAGGATTTTTTAATGCTTCAGGATAAATATTTCAGTGTTAGAAATATTTTTGAGCAGGAAAAAGACAAACAGACCATGTTGAAATAAATATTTTTAGGTTTTGCCTGGAAAAAATCTAAATAGGTAAATAATTCACCCACTTATTACATGAGCTATATACTAGCAGTTAACTTAATGATTAGTCAAAGTCAACATACACTCATAATGCAACAGACTTAACCCTTCATAAATTGAAGGAGAGTTTAAGATATTTGTATATTAATGGCATTTTTAAAAGAAAACTTACTGTAAAGACATCTCAAAATTGTGGTATTCAAATATTTTTTTCTTTAAACACTTGACAGATCATAAAACTCTGTTTCATGGTTCACCATTACTGGAATTTTTAAGAGTAGAACCAGCTAAGCAGTAACTATTGGAGCTTTGCTTTGCAAAATGAAAGAAAGAGTCCAGCAAGAAACAAAGCCATAGCTTCAAGGAAGCTGAAGCAGAATCAAGGTCTCTTAGGGCCCCTCAGGTGTTGTTATTGTTTGTACATTCTAGATAAAAAGGAAAGCATGGGGGTGTACAAATAAAAAGTCATAGAGAAATTTGCTTGCTCAGTTTTATCTGTACCTATTTGATTCTTTTACTTTGTATTCTTTAAAATTAAAAGATTATGTTAAACATAAAACAGACTCAATTAAAAATTTAGATGTTTGAAACTTAAAATTATTTCTAGGACATTAATTGTCTCATCTTCATGTGACAAATACATCAGGTGTCCCACTTTACTAATACATATAAATTATGAATTATTTATAATCAGTAGTCGAATTAAAAGATAGTGTGAATATGTATGTTATTCCTTACTTCTAATACCACTATATTGAAGTGTATGGAAATGTTTTTTCAAACTTAATTGTAGAAAGCTTTTTCTACAATAATAATAATAATACAATAAAGTGTATTTTATTTTCCAAGACCATTGCTTGCACAGTTCTCCTATTTATTTCCTTGAGATTATCAGTTTTGTGCAAGCTGTGTATCCTTATGAAAGTCCATTCTAACAGGTGAAAGTGCAGTTGAAATGGCTTATATATTAAACAAGGCTGCAGAAAGTTTTAACTAATCATGGTACCCAAATACACAGAAGCATTTGTTCTCTATTGTTGAAATTCACTTGACTTCAGAAAAACCCAGTGAACTTCCTTTGTCCAAACCAAGTAATTATCCCACTCCTATCTATCAGAAATTATAACCCCTAAAAGGTTCTAAAAATTGCATTAAGGCTGATTTATTAAGCTATCTTCTTTTTTAATATGCAGATGCATATGACATAGTTGACCTGACTGCATTAAATGAAATAAGATGCATCCTGTAGTTCCTAGGCATGTAGAAATTTTATTTTTGAAACAGTCATTTTGCCTTCTGAAGGAATCCAGGCCTGAGACAATATAAAGTTAAATCAATGTTATGTCTCTTGTAGGAGAAGAAAATTGGAAATACAAGGAGTTGAAGAAGAGGGAAGAAAGCATGGACAGTAAGTTGTCTTTAGCTTAATACTCCCTATATATATATTTAAACATTTTTAGGCCTAATTTCACTAAAATACAGGTTTTGTTTTGTTGTTAAAGCCGTTAATTTATAGCTGCAAAGAACTGATACTGATCTTTGCATAAAGTTCTGTGATCTTGTTCTTTGGACAAGATAATTGAAATCTTAAAGGACAGTCACAAATATTTGGAGCGTCTTTCAAGGCTTTTCATCAATCATTAAAGGTCTTAGGATCACCACTTTATTTTATGATAGCAAGGCTGTAATTAATTAAGTGAATAAAAGCAGAACTTCAAAATGGATGACTCTAGATATGTAATTCTTTAAAATTAAGGCTTCTCATATGTGTTTACTCAAGATGAATACTGCTAAATCTTTGTTACATATTAAAAAGTTCTAACGTTGTAGAGACTTCAGTAGAAACTAACAGAAGATGAAAACAACTGGGTTTAAGTATACTTTATTCCTAGTATACTGCAGGAGACAGCTTACAAAAAAAAGTTGGTTGGCAAAAGGGAAAATGGTCAGTAAACATGCCATGGAGGTTCAAGGGATACAATACCTTTTTCTAAGTGTTTCCCAAAAATGTTCTCTATAACTTATGGCTAGCATGATACTGAAAGAAGGGTCTCAGCTGACAATAAAAGAGGATGAATAAGACAAAAGTCAGGGAGTTTCTGTGTTGTGAAATTCCAAGTTTCCCGAGAAGCAAAAAGACAAAAGTTCCCTTGATCCAGGTTTTCAGTATTAATACAGATGGTGTCAGCAGGGCTTCACTTTTTGGGTTTTGCTTCTGCTTCTACCCTTCGTCAAAGGTTATTGATACAGTTCTGGACCAGTTAGTGATTTGGGGAGACCTGAGACCTGAGAGATTTGGGGGAAAATGCAGGAGTCTTAAGAATGGGGAAAGAGCAAATATGGTGCCTGTGTAGAAGAAGAGGGGACAGGGAAATACAGACCAGTCAGATTAGTATCAGTTTCCAGAAATAATTTGGAAAAACTAAACAAGCAAATAATATGTAAATGTTACAGGAACAGAAGTTTGAATAACTCTAGTATTGATGTGTCAAGTACAAACATATTTTTTCCTTTTTTTGATAGAAAAATACTGCAGAATAAGGAAGATGTAGAAGATGATGTGTACTTTAACTTCAGTACATCTTCTGCTGTCTTGTGGTGCTTCTAGAAGCAAGCTAGACAAGTATTGTCCATTATCAACCCATATTGTGCTTTCAATTAAAAAATTATTAATTGTGAAAACTTCAATGTCAAAATGAAAGGATATATTGCATAGAGTTTTACAGTGTGTTGGATGTTCAGATTAGTCAGTATTTTTCTTAATCAGTTGGATGATGGGAGAGAGCATCTTACAAAACAGTTTCACAGAAAATGTTCCATCAGAAAAGCTGAAATCATGTTGGAGGACATGGTTAGAATTTAGTATAATTTTGTTGTGTTAGAAACTAATTACAAAAAGGTTTGAAAAGGACTAAGTGTAAGTTTCTACAGCAGGTAGAGTAATCAACAGCAAAAATGCAGAGTAAGGAGCAGTTCATTAGGTACAGCTCTGTGGTGTGGCTCAGAGAGTGAAAGACAAAGTGAACATGGCTGAGCAGCATCAGACTAACGTGGAAAATGCCACAAGGGTAGGCATACATTGGAGTGTAATTTGTTAGACATCTGAAGTAATGCTTTTTCCTGTGCATTGAATACTTCAGATGATTGTCTCTAGTTCTGCACATAAAGAACGGGGCTGTCAGTCCTGAAGATAACTGATGGGGATATGCAGAAAGCATGACCTGCAAGGAAATATGAAAGAATGAGTCTTTTATTTCAGAAAATTGATGACAGTTGTCAAGTGTGTAAAAAGGCTGTTTCAAATAAAAACTGAATAATTTATTTCTGTATATACGTGGAAGATAGAAAAGGAGTAATACACCACTAGCTGCAGAAAGATTTCAGATTGGATATTAGTAAAAACTTCCTAACAATAAAATTTACCAAGTGTTAAAATAGATTGTCCAGAATTGGAAAGTATCTATCAGGAGCTCTGTGTGTGAAGAATATAGACAATCATCTGAATTACTGACATAAAACTGGTTTTGTCCTGGAACAAGTGAATTAATTAGATGAGCTTTTGCAATATCTTGCATTTAAGAGTTTTTGTGAGTCTGTGAAACACACAGCATTCAAATGAAAGAAGATCAATCAGGTAAGTGTGATGGAAAAGAAAGTTGCTTGCAAAAAAGCTGTGTGATGAGATGTAAATGTGGGCCTTGCTTAATGTTTCTAAATAAATTCAAAGGTTTGAAACAAAAAACACATTAAAAGTCCAGGATGCCAAAGGAGAAAAACACTAGTCAAATCATATAGCTACTCTTCTGAGGTCCTAATTTCATTCTTGCCACTCAGTTTTATAGAATTACATACATGTCTGTGGATGTTATGTATATTAGTTCTATTGTTTCATATTTATAAATGTGTGAAAATGCTTTTCTATCAGTCATATCCTTCCTGACCAAACAAGGATGTCTCCAGTTTTTATCCAGATGAGAAAGGGTGCAAACTCTGATGGTTCCCAAGTGGTCCTATATATATAAGCTGTGCTTCACGCGGAGACCCAGAAGGAAACAAATGATCATAACTTAGAGCTCTGGGCGGCATCTTGCTGGGCTTCTAACTTCCATGTGATGTGTCCAGCATGTTTTATTTTAGAATATCTCTGTCACCAGAAATACAATGTGGTGTTCCTAGAACACAGATGCAGAGTGTCTACCATCATGACAACTGTGTTGTCAGATACAGTTGGACAATCACTAAAATGAACATAAATTAGACTTGTAGCTAAGGGACATCACATGGAAGGGAAGAGGTGATACCAGGTCTCAAGTTTTTAGCTCTGTTTGGCATTTAGTCTAGGCCATTGGAGATAGTAAATTTGCCTGTTTCCTTTATTTAGTAGCCCATGTTGATAGCTTGCAGAAAAATAAAGACCAACAACTGCTGGGACAAGCATTTAGAAAAGCATTAGAAATAGTGGGGATGAAATTTCTTTCCTATTGGGTGGCAACCCTCACCTAAACATGAGAAAGTGGTGTCTTTGTGTCCAATGTGTCACTGGAATAATACTTCTCATTTTCACTCCAGCCCATAAGCTGACAGGTTTCAAGGTCTCTGCTGCTTGGCTTTTAAATAAACAATTAAAGTAACCAATCTGAAACTGTACTGCTTAGCAATTTAATATAAAGTTTTGACTGACAACATTTCAACTGTGCAAAAAAGAGCCTTCTTTTTTGTGTTTGTTGATCTCTAGATTTTCTTGAGACTTTTGAAGACGTGAAGAATCAGGAATTGGAACGAAAGTCCCAAATAGAAGCCAGCATTGTTTCACTCCTAGAGCACTCGAGCAGGGTAAGCATTTCCATCTTCCTTAGCAAGCTAGGCATTTAGACACACAGAAGAGGAGAGTGGCTGGAAAAAGAAGGATATTGGGTTTTATATATTTATATTTATCTACATAATAGTCTCTTAAAATGATCAAACATCAAACCGTGTACAGCTGTAGTTAAAAAAAGAATTCATTTAATTTCTCTTTTTTTCTGGGGGAAGAGTTTTGAATAGTATGTAATGTTATGACAAGAACAAAGAAATATTTGCATCATTTCTGTAGCTTTTCATCTCTGCTATAACTAACATTAATAATGATAAACATTTCCAAATATTGCAAATAAAACTACTGCAATATTTTGTTTATCCAAATCTCAGTTCCTGAGTATTCTGTCACTAGTGTTATGTAACTAAAAATATTCCAGTTGTCTCTCTGATCTACTAAAAGTACATCTGAAATACCCTGCTGTATATTATTTAATATAAATATACAAATGAATAATGTAACAGTTCAGAAACTGTTCCCATTTGCAGTCTGCCATTTTTTTCACTTTCAAGACTTCTTTTCTTTTAATGTTCTTGGCTCCCATGGATTTTTTTGTGTTGTAGAAAACTTTCATCTGGGTAATATTTTGATTCTATGATTATTTTAATTGTCTTCTTCCTGTTTCAATACAGTATACCATAAGGTATATCTTAGGCACTGCTATTTACTTTACAACAGACCTATATGGCAGCACAGTTTATATTTGCTGCATGTTTATTTCATCTGTGCTGGTCTGTAAAGTCATTCACATTTAAATCACTTCAGATTATTTCCAGTATTCCAAGTCTTTGTAGTAGAAAAGGCAAATAACAATGTCATAGGACAGGAGTGTTTCTTACTTGACCAGTTACCACTTGTTGTTTCAAAAATACAGCATGTTCTTATTATTGTTGTTGACACACAGAATCTGAATCATATGAAACAAATTTCATCTGTTACCAATCAAGAGCTGAAGATGATGCAGGAAGACCTCACTTTCAAGTCAAATGAAATGCAGAAATCACAAAACACTGCTAAGAATCTAATCACAGGTAAGATCAGCAACAGATTTTCTAATTAATTCCTCAAAATAATAAAGA
>VZRF01000058.1:94074-112691 GCA_013396875.1 Vireo altiloquus
AAGAAGTTATTTATTTGCCTCAATTTATTTATATTTATTATATTTATTTATTTATATCTATTGTCTATTAGATATTGTATATTATACATTTATAATAAGTCTGTATGCTTATTTATACTTACCTTACTATTATCACTAAATGGTCATCTTCCTTGCACAGATATATGTTAAACAACTATATTTTAATACAGGGGTTGAGTTAAACTAGAATTTGATTTTACTAATACTTACCTCAAAATAAGATTTTTCATGATCTTGAAAGAATATTTAATAAACTGAAGCAGAGTCTTCCATAGTTATCTAACAGTGTATTATCTGTAAACGTAATTCTTAGTCTTACTCACTTATGGTTTATGCTTTTCCAAAGGTAGGCAATTAACTGACAACAACAGTGAATTGCTCTCGAGTCCCAAGGCTTTGGTTCTGCAAAGTGAATGCTCATTTTGACTTCATTTTTGAAATACTCAAATACTTATTAGCCTCTTCAGGATGTTCTCTGTAATTTCAAAAAACAGACAGTAGTTTTCTTACATTCCCGTAAGAAGTATCTCTTTAATTCTTTATTTGCACCGTTTATGGTAGAATTGTCATCACAATTCCATCTTTGCCAATATCATTATTGGTTTAGCAAACCTTTCCTTGTTTGTTCGGCTGAAAGGAAGGGGCAGGAATTAAGAACTATAAATCATTTTGTTAGAAGGCTGTTAGATGCTGTACTTCAGGGTAATTTTCAAAGTAGGAGCCAGTATTGTGACTTCAAAGTAATTATGAGCAAATAAGAAATTGACACAAAATGGTAGAGAAATTGATTTTCTGTTGTGTATATGAACACTTAGTGTTTGCTTGTCTGCAAAGACTCATTTTGAAGTTGTAGTGTAGTTTAAATTTTTGGGCCATATATTAAAAGTTAAAAAAACCTACTTTTTGTCATAAAAAATATTACTTTATTTTATATTATATATATGCTTATTTTATATAAGCATAATTTCTGACTATTTTACAATATAAGGATGTTTTGGAAGCACGTAGTGCTATAGAGGCATTGTTGAAAGACATTTCTTTCTCTGCAAGGGAAGAGAAGGAAGTTACAGTACATAATTTTCAGCAGACAATTTGATTATTCATAAGTAAATATCTGACAGCTAGGATTCACAGATAGTATAATAAACAAGATTCTTTCAGAAATACAGTGAATGCTCAGTTTGCACCACTGAAGTTCCTTCTAACCTTTGAATTATAGCACAGTCGTCTTCAGGATTCTTTTGTTATGATCAAAATCTGGATTTTCATATTTCTTGCCATAACAAAGATATAAAAAGTCCACCAGCAGAACCCTTAAAAAAATAAAAAAGAAAAGGAAACCATGAAGAGTAAACAAAAGTGCTGATGGCATAGTTTCCCAAAAACATTTCCCTGGGTCACTGTGGTTTTTTCTGAGAATTTGCCACTGTGTACACACTGCATGCTAGACGCTGCAACTTCATGGCCTATCAGAAGGAACTGGGCTGCATCCTCTTCCTGTCTCTTCCCCTAGAGGAATTCTGAAGTTTTTTCAGTTTTGAGGTTTTTTCACTGAGTCTGCTGCTGGAGAAGGATAAAATTTGCACCGTCCAGTTTCTTTTATCCAGAAAGTGTGAATGGATAGAAATAACCACTGCAGTTTAATCATAGTTGTATTTGACAGAAACAGTCCAAAGGTTTTTTTCTTTTCCTTTTTGGCATTTAGGTTGGTACTACTCTTTACATGTAAAATAAATTCCAACTGGCCAAGTATGTGTAATTTCAAAATAACAAAATACAGATATTAGAAAACTACATAAAAAGTGAAAATGCTGTGATAAGACCTCAGTAAATCCTCATGAACCTCTACAGTTGTTTTCTGCTATTTCTCTCCAATCTGAATTTATTTTTTTTAAAAAAATATATTTTTTTATTCTATTTTTTACTGTTTCTGATCTAAACCTCTCATTTATTCATGTCTTTAAGGATTTATCTTTAAACCACAGTGCTGTAGGAACAAGAGAAGTAAAGCTGTGATCTGTTCAGTTGTGCAAATCTGTCATTGACCCATACCAGAATCTTCAGTGTGAAACTCTGAGCAGTTATGAAATATTGTAGACACAGAGAAAGTGTTTTCTTAAGCCCTTTGCAGTGGAAGGGAGACTGTGAATTACTTACATGCAAAGCAATCCAAAATATTTTAATTTAAAATCCTTCTTTTAATTTGCATGGGAGTGTTTTGTTTTTATACAAATTTTCTTTGCACATAGAGGACACTTTCAATCTCACCTTATGGATCAGCATTCCTCAGGAAAATTGCAAATGGCAAACAAAAATCTTGGTTTGACTTTTTTTTAATTTTGAGGTTCCTAAAGAAATTATGAAAGTGCTCTGTAATAAGCCAGAAGTGTTGATAAAAGCAAATGTTTCACTCTAAAAAATAAGTATATTGCATAAATACACAAGCATAGATAGGAGTACCAAAATCTTGCTCTGGGAGTGTTTTGATCAGATGAGATTTCCACATAAAAGTCCACTGACAAAACTATACTCACAGTTTTTGGTAAGGTGAACTGTCCTTCTGTCACATAGACAGATCTATTTTCTTCTGCCTTAAAGATTTATACTGCCTTGGTTAAGTTGGGGGGAGAAATTTTCTGTGATTTTTTCAGCAGATCAGCACAAATCTCAAAACTCAAACCTATAACAAGAAAAGTTTCTTTGTGCAGTCTCATCCCTCCCAATAGCCCATGTTGCCTGGTACTTTGGAATGTAGGAAAAAACCTGCATTTTCTGTATCATCCTTCTGAGTTAAACACAGAACTAAGAAGACGTAGCCATGTGTTTAATATTCAGGAATGTGAATGAAATACTATGACAGGTCAGGTCACAAAACCATCCAAACTAAGTCTAGCCAACATCTAGTCCTTCCTCACTCCAGGTAGGTAACTTAATCCCAAGACTGAGTCAAAGTATTTTTATTACTTTGTGTATCTTCATTGTTTCTTCTCTCGCATGTCTCATGTCTGGACAGTTTCAGTCTCTACAGTTATCTTTATGTCAGCATTGACCCATAGTCCTAATTCCTTTAATTACCTGTGACTGTTACTTTTTTAATGGAGTCTCAGAAGTAAATGCTGTATATTGTAGCCCATGTTGCTGTTGTAAGCTGTGACACTTCTTTCGTGTGGATATGTGAAAGTGTTTTCCTGTACAAAGCAAATATTTAAAGCAAGTTTCTATTTATTCTCCTAAAACTAAGCCTTATCCATATTCAAGCAGCACAAATAAAAATAACATGCTGCTAAAAAACTAATAAAAATATTTCTTCAATTTTTCTACATCATTGCAAGAAATGTTTTGTAAGTTGTCACCACTGCTTTAATATCGTGGTGGTATAATTAATTTTGTGGTTCTATAAACATTAAAAATAGAAACACTGTGATACAGAAGATCATCACATTTTCATTACTCTTCACTTATGGATTATAATACAGTAATTGTAGAGTGTGAGTGTGATTTGTGGGGTGGTTGTGAAAATAAAATTTTTTATTTCCTTCACATTAACAGTCCCATAAATATCAAAATCAGAAGTATATTTAGGTTCTTTATATTTATGTTATATAAATATGTTAATTTAACCAATATAACCAATATGTTTATATTGGTTAAAATATAGCATAAATCTTTATGTAATGGGTCATGTATTATGAAACAAAAAGTACTGTTAATTAGAGATTGTGTATCTGGTGATCTAGAGAGTCAAAAACTGCAGATGGACCTACAGAAGATGGAACTTTTGGAGGACAAGATGGTTGGTGAACTGGCTTCTCTTAAAGACAAAATTGAGCAGACAAAAGCAGAGTTGGATATCTACAATAATTTGCCAGCTCTGAAGGCATCAGGAGAAGAAAAGAAAAAGGTAATCAAAGGGATGAAACAGAGTGTGTGCTTTTGAGCAGCTAGTGGAGGGGAATACAGTTTTGTGATTGAAAGTCCTTCCTGACAGCTGAAAAACAGGCTTGCATATCAGTGCAAATGAATCCAAATACTATTTTGCTTATGTGTGTGACTTATTAACCAGGTACATGTAGCAGGTATTCAGCTATTTATCTTTTGATAACCTCCTTTCACAAAATCTCCCAATTTCATTTTAGCAATTCAGCTAAACTCTTCTGATGTAATTTATGACTACCCATAGCTTTGAATTTAGCAATCTAACACAGAACACAAGCAAAAAACAGCATTCCCACTAGTGCTCATACAGTATTGTCTAAGCATACAACTTGGTCATAATCACTGAGTGTTATTTTTGGGATAGAGTATGCCAAGAGAAAAAGAGTATGCCTAGAGAAAAGCCTAGGAGTTCTTTATGCCTATGCATGTGGTCTTGTTCTAAAACAAAAAAAAAAGTAGCATCTTGAAAGGTAAATTGAAGTAATGTGCCTGAAGCCTGCAGCAGATGAATCCACCCATTAATTAGTTTGTGTTGGGTTTTTTCCTAACTAGAAACTACAGGATGACAAAGAAAAACTTAAAAAACGCAGCTATGCTTTTAAGAAAATAATGGAGCCTTTGAATGCAGAGTATGAGGCACTAAAGAAGGAGCTGGAAGAAAATGAGACCCATTCTCAGGTATAGGTCAAGTTACATATTATCCCTTCAGTTATTTCTTTCTCAGTTTTGGTTTTCTTATACACATGAAGTATTATACAGACAGAATCTGTTTATTTCTTCCTAGTGAGTTTTCTAAGTCATGTTGTAAGTGTGTAGCTGTATTTGCTGTTTCCAAACAAAAGTTAATAGTGTGCCAACAAATGGCTTGTAAGCTTTGGATTACTAGCAGAGATCTTTCTGAGCTAAAAAGTATGTGAATCCTTTGTTTAAGTGTTTGTGTTAATCTTGCTCAGAACTCTCTACCTTCTGCCCTTCCTTTGCTTAAGTAGTTTGAGGATGAACGTTAGAAACTGCAGAGGGAACAAAAGTCACTACTAATTAGCTAAGATCCCTTTTGCTTCTAAAGTCATGGTGATAAATTTTTTTCTTTAAATCTGTGGTATTGATTCCATTTTCCTTTTTCCAATTCTTCTGCTCCTTGCAGGCCACTGAAGTTTTAGGGTCTGTTCACACTTCTTTAAACAACTTTGGTATATATGTATGTTTACCTTTCAAAAGTGAAGCAGGAAAGAAGATGTTTATAACCTCTTGAGCAGCTTTTATTCTTTCATTATAAACACACATAAACTGCTGTCATTTTGGCAGCGGGACTTTACTGGCATACAGTTTTGAATGAAGAAAATGAAAATGGATAACCTTAAAATAAGGTGGAAAGGGAAACTGATTTTTTTTTAATGCATTTCACTCATTTTTATTGCTTGACGTTGTTGAGATATTTGTCCTTTAGAACTGTTTTTTTGTTTCTCACACAGTTAAAAGCTGAAAGTCATATTGTACATGTTTAAGTTGACTTTCTTCTGGAATGAATGATGTGGAGCAGATGAGAAGGCATAGCTCTGACTGAGGCATATGTGTCCATTTGTAGCATAGGATTATTATAGTCATTCGAGGGTGATGATATAAATCCTCAAAGCTACATGCCAAAGTGTGCAAGACTTCAGATACTGTGTATCTTTTTTGCCAAGATCAAATTCTAGAGTTCAGCTAAATCAGAAATGCATACCCAAACAGTGTTAAGATACTTGCATAATGAGGCTTAATATTTTATTTAAAACTGTAGTTGTACAGCATTTCTTAAGTTCATTAAGCTGTGGCAGTTCTATTTTAGTGTGTTTGAGAAGGATTTGTTTCTTTACTTTTTATGTCCTGAGTGTAAATATCATGAGGGTGAATTAAGACATTATAATAATGTCTTATAATAACTGATTATTTGACATTCATCAGACATTTTGAAGTACAAATAGTGTTCATAAATGTGGAGGACTTGGGCAATTTGGCAAGAAGTCAACTGGTCTTCAAGCAGTTACTATAAAAATACACTGAATCTTTCTTTTTCTGTGTGCAAGACAGTAAGTATTTCAGTTCCAGGCTCCTTTACTGGCTGTGTTGTGTGCAGCAACATCTACAAAAAGGACAGTAAAAATTCAAATTGGTATTGGAAATACCTAGTCTTGGAAACAAATTATTGCCTTGTTTGCTGTGAACCAGTACAGTAGATAACTGATTCTTTACTGTTAAAGTTTGAGTTACTCGGCAACTATTTTCATCTCTTCCAGCTTAAGAATAAGCTTTTAAGTAAAATACTGCAATATTTTACTTATTTATTACCTTAGTTTCCACTGAAAGTTTAGTCTCAGAATGCTTTTCAGTTTTACATTTAAAAATAACATCTTCGTATCTTAAAATGCAGAACCTTGAACAGTAGCATCAGAAAAACAAATATAAAATTGTATTGTAAGGAAGCAGCCATCAATATAATGTCCACATTAGTTTCCTGTTGATGCTGAAAGTATTGAAGAAGTGCCAGCACTGAACCCACAGTCGTACAATCTTCTTGCTGCAGCTCTGTTCTTATCACAACTTCTGGCATCAGACAGGAAACTTAGCTATGGAAGTAAGGAAGTTTCTTCTGTGTAGTGCAAAGTCCAAGACAGTGTCAGGAAATATTGTATCTTTGGTGATTTTAGATCTTAACTGATGCTAAGAAGGGATTGTCTAAATGATATGAAGCATAATTAGAATTAGTATCTCCCTGAATTGTTCACCTTTTTTCTGACTTGCCTATTAACAGCCTTATATGACAAGTCTTGAATTCTCATCTGATTTTTTCATCTGTCACTGCAGTTGCATGTACAGTGCTTTTATACAGATGGATTATGAAGTTCTTAATTATATATGCAGGTTAATCACCAGCAGCTTTAAAAGCATTTTGCCATTGTTTATAGTTTCTGTGGTTTTTATGTGAAATAACTTTGATTTTATCAGGTGATAGAGTATAAGGTACTGATACAAAATTATTTGTGTAAAATATGTGTGTAAAGATTACCGTTTTCATTTTTGGCTCTTTTTGTGTTTTTGTGTTTTCAGCTTACAAATTTGGAGAGGAAGTGGCAGCACCTTGAGCAAAATAACTTTATGATGAAGGAGTGTATCCTTTTCTTTAAGAAGTAAGAGTCAAATTCACACACTGTATTAATTGAGGAAGAAGTCTGTTTCCTCCAGCAGAATAAGACAGGACGGAATGGGCTGCAAAAGACAGGGGAGGAGGGGAAAGGCAATCCTTTGCAAGTATCTGGCTAGCTGATAGATATTTTATATATAGCAAAACTTGTATGTGTTGTCTGAAACAATTTTACAGGGTCCTAGAGCAGAGGCTTTGCCTTGCAGTCTGAAATTTTTTTCTTCTTTCTCAGGTTTGCCATGAGGTTTCATACAAAGTTAATCTTCACTTCTTTCCAGTCTTATCTGAAATTAATCTACCAGTGTAGCATTGTTTGAAAACATGCTGGGATAGGGGAACTGTCTTACAGCTTTCTCTTTATGATTCAAATTAACAAGTTGTATTCCGGTAATCATATCATATCAGCAAAATCATTATTTGCTGATTTACAAATGGCTTTCCTAAGATAGTTTTTGAAAATAGGAAAAGCACTGAAGTTTATTTTAATTAGAATTGATGGTTCTTCTCATGTAGTACTATTTTTCTATTTTTCTCCTTAGTTATGATAGAGATCTGACTAGGGCCAAGCTGCACTTTTATTTTATATTATAGGGACAGTGAATTCACTGTAATAAAATTTCTTCTTTAAAATTATTTAAGAAATAAATTTTTATTTGAACAATCTGAAATCTCGAAGACGCACAAAATCACTATTATGTGATTACAGTACAAATGTAATTGGTAAAGGCAACATCAAAACTAGACCCCACTATCTAGTGTAGTGTGTTGGACAGTGAACATTGCTTCATGTCTCAGAAAATGGCATGGGGATATATTTTGGGCAATTCTGTGAAAGCCTAGCCATCACAGAAATAATACTGATGATGATAATATCTTTAATAATTAATGCATATACATATAGCTATATGTATATGTATACATGTAGTGTTGTTTTCTTCACATGCCAAACATCCCATTGCTCAAATGTAGTAAGTGCTCTATTTCTTAGAAAAAACATCTGAAAAAAGTCTTGGACAGTGTAATATAGTTGAAGCCACCTCCTCTTTGAAGGAGGCTCTACAGAAATATTTTATTAAGGCAATAATCTTAAACACAATTTTCCTTAACAGCAAAGACAAACCAAGAGAAAAAGATGATCAGGATGTTAAAGTATCTCCTAACTTTGTATTAAATACTGTGTATCCAAGTGCAGACCCTTTTACAAAGTACTTATGTCTGCTTGGGCTGCTGGAGAGGGGCTGCTTTCTTGGACTGGGACTTTTGTAGCCAGACTGTGTGGCAATAGGCAGAGTCCTTCGTGAGGGACTTACTGCCTCTGTGTATTTATATATAAAAAAATGTATATAAAAACAAAAGTGACTCAGGCATGTAATCACTTTCTTTTTCTACAGTGCTTGTCATGAGATGGCAGCTAGTAAATTAGTATAAATCTTTTAAACCCAGTCTGAGTTTTTTTCCACTATTTTCACCCCTCGACAGTTTTCACAGAAGGAAATGTGTGGTATTGTGGTTCCCTTGTGATCTGTGATTATGCTCATATTTATACTGGCAGTTTGTTTCCTTAGTTCTTTCAATCAGTCATTGCAACAAAAAGTCAGGAGAGTGACTACCAGCCAATAAAGGAGAATGCAAAAAAGCTGGTCAAAGAACACAACAAAGCTCTCATAGAAGCTTTACAGAACACCAAGAACTGAACCAGGCATTTCCTTCCTGCCCAAATGCACCAACAATGAGAGATGTGCAAAGGCCGCCTGGAAAGCAGGACTACTGAGTTCATTCCCTCTCCACTAGGGTGATAGATAGTCTTAAAATTGTTTTACCAGGTTTTTAGAAGTTTTAGAAGTTACCAGGTTTTAATACTCATCCTCCTTTTGCACTGTTTAAAATTTTTAGAAATAAACATCTGAATTTTACAAACAAAAAGGAAATACTGCTCAATGAGTTACTGAGGCCTGTTGCTGAACTGCATCTCAAATTTGAAGTTTTAGTCTGCTGTACACACTGAATTTCTAACTGCCTTGTAGTCCTACCCATTCCAAACAGAACAGGAGGACTGCTTGACAGGTTGTCATATGCATTATCTTAAATTAAATGTATAATGAGATAAATGGTAATATCAGCATACCATACCTATATAGATAGCTGTTTATACCAAGTCAGGAAATCATCTGAGGATGACAAGTGTCTTTTAAAATCAAAATTGCTTCATAGTGTAAAATCTTACAATAAAAGCAAATGCCAGCAAATTTTCATTTCCTAATTTTTATTTTTTAAGATGTACTTACAAAGAGCGAACTATTATAAGAAGTAGTGAAACATAGCTAGCACTGATTTTGTGTGGAGCATTTTATTGCTGTAGTATTCACCAATAAAGGAAAGAGCAGAGAAAATTATTTGTATTTTCTGCAATGGTTTTTTCCCTCAATTTTCAACAGGCAGTGTCATATGGAACCTCTGACGAAAGTACACAAGGAAGAGTTTCAACATAGAACAAAAACAGGACTTATATAGAAAATAACAATATGCTTTATGATACAGAAATTTCAGAAAATGTTTAGATAAAAAAGATTTCCATTTATCTATTTCTCTCACATTCTACATGTAATGTATTTATAAACTGCTTATTGATAATTTCTTCACCTGGTGAAGAAATATAGGTATATTGTAACCTAGTCCTGATCAAATAGAAAAAGCACAGTTGACTACAGATAGAAATCTTAGCTAAACAATGAACTAGCCTTCTAGAAAGAAACTACTAAAAAGCAATGGGATCTGGATTTATAGTTGTTCTGCTCTCAGAAAAGTTCTCCAGGAAAGAGGTAGCCTATGCACCACACTTCATAAAACTGGAGTAGAGAAATAATTAGGAAATATTCCGAGCCATTAAAATCGTTCTGTATTTTTATCACTAAATTTCCTCAAATCTGTGGTTGTCATTTTGAGTATAAAGAAATCTGTAAGATAAAAATATTGAAGATTTGTGCAGAGAGCACAGTATTTGCAAATTCAGCACACTAAATGGCGTTGCTCCATATAATTATAATATTTAGAAATAATGGAACAGGATTTCTATAAACTAAGGACTGTTATCTAGGGGAAATTCCCACTAAAGTCTCTTCCTTCCTGTCAGAGTTTCAGCTATTCCAGAGAAAGCCGATTATTTGCAGAGATACTTGAAGTCTAATATTCTCACCAATCAAACCATNTGAAATGAACAATGGAAAAAAACTGCAGACTGAATAAACAGACTGCTTTGGCTTTGCTTTCTCTCAGGGCAGGGGAAGGTTTTATTCCTTGGTAGTGATTCTGTAAGACGGCATGGTAAAGTTTACAGGTTTTTGTTGTGTTCCCAGGAGGTGCCTGTCATGCAACCCCTTTCTCCAGCATGCTATTCTTTTCCTTATTCTACTGAAGGATCTTCAGGTAACCTGTTTCTGTATGAGAATTTCATCATTCATTCTTTCTCTTAACAAGTCATCCTTGTGGTCCTTGAGAGCAGTCATAGTACCCATGGCTGAAAAGAACTGTATGGATTCTAAGTGATGAGCTATGCAGCAAGTGTTTAGTCCCCCTCTGGAAGATAACTCGCTCTCAGTAGTGAGCTGAGTAAGTTAGACCCTTATATAGTTCCTCAAGTATCAATGAAAATTACCTTTTCTTTAAGTCTTTATCTTTTTTTTCTTAATATGGTTTAAGTACCAGACACACAATGTTTTTTTCACTGAAGCTCCTGTGTGTACTCAGGATACTAATTCAGTAACATGGGTCTCTCTCTGCATAGACAATCTTTTATCCATTTTATGCTATGACTTCAGACTGAGAGGACATGAATTAACTGGCAGCATCTACGGGGTAGAGATATTTAAAACCTGTTCTGCTAACCTGTCTTGCCAGGGCTGAGTAAGGATCACATCCCTCCGCCTGCCTGGCAGTGCTCTTCCTAACACACCCCAGGATACTGCTGTCCTATTTTGCTGGGCATTGTTGTCTCTTGGTCAGCTTGCTGTACACCAGGAAGGACCCCTAGGTCCTTATCAGTAAAGCAGATTTCGAGCCACTCAGCCCCCAGTGCACACGGGTGCCTGGATTGTTCCTCCAGAGGGGCAGGACTGCGCAGGTACCTGTGCAGACCTTCATGACATTGTTGGCTGCCCACTTCACTGTTTAGGTCCCACTGGGCAGCACAGCACCCATACGGTGTGCCAGCCACTCCTCCCAGCCTTGTGTCATCTGCATGCTTCCTGAGGGTGAGCTCCGACCCATCGGCCACGTCATTGCTGAAAAGGTTAGATAGTATTGCCCCCATATCCCTGCCTGTGGTATTCCACTACTGTCTGGCCTCCAGCTGGACCTCAGGCCACTGACCACACAGTGAGCCCCAAGCCTGCTTATCTAACTGTACTTTGTCAGCATATCTGTGAGGATTTAATGGAAAACTCTGGCAAACACATTGCTTATGTTGAGGTAAACAACATCCACACCTCTCTCCTTGCTCAATGAGTTAGTTGCCTCGTTGTGGATGGCTATCAGGTTGGTTAAGCATAAGTTTTTTCTTCATAAATCTGTTCTCTCTACTCATGATCACCTTCCCATCCTTCATATGTCTGGGAATCTTATTCAACCTTAGTTGCTCCACAACTTTCTCAGGGTTTGAGATGAGGCTGACCAGTCTGTCTTTCCCTGGATTACTTTTCTTGTTCTCCTGAATGTAGGAGTGACATATTCTATCTTTTCAGTGTTCAGAAGCCTCTCCCTTACCACCACAAAAACAAAAAGGTACTCGGGAATGACCTTGCAATGCCCTAAACAAAAAATGCCCTCTGTACACACCTGGGTGCATCTCAACAAGCTCCATAGAGTTATGTGTATCCAGTTTGTTAGAAGTTCCCTAACTTAATCCCCTTGCAGTAAGATGCCACTGAGGCATTAGGGTACCAGGTTTGGCAATTACTGTCACTCCACATCCCACTTTAATGGCACACTGTATGAAAAGAAGCATTTCAATTTCAAAGCCTTCAATGAAAATGCCTTTTGCTGCCATGCTGTTTGTGCTGTGCTTGAGGATAAGCACAGGAATGACTGCTGTTGTTCCCAGTTCGTGATGGCATGACAGTGCACCAAACTTGTTCCCGTGTATTCAGGGATATCATCACAAATCCAGAGAAACTGTATTTTTCCTGCAAGCAAAGGTTAATCCATGTTTTCATGGTGATTAAAAAAGCTTGTTGGTCTTTCAAAATGAGGTTATTTTTTAATTTTTCTTAGTGAGCTTAGAAGACAACAATGCAATATTCGTTTAAGCAATTCCAGACAAGCAGAATACTGAGAGTTCTTTCCTCCTGACAACTTTAGTTAATGGCTCTCAGTATTAGTATGTGCTGTTTTACAATTGTAGGGACATGTTTCCGAGGTGAAGTGGTAGTAAATTCTTTCAATACACTTCTATTTTCCTTCTGCAAGCATAAAACAAAAATACAAGGCATAATGCAGGCCTTATGAAATGGTGCTAGCCATTACAATGTCTTAGTTTGAGGAGAAAGATGAAAAGATTACTTTGAAACTGTTCTTAGAGTACCTGCTTTGAGTGAAGGCCTTGGAAACATGTCTTGTGGTGATAACTCATCTGGGTGTGGTAGATCAGAGTGAAAACCCTCTGATTCTGAAAGTGGTCGTAAAATTGGAGCTCGCTTAAACACCGACACAGTGTGAATAGCAGCTGAACACCAAACGATACACGTCTTGTATGTGCAGAGCAAGGCTCTGAAATGCAGGTCAGTCACTCAGAAGGGAACTGGATTACTCCCAAACAAAATAGTTGTCAATTTTTTCTTTTTGAGAAAAGAGGAAGGAAGCCTCTAAGCTTTCTTAGGAAAGCTTAAGCTTCCTTAAGCTTTCCTAAGAAATGATATGAATTCAAATCCCAGCTTTGATCAATCATTCGTTGGGATTGACAGAATCTTGGAGCAGAGGAAGAAATGTTCTTGCCCTGACTTGTGCCCAACACTTACAGGTTCTCCTTTCAGGAAGGAGGACTAACTGGACAGTATGCCAAATGTGTGAAATGTGAGGAANGAAATGTAAAATTATGCACTCTTGTTTCCTCTTGTAGAGCTAATTCCTTGAAAGCTACATTCGTTTAAAGTGACTGAGCGTGATTCACTGAGCACTGGTATCTTTGTATCAGCCCCAAGATTTCTGCTGTGCAGCAAAGGATGAGTAAAGTGCAAGATCTCTGTCTCCAACATACAACTCAAGTTTGCCCACAAATACTTGTGATGTAAGGGGGACTCAGCACCTCTTAAAATTAGGAAGAAAAATAAAATAATAAGTATTGTAGAAATTATCAGTTGCATCAGTGACTTTAACATTTATGCATGAGAGACAAAATTCTAAATAAAGCCTTCAGATTTCCAAGATTTCTGCAAAATTTCCAGTCTCAAATTTGGAAGAAGAGGCAAGTGGACAGAAAATTTATCGCTAGGTTTAGCTTCTTTAAAATCATCATTAAAAAGCTCCATTAAATCATACTAACAGTGAGATAATAAGTCATTGGAAGATAGTAGGACCCGCAAACAGGATATTAAGAATGAATTTTTGTAACACTAATGGCTGAGGACAGTAACCCAGAGATCTAGTTGGCATGACCCATTTCCTGGTCCTTGGAAACAATAGTCAGATCTTCAAAGATCATATGCATTAAGAGACTTAGGAAATTAATCTTTATTTCTCCAGATGGCAAAAATATGAAATTTGCCTTGTTTATCCCCTTTTACTTTAAGCAGTCATACTATTATTGCTGTGCATCATTTGGGGAGATTTAATATCACTATTTAAAGATATTTGGATATACAATTGTTGCCATTAAACATAAATACACAGACTCATTTCTCCTTCAAAATTTATTGTAAAAATTCCAACGAAATTACTATGAAAGTAGTAGAACAGAGAAGCAATTTTTTTGTCCTTCTGCTGCCATTCTAAAATATACATGAAGCATTTTGCAGAAGAATAAAAGTGACTCACAAAGTAGAAGTTTCCAGAGAATAGATGTTAGACAAATGGCCTAATGTCCTTCATAATTACTTTACTGATAGAGAAGCTCTAAAGTATTCCTGTGTTGTTTCATCAGCTGAGCTTTTGCTTTGAAAGAAACCTGAGATTCACATCAGGTCCTGTGTTTAATTCCATTCAGTGAATTCCCTTTCATTTCAGTATCAAGGAAGACAGGAAAGCAACAGCTCCCTTTGGCTATGGCTGTTCTGCAGATTGCGCAGTACTCGGCCATTTTCCAGGCTATGTTCTCCAAGAGAACACTTTTTTTGAAAAGAAAACAAAAATGCTGAGCAAAAAAGTATATCATAGCCACGTTTGCAACCCTGAATTGCCTCCTGAGTACACATATGCAGGAGGAGTAGAAAAAGCATAAAGAAACTGCACCTCCTCAGAATAAGGTACAGCAGAAACCACTCTGTTACCTTTTCTACCTCACCTTAAAGTTTCTCAGAACTACCCATTTCAATAGCATCATTCCTCCATAGTATCC
Organism: Vireo altiloquus; assembly: GCA_013396875.1. Lineage (NCBI taxonomy): Eukaryota > Metazoa > Chordata > Aves > Passeriformes > Vireonidae > Vireo > Vireo altiloquus. Next base: position 108,756 of record VZRF01000058.1, read on the forward strand.
TATCAATGTTTGCATGACATGTACCCCAGAAACCTTTACCCTCCTCCATTTAGCACTGCCACTGAAGTGGTAGGGGCAGTGCTCATCCTGAGTTCTTAGACCAGCAGCTGGACATGTCCTCTCCCTGGCCTCCCATCTGCGACCTCTCACTTCCAGGTGGTCCCAGATAGATGCCTTAGGGGCTATGGCTGGCTGCAGTGGCATAAGCCATGTTGCAGAGGAGAACAGGATGTGTTTGAGAAAAGAAGCTTAAACCCCATCATTTGTGAGCCTTTGTTTCATGTTAGCTGACTGTGGTGTGTAGTAATTCCTGAAGTTCCTTTACTGCCTCCTATTAAGACATATTAACATCACATCAAGGCCAAAGTAATGGCTCGGTTCCAAAAAATATAATACAACCAGACACTGCAAGAGGATATGTGACTTCTGCTAACACATCTACCTGACTAAAGAAGTGCAGTGGCATTGTTTCCTTTTCCTCCTCACATATTTCCATGTGGTACAGCATGTATGAATGGGTTGTCCTTGAGACAAGTGTGCTGCTTATCTAAAGAGGAAAGCCTGGTGTCAGGAGTTCAGGGCACTTGACATATCATAAAATTAGCCTTTAGCAAAGAGAGTTATGAAAAGCCATGTTTAATGCTAGGGTTATATTTACATGTTGGAAGACAATTTGTTTCCCTGCTGCAACTAATTTAAACTCATGCATGCCATTGTGTTGGGGGTTGAGATGTGAATATGTTTGAATCAGCAGTTAACCACCATCAAAACTGATGTTTCTGAGAGGAACTCTTTTGAAACTGCCTTTTGGAGTCTTTCCAAGTACCTTTAGAAAAGTCGTAAGTGTGGTCTATGGGGCCAAAATACAGCCACATACCTACCTGAAGGATGCTCATAGGACAGCCTGGAGGTCAACAGCCCCACATGCAATAAAAGTTAGAGTAACTCAGTACCATATTTCACTCCTTGTCCCATCCTTACTTTTAGCCCAGTTTCCTTTGCTGGCCATCTGGTTTTGCCAAAAGCTATTTGGAATTCTTCAGGTCATTAATAGTGAACGAAGGCTGAGACTCAGTATCCTTGTTAGCTAAGGACTATCTGTTTGGTGGTGGGGACAGACAATTCTACTGCATTTCTGTGTTGCTAACTAATCATAGGGTGATCAGATCATATAGTTTTTAGTTCAAGGGACATAAAATTATTATGACCTACCTTAAAAAATACTTACATTCTAGTCACATGAAATATAAGGATGAAAACATGAAAGGTAGACCTAGCAGACACTTATTGTTGAGTGAGAATAAGTCAGAATATTAAAATCCTTTAAATTCTGCAGTAGAAAAAGCTTATCATGTGATTAATTTTGACTTCAGTGGGAGCAGTAATTAAATTGTGGCACCTAAAAGCTTTCCAGATAGAAAGAGACCTAAGTTTAAACACCGATTACATATAAAGGAGTACTTTAGTGTTTGCTAAATTACAGATGCTATTCTTTATTTCTTTGAAAATTAAATTTTGTAATGAAACAGAAATTAAATACACAATCTTGCTTATGCTGGTACCCTAAACAAATTCTGATTTGGGTTGGTACGTATCTCCTCCCTTCTGGTTTCAGCAGGCCTTTGCAACCTTCTTGTATTTGTGGAATGCTGCTTTTTCAGGCTGTGCACTCTGAGATAAATAATTACCTTGTCATCGTGGCAGATGAAATGATCAGTAGGCACAAGTTGGTTCTTCAAAAAAGAAGGAACAGCTCACCTGGCCCATTATTCATAATGCAAAACCAGTATCAGGAGCACTGCTTTGTATTTAGGTGTATTTCAAATGGAGGCACAATGCCTTTCTCCTCCTTGACCTCTTTACAACAGGAAAGTGAGATATAAGTGAAACCTTTAAAAACCTTTCTAAGCTCACAATATCAATCTGGAGAACCACAGCCTTGACTGCAGTTGCTTAAGCCTGTTCCCTCTCCTTCCTTCCTGTTCCCCATCCCTCAACAAATCAAAGGACATTAAACAATAATCGAGGATTGGCCAGCTTGTAAACAGGTTAAATGAATGACAAAACAAAGTTATCCCCTATAGGGGATATAGGGGTAATATATTTCATAGGAAATATGATAATATTTAGTATCTGCTAATATAGTAAGTATTCTGATATCGGAGGGATCTCTACTTGCTGGCTTATAAAAGCAAAGGTGCAATTGGAGAGAGGCCATCACTGCTGCTTCACATCTAAGAGTAGAAAAAGAGTAGATGTTCTCCAAAATCTAAAATGGACAAAATACATGTGTTTATTTTAATCTGAAACCAAACCACCTAAATATCTTATATTCTGCTTCCTTTAAGTATCAGAAAGGAATTTTAGTAGTGTTTGTACCTCATACTGTGTTTTTGCACTCAAAGGGTATTTTTGGTATAAATTTCTACTTGGTTTGGCTTTCAGTCATGTGGAAGGACAGGAGGGACACGTGGAAGGAACTCTGGGCTGCTGCCTTCCCATTTGCTGTGGTTGCAACCCTTCTCTACACATGGCAATAAATCCTGAGTGTGAAGGACTTCCTCTGTGAAATCTACACTACAATCAAAGGCTAAAAGGAAATTAAATCGAAGTAGGATAAACCCATACCCCATTTCCAAAATTATGCTGAACATTCTTTTTTCTCTATTTCCATAAAAGTAATTCTGACTGTTGGCATCTTGGCAGAACTACAGAACTTGCAAATGCTATATTGCTGTGGATCATGTTTTGTCAAGTGGTAAATAGGATTGCTCTTTAATTTCAATTCTGTTTATATATCTGAGTGCTGTCTTTCCATTTATTTCATTTATTTTTTTTCTGCTTTTGTTTGTATTTTTTCTTTGTGTTTTGTTTTAGCTTCCAAGTTTCAAGACCTCCCTGAGTGATGTGGGCATATAAATCCCACTGAAGTCATAATAACTCTGTGTGAGATTTATTATTGCAACAAGTTTTCAGTCTGTTTCCAATTGTCAAATGTGAGGAAAAATTGTTTCCAGTAAAACACATGAACTATGAGAATTATTTGCTGGATTGTGAATGGCTTTGGTCTATACTGGATTCAGTTGGCTGCTTTGTTACTGTTTACTTCTTATTTTCATTATTGTCTGCAGAAATGCATTGCAGCCAGCCCCTTATGTGTGGATTAAATAAATAAGGGAAAACGCTATAGCACCCTGAGAAGTTAGCAGACCTGAGCTTTAAGAAGGAGATAATAACACTTTCCACCTACTGTACCTAGGTGGAGGATGTTTTACTTGAACTCTCCCGCCTGCTGGAGGATGCCATCATTGTTCCTGTTCTGCTGACTGTGAACAACAGCAGTCCCCTGCTTCTCCAGCAGCTCCAGATAATTGTTTTGATGTATTGCTGGATGGACGGGATTTGCACTGCCCTGCAGTCCTGCTGATACAAAAATGCCTTTAAGATCCTGCCTTTCCCATCCTAATCTACAAAGGAAACAGGAAAAAGGAACTTAAACTCCCTGTACTCAGACAGCAATGAGACTGTTCCAGCCTGCGCCAGTGCTCTGACTTCTTGCCTGTGACTTGTAAACAGCGTACCATGCAGGACAAGAGTACCTGCTAAAGGGCTACCCCGAGGAAGGATACTCCATGAGCAACTGTAAGAACTGGATGGATATACTTGGGAAAGCATGGACCCTCTAGCACACCTAGTTCTCTATGGATTCAGCCTCTTGATTTCAGGTAAACTTTGGCTCTAGTAGCTGTAGCGGACCTGTCATGCCTTTCTTTGTTTTTCACAGAGTATGCACCTACCCTTTGACTGTCTGCCCTTCACTCTAGCGCTTACGTTTCCTGGTTCTCGTGCTCGTGTTTGGTTCGGTGAGCCCACTCCTCTGTGCAGAGCTCTCACAGCCAGCGACGGCAGCGCTGCGGCCACGCAACTGGGGCTGAT
>VZRF01000058.1:112998-130774 GCA_013396875.1 Vireo altiloquus
TATATATATATATATATATATATATATAGATTGTTCCACTCCATCTCACAGTAAAAATGTAATGTGCTGTAGAACTGCAAATTGTCCTGCAATAAAAACCAGAAAGCAAAAAGAAAAGGCAGAAGTCCTTATTTCCATCCNTTTCTTTGTGTTTTGTTTTAGCTTCCAAGTTTCAAGACCTCCCTGAGTGATGTGGGCATATAAATCCCACTGAAGTCATAATAACTCTGTGTGAGATTTATTATTGCAACAAGTTTTCAGTCTGTTTCCAATTGTCAAATGTGAGGAAAAATTGTTTCCAGTAAAACACATGAACTATGAGAATTATTTGCTGGATTGTGAATGGCTTTGGTCTATACTGGATTCAGTTGGCTGCTTTGTTACTGTTTACTTCTTATTTTCATTATTGTCTGCAGAAATGCATTGCAGCCAGCCCCTTATGTGTGGATTAAATAAATAAGGGAAAACGCTATAGCACCCTGAGAAGTTAGCAGACCTGAGCTTTAAGAAGGAGATAATAACACTTTCCACCTACTGTACCTAGGTGGAGGATGTTTTACTTGAACTCTCCCGCCTGCTGGAGGATGCCATCATTGTTCCTGTTCTGCTGACTGTGAACAACAGCAGTCCCCTGCTTCTCCAGCAGCTCCAGATAATTGTTTTGATGTATTGCTGGATGGACGGGATTTGCACTGCCCTGCAGTCCTGCTGATACAAAAATGCCTTTAAGATCCTGCCTTTCCCATCCTAATCTACAAAGGAAACAGGAAAAAGGAACTTAAACTCCCTGTACTCAGACAGCAATGAGACTGTTCCAGCCTGCGCCAGTGCTCTGACTTCTTGCCTGTGACTTGTAAACAGCGTACCATGCAGGACAAGAGTACCTGCTAAAGGGCTACCCCGAGGAAGGATACTCCATGAGCAACTGTAAGAACTGGATGGATATACTTGGGAAAGCATGGACCCTCTAGCACACCTAGTTCTCTATGGATTCAGCCTCTTGATTTCAGGTAAACTTTGGCTCTAGTAGCTGTAGCGGACCTGTCATGCCTTTCTTTGTTTTTCACAGAGTATGCACCTACCCTTTGACTGTCTGCCCTTCACTCTAGCGCTTACGTTTCCTGGTTCTCGTGCTCGTGTTTGGTTCGGTGAGCCCACTCCTCTGTGCAGAGCTCTCACAGCCAGCGACGGCAGCGCTGCGGCCACGCAACTGGGGCTGATTTGGCTACGTGTGGGATCCACTGCTGCAGCTTTTAGCTGTTCAAGTTCTTTGTTGACACATGTGTTGCAGCAGGGTTTCTCTTCTATCTAATGGTGCTAATTTTTTCATACAGCTGATAACTTTGAAGCCATTGGTATCTTTCCCTAAGGAATCTGCTCTAAATACAGATTAAATGTCGACTTCTCCTGTGACTGACTTTATGAATTAGCTGTGCACTAGATGTGTGTAGCAATTCCAGTATCTGATTTTAGACAAGATTCCACAAGTGGAATTTAGATGAGAGTCAGCAGACAAAAGAGGGAAAAAAATACAAGTTATATGGTATTCTCAGCAAATGCCATTAGTTCAGCAAGTCAGAAGTTATCATAAGAGATATCTGTAGAAAGGTACATAGAAATATACTAATTCAAATTTAGTTTACAGTAATTTCAGCATTAATGTTAGAGATACATTGCTGAACCTATCACATGCAGAGCCCTGAGGAAGACTGTCGTCCTGCCATCAGATTAAAATTTGCTCCACATGTGAGTAAACGTCACTTTTACAATCCTCATTTTGATTTTCTAGTCAGTTTCTTCTGTGAAAATCTGTTAAGGAAAAATACAAGTCACATGATAACCTTACACTCTTAATTCATCCTTAACCATTGCATTGAGATNAACTTTCTTCACAATTGCTTTGCACAGATCTTCTTGATTAGCAGCATGCCAACAGCTGTTAACAATAAAATTACAAGTTTGAGATGTTACTTTTGGCATCTATAAAAGGCTAGAGGTTAATGCAGGAAAAAAAAAAAAAGAAAAAAGAAGTTTTTGATTTGTTGAAATCATGTTTGGAAATATTCTTATCTAGCAATTACTGTAATAGGCTGCATGCTCTTATTACCAATTCCTCTTCTTTGGCTTCATTTTCTTGACTGTTTAGCTGGACATGGATTCAACTTTTTAGCCCTCAGATCACTTCCAGCTTTACACCTTTTGGAAATATCTGGTGCTGTAAGCATTATGGATGGAGAAGAAAAGAAAGTCCAGTTATTCCATCTTTTTCCTTGTCCCTCCTGTTTCTCTGCATGGTGTCATATACCTATTTGACCCAGACGGCAACAGCGTTCATTAAGTGACAAGTACAAGAGAAACAAAAGTCATTTGCAGAGATTAGCTATAAAAATGTGGAGAGCACAGACAGCCCAGCACCAGTGAGCTGCCAGTCACTGTATTTTCCACAGGGGCTGACCAGCGAGGTGTGTGCTGTAGTCACACCCATCTCAATAGATCTGTCAGCTTTCCCGCTTTTGTTTCGGAATGATATCATGTTTCCTGGGGCGAGCAGTGGAAGACAATGCGAGCCTGCTTTCCTTTAGATACTGCAGGCGGAGTTCAGGAAAGCAGGAATGACATTCCCTGAGCAGGGGAGGGTCTACACTCGGCACAGACACTGAACTGGCTTAACCTTGTCCCTGATGATTGTGGGCTTCTCCGGGTGTGTTGCTGGCTAGGCGCAAAACCCACTCCACCCTTTTCCTAGGTGAAAAAGCACTGACTTGGCTCTCATTAGGAGAAATGGCCTTTGATTTAATGTCTTTTTATTTTTAATAGGAGCACTCCATTAGCAGCAAGAGCTAAGGATCCAGTTTGGAAGGTGGCATTCAAAGTATGCACAAATGCTCACTTTTGCACTCTCTGCATTCCATAGCAAATGTTCAATTAAACTGAGAGGGAGTTGAATTTAATCTTGCCGGGATTCTTCAATCTATACTGAATACCATCACATGTTTTTTCTTTTGGTTTTCTCTGTTCCTGACATTTTGGAGGAGCAAAATTATGCTGACATCTATCCTGAAGCATGGATCCAAATGCCAAGCTTGTGGCTAGGTTCAGTCGGTTAAGTTCTGACCAAAGAGCTGCAGGTTTACTTATTCCCCTAAAGGCAAGGAATGAGTGTCACAGCTTGCCTTTTTCCTCAGAAATGCCTCAGACATCCTCAGCTATCCTCAGGTGGTCTAGAAATCTGCTTACAGTTTCTTACAGTGAGCTAACTCTCAGAAATGTTCAAGTGTGAGCCTTACTTTAGCAAGATGATCACCCTCAGTAAAGGACTGGTGAAAACTAGCAACAAGTACAATTCGCTTCCAGAACATTTCTTTGTTTCCATCAGTATATTTTCAAATGTCTCCATTCTCCAAGATAAAATTTTCTGTATTACAGTTTTGCTCTGCCAATAATCCTAGATACAGTGGCTTTCTAAAGATACTGGATTTTTTTTTTTCTGATTTAGCTGTTGGACCCATATATGGTAAAAGACTCAAAAGATTACAATAGCCTTTTTAGAAAACGGTAACAGTGGAGCAAACCAGTGCGGTGGCATTCAATAGCTCTCTTTCATCGATGTTGATGTCTGCATTTTCTTTGGGATCAGTAGGTGTTATGAAAAAAATTCTAAATTATCATTATGTGACTCATTTTCATATTTACAAAGCAGAACAGCTTTTAACATACATTACCTGACAAACAAGCACCTTTAAAATGCTGTATGCTTTTCAAAATGACAAGACAAAATTTTTAGTTGGATTGGAAAGTTCTGACAATTCTGTTTCAAGACTTGTATTACTCTTTTGAAGCTTAACTTAATCAAAAGAAAACCTGTATTAACCAGTGGCTAATCCATGCCTGTGACAGTGAACAGGAATGTCATTCTTCCCATCATTAAAGGGACTAGGCCTCTGTGAGCATCTTCAAATAGGCTGTTGTCAGATCAAAGTGACACCTGAACTTCAGTGTGTCATATGGCTGAGTGCTGGAGTTTTGAACCTCCCACAAAGAAATGGAGAAAAACCACTTCTGACCTTTTAATGTCAGGTATTTCGTAACTGTAACTGTGAGGTTTTAATATCAGATATTTGTTACATGACTAGACATTACACTGATGCACAACCTTTCTGACACTTAAATCATCAAACTACTAATGTGAATTAGAGGAATTCTAAACCAAATTCACCTTTTGTTCCTGAATTGTATTTGATTTGTGAGACCCTGAAATTTCATTTGGCTGCAATATTGTGTGTAGGTTCACACCTACTGAGATGCAGAGTAACTCTCAGGAAGCCTGTGCTCCCAAAGGTCATTTCAACAGCTGGGAATAGTCAGGAGTGGAAAGCCATTACATCAGACCCAAAGGAATCATATCTGAAAGGGTGAAATGAAACCACACTACATTTAAAAATGTTAACATATGCTATTGTTTTAGATACAACTTTCATATATTGATACATGAACATACATTTATTATATGGTTTTCATACTTAGTCATAATTAGGATGGATAGATTACTTTTTTGCTGAATTTTCATTTAAGGGAAAACTGAAGTTGTAATACTTTGCAGAGATTGTCTGATATCCACAAGATTTTTATCTGGAAGGCTTTAGTGTACAAGGGCGAGAATAGAAGTCATAGACATTGACTGTCGCTGAGCAGCTGGCTCTAGGACATGCTAGGACTCCAGGGGTCCTTCATGTGCTCACAATGACAATTACCTGGGCTGGAAACCTGCTCTATATCTGTCACATACACTTGAGCACGCTTGGCCTAGACCCATCTCTTAAAAAAACAAAAAACCCTGTTCAACTCTCTTGGAAGACCAAGAAATCATTTTGGTATGAAGGGTGTTGGGTAGGCACAGAAGTAATGAACCAAAAATGAATGCACCTCCTACTTGTGTGAAACAGATTTAGTTCCATGGGCAGGTGCCTCTGTAATGTAAGATCTGTCTGGGACAGGAGAGATGAAAATCTTAGAGCATCTCCAATGAAGAACTGCCCTCCAAAGACAGTCTCTGTCTTGTGCTGGTAGATCATATTTAGGAGGCTGTTCCACTGTGGTTTCAGTGGAGGCACACAGCAAAGAACAATCCATGTCTAAAATACAGACTTTCCTATAAGGAGTTTAAAATGCTGATTGTTTATATTATGACTTTGGTAACTGTTCTCCAACTGTTAAACAAGGGTCATATCTTAAAGAAGTTAAAAAGCTATCAAAATACATTTTGTAATTCATCACTTGGAACTATTAAACCCTTTAGAGTGTAAAGATATTAGGCATTTACTAAGTCCTGAAAGGATTTTTGGAAGATACATTAACAAACAACATTTCTCTATCCAGAGATGTAAACTTTTTACTTCAAGGCTGGTAGTTTTTTCTTGCCTGCTGTTTATTTATTTTTTGCACTGTCAGCTTGCCTAATGAAGTGGCTTAGATAATTTCTCCTTTGGAGTATAACAAGCCTTCCTTGACAATGCAGTTCCAACTGCACTTCTGATTGTGCTGATGATTTTCCCTTGTGTTATTTCCTGGCTGTTCATCACAGACAAGCCACTGGACAGGGGCCTTGGCCTCATTAGTGACAAAGTGTGCTTAGCACCAGAAACACCTCCCAGCTACTTTTGTCAGAAAAATCAGTAAGTAGCAAAGTGAGGGTGCACTTCTGTACAGGCAAGAGTATTAGAATGTGTTCTCCCAGCAGTCAGTCTCACAGACAGCCAACATTATGCTTATTGTATGCACTGACTAATTAATTACCTGTGCTGTTTTACCTGCTTTGGCTTGGCATATGCCCACATGCAACAAACAGTACACACTTGCAGTACAAATAGGAGCTTCATAATGCAACTGACAAGGTCTCGTTATGGACATAGTTATTTTGGTGTGCAAATACATTTTTGATTATATGCTACCCATATTTTGCTGGCTACAAATCCAACCACATGCACCTGAACCACAAGTCCTCCTGGAGCTTTCCCACATTCCTCACCCTTTCTCAGCATTTTCAGCGTTACCTGGCATTCTGTCATCTGGTTATTCAAGTAGCCATTGCTGCTGATACATTGTTTTCCACTTCATTCACCTGTGCTCAACCAAGTCTAAGGAGAAATCACGACAAACCATATTTTGATTTCTTTCTCATGTTTTGGTTACTTAAACACACACACACACATACACACACATTTAGGAATGGCCTCCCCACCCCCAGAAATCCCCAGCCAAGCTGCAGCAGTGTTTCTCTTCTAGCTTTTTCATCGTAAATGATTGTTTTGATAGCTTGTGAAACAGCTGACGTTCAGAGAAAACAAGAAGGCAGTGGCATTTCCTTCAGCTGCACCAGAGGTACCAAAAGGCAGATGAGCAAATAGCGAGATTGGCGTCCCTCATAGCTTTGACAAACTATTTCATTTTTCACAAGTGTGCTCTGGTCTTCCCACTACTGCTAAGTAGCATAGTGATACTCTGTCACTAATTTTTCATCTCTTATTAGCTCCACAATACCTTCCCCCCACAAATAGTGCCCTATTTCTAAGGGCAGGTGGTCTTGGTATTTGAACTGTGAAGCATCCCACAGCTGCACAGTAGCATCATGTAAGATATAAGATACCAGAAGAAGATTCTTTAAATGAACAACAAAAATGGTTTTATTGGGAAACCTGTCTGTTAGCTCATTTATCAGATGTTTTCCAGGAGCATTTCTGTCTTATTTTTCTCATCCTTGCTGTTCCCATAATATGGCAGAGAATCTTAGTCTCTTTGGACAATAACAACTTCAGCCCTGTTTTCCTGTGGAGGAATGAGCTGTCAGAGGAGAATGTGACTCACTCGGAGAAATTACTTGAGCTGCTGCTATCTTTTCATTCCAGATGAAATTTCCAGGACACTTAAAGACCACTATGCCCACAAAATGAATTAAGGGTTTCAAAGCCCCCCAAATTACTTACTTTTTTAGAGAATGAACCAAAAATAATATAATAGAAGTGTTGAGTGCACAGAAAATAAACCAAAAATTGCCAGGTTCTGGTTTGGCATATGTTCCACTCTCCCTATGAAAAATATGCCTAAATAGTTAATGATTTGGGTTAGTTTCTGACTGGCTTTAATTTTAAGTAAGGAGTACTTTATTTTTTCTTTTTGGGAGTGGATTTGGTCTCTATTTCATTCATTTATTTCTTCATCTTTAACTTGCATTATTTCCAGCCTGATTATCTTCCACATTGGCTAATTAATTAATTTTTTAAAAATCACATAGTTTATTCAGTACTTCCCCAAGAATTAATCAAATGCCATACTTCCTCATCAAAATTGCTTGTATGATTGCCCTTTGTATTCCTAAATAGATTAATTATTTTAATCTGGTAGGTTGTTTTATACCAAAAAATAAAACTGGAGAGAGACCAGCTGAAGTTATAACTACAAAACAAGACACAATGAGAAATACTGAAGTTTAGGGTATTTAGCAAGTTGAGTTTGTTCTAAATCAAAACCTTATTATTTCAAGCAGAGAGAGTGCTCATTGTTATGTTTTAAGAAACTTGCAGGAAGAAGGGTGGATGACTTAACAGTTTGGGACGTGTTTTCACCAGTCTCTAAATGATTTTTAAATCCTGCAGTGTTATTTGCAACTGCCTGTTTCAGTATAACACCAAAACTAAGCACAGGTTCTACTTTTTCTCTGCTAATATTGTATCTTTATGTTTTACATTCCTATTGCCAGACACTTAATAGCAGGAATAATTTGTGCTCCAAACAGTAACAGTAAAAGAAAAAAAGAACTGCATAGGCATTACACATTATATCTATTCTTTGCTTCACTCAGTGAAAAATAGAGTGGAATTTACTGGAATTTTCTGCCCTTTCATTTTCTCTTAAATAATTAGTACTTTAAAAGTATTAATCTTTCCACTTGCCTCTTACAACAGATATTCTCCTTCCTGTGTTACACTCCCAATGACAAGAGGACTTCCTGCTTGTAGTTACTTCAAGCAATCAATAATGAAGTCCTACAAATATAAGGAAATAAATACATCTTTAGGTGTGTAATGTCTAAACAATTTCTTTGCTTCCACTACCATTCAGTATTAACACCTAACGCTTTTCCTCAGAACTTTGAATTCTTAATACCCCTTGCAAATATGCCCTGTGTCCATATTATAGATGCTTTAAAGGACAGTGAGGTGTGATTATCCTGTGACAGAGCTGAAAACTCTGGCTGCCTGCTATGGAAGAAGAGCATAAGCCATTCCAGTATTGAACATGTTTCCCAAATAACAGGCAACTTTGCAAAGCTCTCACATTAGGTCAAAAATGCCTAGAATTTTCCTGTATTTTCCTGGAGACAAGACAAGGGGTAACAGTGGAAATCTGGAAGTATATGAGCAGGGACTGTCAGAGGAAAGGACAAATCAGTGCTTTTCTCCTAAGAGTTGCAGTCTGTACACATCTATGGCATTAAACTATCTCAGCTCAAGATTGCCACATTTACTCATGAACTCTCGCATCTAGCACCAATAATGACCTAGAGGAGTGATATTTTAATCTTTGTCAGAGACTTGCTTGCTCTTGGAGTAAAACTATGTCTGGGATGTGTTCCACGGAATTTCTGAGAACTGTTCCTTTCAGCTGATCCTAGCCGAGTTTTGCTGGTGCAATGCAGTGCAGAAAACATGATGACTCTGTGTCTGTATGAATGGCATGTGGTAGGGAAAGAGAAGACACAGGGCCTACAGACACAGCATGACAAATTTCTTCCCTGTCTAGCACAATTTCCTCAGGTGAATATCATAGAATCATACAATAATTTGAGTTGGAAGGGACCTTTTAAAGGTTATCCAGTTCCTATCTCACTGCTGTGGACAGGGACACCTTCATCTAGACCAGACTGCTCCATCCAGCCTGGCTTTGAACACTTCCAGGGATGAGGCATCCACAATGTCTCTGGGTAACCTGTTCCAGTGGTTCACCTCCCTCATTGTAGAAAATTCCTTCTTTATATCTAACCTAAATTGACCCTCCTGTTGTTTCAAGCCATTACCCCTTATCCTATCACTACATTCCCTTGACAAAAGTCCCTCTCCAACCTTCTTGTAGCCCCTTTAGGAACTGGGAGGTGCTATAAGGTCTCTCTGGAGTCATCTCTTCTCCAGGCTGAACAACCCCAACTTTCCCAGCCTTTTCTCACAGGAGAGGTGCTCTAGCACTGCATCATCTATGTAGCCTCTTCTGGACTCATTTCTACAGGTCCATGACCTTCCTGTGCTGGGACCCCAGGGCTGGATGCAGTGTTCCAGGTGGGGTCTCACCAGAGCAGAGGGGAAAAATCACCTCACCTCCCCTGCTGCCCACGCTGCTTTGGATGCAGCACAGGATAAAATTGGCTCTCTGGCCTGCAGCAATCTGTACTAGAAAAGCTATGAAAGATACAGCTGAGTATCACCCAGCAAGAGAGAGGACAATCCTGTGTAATTTCAAGTGGGCCAAGAGGAACTGCAAGTATTTCCCTGCATTAATTTTCCTGTCTGGGCTATAGTCAGTGTGCTGTTACTTGAACTTGTTTAGAGGATGCCATTTTCACTGTGCTGGAAGGACTCAAAGCCCTGCATCACTGTGAGTGATGTGTCATAAATATTTGGCAATGGGTCTTCCTTGCACGGTATCTCCTATTTACGGTGTTAGCCTTTTGCAAGCCTTTCTCTTCCCAAAATCCATTTGCACACACAGCAAATTGCCTTCCTGATAAGGTCTGTTCTTCAAGGACCAGGGCAGGAGTGAAAGGACTTTTTCAAGGCAGCACAAAGGATTGTCCCTGCTGCAGAGATAGGCTGCTTCCTGTCTCTATTTTTTGTGCTTTTCTCAGAGCAAAATTCTCTCGTCCTTATTTGGTTCTTACATACTCAAAGCCTTCATTAACATCTAGGATATGTTTTGCCTAAATTTTGCCAGACTAGGTAAGTTCCTTTTTAGCAAGAACAGGTGGGTTATTTGAAATTGCATTACCAGAAAGAGGTGCTGTAGGAACCCTATCCAGTGAAGTCAAAGAAAGCACAACTATCACCTCCAAGGCCTTAGATTGCTAAGATGCCTTTTTTTTTTTTTTAATTATATCTAAAGCATAGCTTTTCTTACTGCAACGCTTTCACTATTTTAAATTCTGTTTGCAATATATTCCAGCTGTGAAACCACAGCCGCAAAGTCATGCTAGGCATATAATTCCATACTTACACATAGATATAAATTCCTTTTAAAGGCAGAAAACTCTCTTGTGCTTCTCTGGGAAGAAACTCCATCTGTGTTCCATCTGCCCCACTGAGGTATCTGGGCTACTCTGCCATGTTTAATATGATAAAAAGCCACCTGTCTTTAGACAATGAATCAGAACACTATCCATTCACTGGTGGCTAGATTTTGATTCACCCAGAATACTTTCAAGTTCAAACAAGCAATATGTCCACACATTCTACATCTTTACTGCATGATTTTTATTACTACAAGGAAAAAGATATGCAGCAAATGCCCCAAATCTGGTAGAATATTGCTTTGCATATGGATCAAAGGCAGCATGAAAGCTGCTCCTCAAAATTCAGACTTGTCCTACTGCTTTTTCTCAGAGTATTAAAAGGTTGAGATGCAGGGGAGGAAAGAAGTGTTATTTTCACCTTTCAATCTTTGTTGGAAGTCAGAGGAACAGAGAAATTCCAAGGAAAATGGAACTGGAGCGCTGGATGACCAGCCATTCTCTGAAGGACATCAGCCCCTTGGGTCCACACCTTTGTATTGGAAAGGCAGCTGCAGCTCTGTGCCCTGTGGATGCCAGGCAGAATTATCAAAACATTTCACTTCTGCTCTCAAACACCAGGCCTGACCTCAACACAAAAAGTCACATCAACTTACAGAATTTGAAGCCAAATTTGATTCTGAGTCCCACAAAAGTTTGCAGAAACCAGGATCTTGCAGTTTGTGATTTTAAGAATATCTCCACCTCTATGTGATCCTTGCTGACATAAACTGAAGCTGCCTTCAGTGCTGGTTATTGTTGAACTATATCTGCCTCTGGCAGATGCATCAGATCCATAGTAAAAGCACAAATGTTCATCACATAAAACTAAGAGGCTTGAAACAAATGCCCTATAAAATGAATGTTTGAGTCTGGCCTCATTTTGATCACATACCTCTTTAACTTTATTCAAAGGATTTGTGTTTGCAATGTGGAGCAGGATGAACTGACTTTGCTGACCTGCATGTTTACGCAATATTTACTTTAATGGCCGTTGCATCCTTTCCCGAAGGTTTCATTTCTCCATTATGTAACTGCAAGTTATCTGGGCAGGCACATGAAAGGGTGGTGGCTGTGGAAGAGTGGTTGGGTGTGGTGAGTGTCAACGTGCTGTCAAGATACTTCAGTCCCCAGAGTGGTTGCTTGCATTGAAAGCAGAGGAGGACCTCCTCCCTTGGCCCAGAGCACTGCAGAGACACACGCAAAGACTGCAGTCAGCACTAAGACCTTTTGACCTTCCTTATCTAAGACTATACCCCTTCCTTCCCATCAGAGAACATTTGGAAGCTGACCGGCACTAAATATTAGGTCTCTCTATGCAAATACAAAATATACTTGTGTCCAAATCAGGAAAATAGATGAGATGAATAAAAGAAATCATTTATTCTTCCTGTTTCAGCTGGAAAAAATGTTAGCGTTTCCCTTCTCCTTACCCTGAACTTAAAAATAAAGGGAAACGCCTATTATTTGCCAATTGTTCATTACAGGAGAGCTGAATTTCCCTCCAGCTATGCACATTTGAACAACGAAGAGTGTGGCACTCTGCTAGAGGATATTTTAATTAGGTTTGTATCTCTCATTTTCAAGGAAACTTTCATCTCTATGTGTTTCTGGCAGTCCTGTTGATCAAAAAAAGCCATTTTGAGTGATTTAAACCTGACCTCACTTAACTAGTGCTGCCTGTTTGCTCTTGGTTTTTGCATGAATTGCTTTGTGCCCTGGGTCTTGCCAGTGTCTGTTAGGGCTTCAAATATTTATTGTGATTGATTGACTATGAAATCATTAGTCCAAATTCATAAAACAGCTGCAAAAACATACTCCAAGTGTTCAAAGTACTACCAGCTCCTGTAACTGAAAGTCATAATTGCTTTACATCAGTTCATACATACTAAATCCATGCAAAGGACATCAAGGAAACACTATTAAACTGACTACCTTATCATCTACTGATTCTGTTACCAGAAAAGCACCACACTTGAGCGATTTATGTGCATGTCTAACTATAGATGGATCTATCTGTTTTGGCAACCTAAGATTTTCCTTGGGCTTCTACAACGGCTTTTGAAAGAAGCTCAACATGTTTGCAAGACTTACTGCCTTTTCTGAGAAGAACAAACTCTATCTGTTTTTGACATAAAAAAAAATCTTCAAGTCATTTTAGCAGAATACTTAATCTGTGTCCATCCAATTTTGCACAAAAACTGTGCAAGACAGCAGCCAGAGAAACCCTGAGCACTGGGTGACAGAGCTTACCTGGTGATTTGATTTGCTACATATTTGAATTCTGCATTTTTTTTTTTTTAATTTGATGCTTTTTTTTTAGGTAAAGTAGAAGCGGCACTGGACCTCATACTGATCAATTCCTTCCCTCTGGTGGGCAATTCTGAGACATCACTTATATGTATCACTTCCAAATGGCGTTCCCGCGAGTCTATCACCATAGGCCGGGACCAGGAGGACGTGGCAAACCAGCACCGAGAACCACTGGAAGTTAATGAAGATTCCAAGAGAGCAGCAGCCAAAACAGTGGAGTGGAAGAGGGAACAGGCCAGTGAAACTATCGGAGCATATTACTGTGAAGGGAAACTCAAGGATGAGGTGACACGGATACATACCATGAAGATACCACTGGGAGGTACAGTATAGCGGTCAGATCTCAATTTGCCATGACATTGCCTGCAGACTGGCAGCTATCCCTGCCATGACATGAGTGGGCACAAACATGGCTCCAGACCAGACAAGGCAGTCCTGAGTCAATAAAAATAGACTTGGTTCAAGGCCCTTTTATTTTTCTACAGTGTGGAGAAATTGGTCGGTTCTAGGTGCTAGTCATTTCCACGTGGAAGTTAGTCAGACATCTCTAAGTATTCTGCCTGCTTCTAGCAACTGCCAGGCACGCAAAGTCAGTCAGCAATTAAGGTGGACTTGCTGACGCCATGGAATAACATAAAAGGCAACTCCTGCTCTGGGTTTTTCACATCCCAGACCCTTGATTTCAGGCAGGCTTCTATTTTAAAAGTTTGACAGGTCTGAGATTTAGATAGCTAAACATCACTATTCTATTTTTTTTAAGTAAATGGGCAACCTAAGCCTAGAAAATAATTGCCTTGCCTAAAGTTTAGTAAAACCACAGATCAGCAATGCTGAATCTGTACAGTCTATGTCAGTGAGAAAAAATAAAGGGATCTCTCTCAGCACTGGAAAAGAAATCCAGAGAAGTTTTCAAAAATCTGAGAAGGTTATTCACAAAAATCCACTACATATTATTCATTTGATTTTGGTTTTAGGCTATGCAGAGTAGAAAAAGCAAATATGGCAGGGATATAGTGGGACAAGAAGGTGAGATTTCCAAGGTTCATGAAATTGCATTTCTGTATGTTCAAAATTTCCCTTGTTTCTGGACCTCATTATTAGACTTCTGGGATAAGTTCCAAAGCAGAGATCACCATCAACTACAGAAAGGCACAAGAAATTTTGAGTAATTTTCTGAAGCAAATCACATTTTCAAAACTGAGGATGATTTTTATTGGAATTCACTGTACTGTTAATGTTTGGCAACTGTTCTGCGAGGAGATTTGACAATTTTATTGTTAAGAAACAAAATATTGTTTTTTTATAAGGTTTTAGTAAGAGCAATTTTTGTTGTTGGTGTCTCCTGACATAACAAATTTATAAAAGGGGACACTTTCATTTGTAAGAGCTGCAGCTAGTGCCTATTATTATTTCTTTGAACATGGGTAGGTTGGAAGCAAGCTGAGTAGGACAAGTGCATTTTTCTTTAGCTTACGTTTTCTCTGACCAAATGGGGTCTTTGTAGGGTTGGATTGGTCACCAAGAAAGCTCTGCAGATGCAGACTGACAACTCCCATCATTTCAAAGGAGGCTGCAGTGAGGAGGAGATAAGATAATAGTCCGTGGAATGTCAATGTGTCCCTGTGGCAGTCTCCCAGCAGGCTGAGCCACATTTCTGGCTCTTCTGTTGTAGAGCAACATCCATCAGTGGAAGAATGCCTTTTGAATCGACCAGTTCTTTGCACTTGGTATCTGTGGGCCTAGGAGCAGAGAATTTTAAGTAATCAAACTTTACTAAGAAGACTTCTTATGTGACAGATGTTGCTCTAAACAGAAGTAGCATTCACACCAGCAGTTGGTAGGTTTCTTTAATTAATTTCTGGATTTGAATCAATTTCTCAGATTTTCTCTGCAAAAGTTTTCACTAACAAAATTCGAACTAGCAAGTCCTCAGTGAAAGCGTAAAATCTAATAAGATTAGATGAGTGGGAAAGATGGTGCATCAGAAATTCTCAAAGCAATGAAGTGCATAGAAAGAGGAGAAAGATGTTAAGGAAAGAGTGTGAGGTTTGGCAAAGCACATGTATCTGGAAAACAGACCTGTTTCCACTTCACTGTTGTTGTCTTCATAATTTTTAAAGGCAGAATATGTTTTTCAATAGCAAAAATTGAGTTGAAATGTGCAGTTTCCCATTTGGGACACCAAAGTCATGGGAAGAAGCAGCACTTCTGGAAACCTACCCACTGTTTTGCATCCTCCTGGCAAGAAGGTGGTGAAACACTCACTAAGGATTAATCATTTGGGTAACCTCACTGACTCAGTGGGAACTGCCATCTGCCTGATTATATACCCATTATCAAAAATGAACATACAGTGAAGATTTTTGCTGTATAATATAGAAAGATAACAGGTTCATTTTCCTGATTTCTTTTACCATCTAAAAAAATACAAGTCCATTCTCCTGAATTCTTCATACTGAAACTTTATAGTATGTAAAATTCATACATGAAATGAGAGGGACCAGTTTATGCTTTATCTTCTTATGGGGAGTGATCCTTATACTGTGTAAGTACACATCTCTAGAACAGAACACCACAGAGTATTCTCCTTCTAGTCAAATACAACTTTCTCTACATAATAAATGTTTATTTTCATATATGTGATTGAGTTTACCCCACAGAATCTCAACCATAGAGCTGGCAAAGGGCCAATAATGGAAATGTTAGCAGCAGAGCATTATGGCACTTGTCCTGCTGCTCAGTTCGTTGTGTCTCTATAAGGAATTGCCACACTTGAGATGTGAAATCATGTAATACAAGTCACAATCCAAAAATACATTGGAACTGAGCCCAACAGGGAGTGTGCATTCCTTTCCACTGTAACAATACCCTTTAGAAAAGTCTCATGGTTTAGCCTAGCAACATGCAAAGAAAAGTAATTGGGAATACAAAAGTTTAATATCTTGTTAAAACAATTAGTATTGTCTTACTAAATTTGGTCCAAAAAGCAATGCAACTAAACCCCTTTGGATCATTTGTAGCTAACAGTTAATTTTTTGCAAAAGCTGTTGAATTATTTTTTTCTTAAATAGATAATGATTTTTCACTATGCGTTTGTTACTAATAAATAACTTCTAACTTGGGAGCTGACAGTAAGTTGGAATCGCTTTCAGTTTTTGTTTGCTTGTTTCTAATGAAATCTTATTTAATTATTCTATATTAGAATTCTCTGTTTCTCTAAGATGTAAGTGTAGATAACAGTGTTGAGGTAAAATGACAAATGCATGTACCTAATGTGAAGCAGGAAGACTCCTGCTGAAATCAATCGTATATAACTTAGAAAGGAATGAAAACATGTGGCAGAGTCTCAGAGCATAAACACTAGAACTGCACAGGGGATCAAAATTCCATTCTGCAAAGAATTGTGAATTTTCAATAGTTGTCCAACCATAAATAAAACATTAAAATGTCAAAATTTTCAAGGAAATAATATTCTAGGGGAAAAGTTGGCTTGTATGGACAAAAATGTCTTCATTCTTGCTCAGATTTTCTTTCTTTAATTTTACATCATGTAATACAAACACTTTGATTTTTAACTTAAAATTCTATTTTGAAATTAAAATATCAAATTTTTCTTTCTTTTTTTGCAAGAATATTAGCCTTTTTTACCCCCTCAGATTTTGCAAAATAATTTTGGGGAGGTACCGACAGAATATCAGCATACAAACTTTCATATAGCATCTGTCTGCTCATTTTTTACAGCTCTGTTATATAGAAAATATGACAGAAAGTTACTTCATAATTTTTTTCTCTGCTTGCTGATCCTGTCTCCGTGTATTTCTTTCCCACCAAATTTTAGCCAGCCACAAGCTCCAAATTCTTTTTTCCAACTGTTGGTAGGAACCAAAGGATATTTTATCAACAGTTTTGTAAAAATGAACCAAAAAAGGAGGGATGATTCTAGATAAAAGGCAATTTTTGATTAATAAGCTGTCTAACACTTTATACTAACTTGTATATATGTTCCTTAAAAAAAAAATTTGTTGTGAAATAAATGTAACTTTAATAGAAATGGAACCTGTGCAAATGCAGAGCTGACCAGGAGCATAAATGGCTCTTAAAGGATTCCTTCCAGCTGAAACTCAGGTGGGTCTTATGTCCCACTGACCTTGCTGGAGAGGCAGGTGGCAGCAGAAGAATAAACAAGGATGGGTGGACTCACCTGGGATATTGCATAGGAGGAAACTTTAAGGCTAAAAACTTCAAATCTAAAAAGAGAAAAGGGACCAGTTTAAATCAATGTGTCACTCCCCTGAGTGTTCTAAAAGGGAAAGTACAGAGGTATCAAATTCTCAGGTAAGAAGCTAAATAGTTAGGAAGTAAAATTTGGCTAGTTTTAGAAGAGTTTTTTTCCCATATAACATATGAATGACAGTATGGTATAAACCCTGAGAGCTAAAAACAGTCTGAGAACCTGAATTTGTTCTCAAAATGCTTCACAACTTTCCGTTGGAATTTTCCAAGAAATGAAAGGAAGCATCCTTAATTTCTAACTCGTTTCAAAGTAATGTCATAATTAAAATTACTAGTTCACTCAGAATCACACAATCACACAATCACCAGTTTGGAAGAGATCACTGAGTGCAACCCATGCCCTAGCACCACCTCAACTAAACCATGGCACCAAGCGCCACATCCAATCTTTTTATAAACGCATACATGGATGGTGACTCCACCACCTCCCCGGGCAGACCATTCCAGTACTTTAGCACTTTTTCAGTAAAATACTTTTTCCTAACATCCAACCTAAATTTCCCTTGGCGCAGCTTAAGGCTGTGTCCTCTTGTTCTGTCAGTTGTTGCCCAGAAAAAGAGACTGACCCCCACCTGGCTACAGCCACCTCTCAGGGAGTTGTAGAGAGTGATAAGGTCACCTCGGAGTCTCCTTTTCTCCAGGCTAAACAACCCCAGCTCCCTCAGCCATTCCTCATAGGGTTTGTGTTCCAAGCCCCTCACCAGCCTCGTTGCCCTCCTTTGGATGTGTTCAGGTGTCTCAATGTCCTTCCTGAACTGAGGGGCCCAGAACTGGACACAGAACTCAAGGTGCAGCCTCACCAGTGCCTTCCCTGGTGAGGGAGACCAGTCTCTCCACCAGAACGACTTCCCTGCTCCTGCT
>VZRF01000061.1:0-30942 GCA_013396875.1 Vireo altiloquus
CCTCCTCTGAGACACCAAGCTGGATCAGCACTAAGAATCTCTTATCACTGCGTTCCCGGATTGTTGATTTTTCCTGATTTTTGATGACTAATACTTTTTTAATTGATCTGCTTATGTAATAAATTAATTTTTTATATAAATCCGAGAGTTGTCTCAACTTATAACATACGTGAAGGCCTGTGAAGACCCAGAGGGTGGTGCTGGGACAGTAAACACAGCCACGGTGGGCAGAAGCCAAGTTCCGCACGAGGCTGGGTGGTCGCCACCCAAAGCATGGCAGCGAAGGGGCAGGATCTTCCCCGACACCCTCCTGACGCGCAGCAGACTGCTGACCTTGCTGCCAACTGCAGTCCCAGCAACTGGGTTCCTTGCTTTGTGTCCTTCCACGGTGGACAGAGGCCTCACCTTTGGGCTTGAAGCATATGTTTGGCTCTAAGTGTCTCTTATCACTGCATTCCAGGATTGTTGATTTTTTTGATTTTTGATGACTAATATTTTTTAAATTAATCCGTTTATTTAATAAATTATTTTTTTATATAAATCTGAGAGTTGTCTCCATTTATAACATCAAAGACCAACAGAAAAGATCTGAATAAAAATAAATTGTATAAGAAAAAAAAGTAGAGAAGAAATCACTGTATGCCTCTTCTGGTACTTGATTACAGGATATCTAGCTCCTCATTGTATTTTACATTTTCATAATGTGGTTTAATTGCCAAAGTTTTTCACCCTTTCCCACTTGATCTTGCTCATTCTCACCCATGCAGTATCAGTCAGTCTCCTTTTAAAAAATACTGGCTGGTGGTCTGAAAAAAGCAGTCAGGCAGCTGGTGGCACTGTGGTCAGAAGCATCTTAAATCAGCTTTGCTGCTTAAAAGTGTAATACGGAATTACATCACTGCTCTTTACAGAAAATGTGACTTAGCAGCCTTGGCCTGAGACAGATCCCTTCTTCATTTAATCATGACACAGCACTGACGGCACAATCCTTAAACAGGGCACAGATGATTCAGAGAAACCAGTGTGCAAGCGTCAGGGAGGAAAAAATGATTACAATTTTTGGGCTAAGTGTAGGATAAGCTCGTGATGCTCTTAAGCAGGGCTGAGGTAACAGGCCATAAAAAAAAAAAGGACAAAAGACGCAAAAAGGAGATAAAACACATAAATAACTAGAGAGTCAGCATGCTGGATTCCTTGGAAATGTGAGCCATGAAATACTCAGGGACATTGCAACAGCTGAACTTGGCAAAACTATCCATTCTTCTCCCAGGGCCATCTTCAAGCACACAGTTTATAAAATGAGTAGATATCAAGTCCTAGATGTTGTGAGATTGGCTTAGTAATGCCAGGTGAACAGTCTTCTGGTTAACACCTTCAGAAACAACAGTTTTATAATTTCCATGTCATTAATCAGTTAGAAAGTTTTTGGACTGCCCCCCAGAGAAACAGTTGTCCTTCTTAAACTAATCTTCTTTCCTCTTTGAGAAAAAAAATCTGCTAAAACTTACAGGTAAGAATGTGTGTAATTCAGACTCTACACATCATGCTTGCAAATACGAGATGCGAAGCACTTGCCTGCTCTCCCTGTCTCTGGGTTCAGTTTTGGGGCTGTCTTTCCATAAAAATAGGAGCCTCTTGACAGGGACTAGAAGCGTGGTGATGGTGGGGGAAGCAATCAGCAAACTAGAACGCATGGCCTTTAGAGACAGATTAAAGAATTTGGCAGAGAGGGTTGTACTTAAAAAGAAAGGACAAAAAAAGAAGGCATGTAATAAGGATCTTTAAAAATTCAGGAAACTTCTGTGTAGGAAAGATGGTGATTTGTTGAACTCTGTCATACATAAAATTCAATCAGGCAAGCCATGCTGCTGCAGGAGAGGGGGACACTTCCAGTACTGTCTTGGGAATCTGTGGAAACTCCCATGTGGGGGAATGGTTAAGGACATGATAGGTTATGTCAGGACATAGTCATCAGTGGTCAACTCACACCATGGCTGAGACCTTTCTGCATAAATTATTCTGGTATTTGGCTCTTTATTATGAAGTGATTATTTACTGAGCTGATCATGGAAAAAAAATTATCTCCTATGTGTTGCATAAAAGAAAGTAAAAAATCAAAGATAGTCTTACTTATATAGTTGTCAGTAGACAGCCAGTCTCCTTTCCAAAGCTGAATAGTTGCACTGCTTAGTAGGAGATTCAGATATTCAGACACTCAAAAAACTGCTTTACAGCATCATCTAGACTACAAATTTTTTAAAAATGTCTTCTAGACTGAGAAGCCTGTAGTGTCCTCTTCCACCTATGGTTCCATTACCAGATTAAGATACTATAGTGTGATCTTCTCTAAGTCCTTTGGTTTTACAATTATTTATAGTCTCGGACACACAGTGCCTGCAAATCGAGTGTTCAGTATTAGAACAAGCTGTATGTCCTTCTGGGAATGTAGTGAACATATGCCAAGAACAGCCTCCAGCTGAGACAACCAGAGCTCAGCCAGAGGAAGGCTCTGCTTCGTCTCACCTGGGGCGACTTGCTGCCCACAGGCCACACTGTCCCCCTGCACAGGGCCAGGGGAACACAGGCAGTGCGCAGGCATGGCACAGGCACCGTGAACACGACACTGTCTCTGTGTGGGAAGGATGCAGAAGGAAAGGTAGGTGGCACCTGCTCAAATTTAATCTTGAGTGAAAAAAATTAGTGTTTCAAAAAGCATGCCTGAAACTCGGCAGTCTTTCAGGAAGGGAAAAGGTGTGCAGTCCTTTGGGTTGGCTCATGTTCACACACAAGCAGTCCCTGAGCACTTGCTGATCCAGCAGTCAAGAAAACAGACCTAGTGCCCAGTGCAGCACTCTATTTCAGTTGTTCCTGCGATGGTGGCACAAAGTGAGTGCTTGTGGCATTTCTAAAGACATCCGAACTGTAAATCTGAAGCACGTTTGGTAGATGCATTAACCAAATGCATGTAGAAATCTCTTTTTCTGTACGTAGGCCTGATCCTCAGCACTGCCAAGTGAACACATACGCTTTTTCCTCAATTATATTTCACTGCATCTGTCTTACATTTTGCCTGTTGGCTAGCCTTTGAAATCTCTTTTACTTACATCAACTAGTAGAGCACAGCAGATTTTTACCCCTGTAAAACGCATGCCTAATGTGTATATCCTGCCTAGTACCTAATGCATACCTAGCTCATACAACCTGCAGTTTGTTCTCGCACGTTGCAGCAGCTGTCTTTGCGCCAGTGCAGGGATGGTAACCCTGCATCTCTTGTCACACCTAGATGGCCACAGGTGGCCACACCAGGTCAGTGTCCAGCTCTGCTCCGGCCCGGGAGCAGCTCCGCCATGTCCCCGCGGCCGCGGCAGCTCCGGTGCCCTGCTGCCCTCTGCCGGCAGCGCCGCGACACTGCGCGTGCGCAACTGCGCGTCCGCCTCCGCTC
The DNA here is from genome assembly GCA_013396875.1 of Vireo altiloquus. NCBI lineage: Eukaryota > Metazoa > Chordata > Aves > Passeriformes > Vireonidae > Vireo > Vireo altiloquus. Next base: position 3,443 of record VZRF01000061.1, read on the forward strand.
CGCGCCATCGCTTCGGTTCGGTCCGGTTCGGATCGGTTCGGTTCGGTTCGGTTCGGTTCGGTTCGGTTCGCTTGTTTGTGTTCGGGGCGGTGCCTGTCGCTTCTGGGTTTTCTTGGTTTGGTTTGTTTCCTTCTGTTTCGTGTTGTGGTTTGTTTGGTGGGAGTTCTTTGGGCACGGGGGTTGAGTCGGAAAGAATTCACGGAAAGAATAATAGAGTACTGGAACGAGAGACTGCTCGGGGAGGTGGTGGAGTCACCATGGATGTGTTTAAAAAAAGACTGGACATGGCACCTGGTGCCATAGTCTAGTTGAGGTGTTAGGGCAGAGGTTGGACTCGATGGTCTTGGAGGTCTCTTCCAACCTAGTCATTAATTCATTCTATGATTCATTCTCTGAGTCAGTAGATACTGTTGCCACCCCTTGCTGCTAGACAGGAATTCCCACTATGCTTACAGACCTGCCACTGGGCGTTCTTGGTCTTTGACTGGGTCCCTTGAATCACAATTTGGAACAGCTGGCCCTGGTTATGGTAGGATTTCATTTTGGGTGTGCTCCTCAGCAAGAGCCATTTTGGGCCACAGCTTTGTTCACGTGACTCCCTCCAAGGCCACTGTAAGGTTCACATTCCTAAAACCTCACATACCTCATCCAAATGGATGGCCATACACACTGAAGTTGAAGCAAATATGCTCTAAAGCAACAGTTTTTAACTGACTGGTACTTGTGGGTGCCTGAGATCAGACATTCCTTCGCACACACTATTCAGATAGTCGGGTTTTGACCTTCTAAGTACTTTTTTCTTTTTTTCCTCACTGACATTTAGAAATGCTTTGCATTTATAGCAGTGAATTTATATTTGTCTGCACTGCAAAACACCGGAACAGAAAACTTCCTCTATGCATGCAGCACAAATTGATACATCTGTACCTCTACCACCTGCAGCAATCCCATAACTGACTTTGAGCAGGGCAGTATATTAATTTCAAATGCAGGACACATTCAAGGCATCCTGTTTTAAATTTCCCCCTTTCTTATCCCAGCCTCCTTGCCTTTCATGGCACTCCAAGTAGAAATACATGTTCCTTGCCCTTTGCATAATGTAATCCAATTTTCCTTTGTGGCATTATGGTTTCTCCTATAGAAAGGAGACAGATCTAAACCTCAGCTGCTTGTCTGCACAAATCCAGAGCCTTCCTCTGGATCTCCAGGTGGCCCTTGAGAAAGGTTTGCTGGCCCTAGTCCAGCAGTGCCCCTCGACTGCTGGCCAGCCATTCCATGGCCAGGACACAGGCAGGGCCCTATAGGTACTGTTGCAGAAGAGATTCCCATGTACTCTTGCCTAATCTTTCTCTCAAAATTTATCCCAGGCATCTGCCCCACAGACACTCTGGGAAGGCACACAGTATAATCCCTCTTGCCTAGCATAGACAGCTCTGACCCCCTACTGACTTCAGACTGATTGTGAAAATGGTAGTGAAAAACCAACCAGGCAAAGGTCTGCAACTTCTGTGTGCAACGTGCAGTGGGCAACAACACTGCCAGTAGCCCAGAAAATAAACTCTGGTCCTCCTGTAGCAAACTTCACTGCTTGCTTCCGTCAGGAAAATGGCAAGGCACTACCTTACAGAAGCAGAGAAAGGCACTAAATTACAGCTTCTGCCTGTTGCTTTCCAGTATTTAATGAAAATGTAACAGTTTTGAAGAATAAGGGACTAGATACTTTACTTCACTAAAAACACTATTTGAGAAGGGTTCTATCTGGGCTGTACCCACAACAGTTCACAAAAGGTGCTGTGATCACCATGTGCATGGTTTAATGACAACAACTTAATGCAACTAAGCTCGCTGCATAATTATATTAATTGTCAGATGGGGAAGACTGCAGATAGCACAGTGCCAGACTTTTGAGCTGAAGAAAAACCTATTTAAAACTGAATCTGAGTGTTCAGGTAGAAGCAGAGATGATCATGCTAACTACCACGATTTCAGAGGTTAAAAGTCCAGCCACCTGTCATCACTGTGTGTAAAAATGGTGATGTAATGAAACATGCAGGTGAGGGAGAAGGGAAACAGCAGAGATTCTTCTTGAAACACAAAGAAGCTCAAGATTATTTCTTTGCAGGAATCTAGGTTTTCTTTTTAATATTATATATATGTGCTGTCACATCTTGTTAAAATCATCATCATTCTGACATACATGCGGGCATACACTTCAGCAGAAAACTAGCTTGGAGTTTAATGAAATGTGGTGTTCTTGGCTTCTTTTGGGGTCTGTTCAGGAATTTATGAAGAAAACTATGGAAGTTCAGTGATAAAGTCTTGAAACTAATACAATCAAGATGGGTTTAAATTACTTTCTCAAAGCTGTTTTTATTCCATTTGTTTGGCTTTGTGTTTGACAGCCTTGTTTTATGGAACATGTTTTGCAAAAGGAAATGATCGGTCAGTATTTTGTCAATAGAGTAATTTCTTAAATACAGTACAGCTGCATTTCAAAATGAGAAAGATTATTTGGTATTTCCCTGTTGAGGCTCAACACGTTTCTTTCTCTCTGTTGTTGTTCTGTCTGTTGATTCCAGCAGTATGTTTTAATAATTAAATATGAAAAATTTAACACAAAACTTAAATAGTCGGAAGCTTGTTAATGTTACATTGTTAATGTCAAATGAACTACCCAAGAATTGGATCAGAGCTTGCTAATGAAGGTGTACAACAGGATTGTCCTTCCTCTTCAACAGTTTGTAACTTGCAATATTGTAGTCTTAGCACTTTGCTAAGACAAAACACCCTAGCTGTTACAAAGCCAACTACCATTAATTATCTGTTAAGTATTTCTACCACTATTTATGTCAACATAGAAAATTTTGCAAGCATTTAGAATAAATCTTCTATAAGAAAGGGAAGGGCAGAGAGATTAAAATGTTCTGGTAATTTAGTTACAGAAAAGAAGTAAAATTGGCAGGTTCTTCTATGATGAGGTTATAGCACTACCTAATCTTTCTGCAAAATTAATAATCATATCCTGTATTCATTTTTCAGGATCTTGGCTTAAAGCTGTTTTCTTCTGACCTGTTACTTGCTTCAGCAAGCCATGGAACAAAGCCCATTTCATAGCTTTAACCAATTTGGGGCTGAACATCTTAGTCACACAAAAAGTAAATATGTGAATGAAACCTAAACTTGCTTTGGAAACTGGCTAAATTCAGGCCATAAAGATAGATATGCTGGGCTAAAGAACATGGTGAAAATCCTGTCTGCACTGGAAAGGAGAAATAATTATATCTGCATCAGATATCTACTTTCTTAGTTGAGGAAGAGATTCATAGATCACTTAGAGTTTTGTCCTTTTTAAAATAAAATATAATTTTGTTTTGAAATTAGAAAAAATTGTAGGCTTGTTCATTTGTTTTTTCTCGGTAGAACCTGCTCTTCCTTTTGATCTCTTCAATAAATGATAGGGATCATAGGGAGAAAAAAGTTCTGTATCATTTAAAAAAAGAAATAATCTAGTGTAAAAAATCCACTTTTTTCTAATTCCACAGCAGGAACAAATGGCAACTAAGAAATCAACTCAGTGACTAAGAAATGCTTCTTGCATTGATAAAGAACATTTTTCTCAAATTCCCTAGTGACAACTTAAGAACTTCGAGCAGATTTCTCAGTGCAGAAGCTGGCAAAGCCAAACCTAAATTCCTTACAGCAGAAACATTGCAAATATGAACACAGTATAATCATCCACTGAGTCACTCTGGGGAGGGGTAAGATTTTAACTTAATTTTCAACAAGTTGGTCTCTGCAAACCTACATGTTGAACTGTATTTCAACAGGCTGTGTATTGCTTAGCGTAACAGCTGTGGAAAATAAGATTATGACTTCTCTCATCCTTTGTTTCTCAAAGCCTTTGATTGTCACTTTGTAGCACACATTTGCATTGTATGTGCCATATCAAAGGCAGCAGAAAGGCAGTCACTGGAGCAGTGGCGTTGCCATTGGGTTTGCATTTCAAAGGAGAAGAACAATTTCCCAGATTTACTTCAAAGCAGCCAGCCCTTGTGCCTTTGCATTTCTTGTGTGCTCTGTTGAGGACAACGCAGTGCTACCAGCAGCACTGGAAAATACACTTAAAGCCTCGTTTGGTTCCGAGTCAAAGAGCACTTCACACAACTCTTTCGCCTCCCCCTTGAGAAGCGAATGGGTACTTGTGAGATTGCGGATGGTACCGAGCAAAGCACACACTGACTGTATCTGAAGCAGAACAAAGAAGGCTCAGCCTGTCTCCCAGGAATCCTGCCGATGGCTGCTGTGAAAACAGATAGCCCATCTCTCCTAACTACTTTTGTTTCTACTTATCCCTCAGTATGTGTTGACAATGTGTTCTTAAAAACGTTTCACCATTTCTTCCTTGCTGCCCTATCACGTGTTCCAGGCCTACTGGTACAAACAACTGGGTTTACTAGGATGAACCTGGAGCTGGCCCAGGCAGGCATGTCCTGGAGCAGAGGGTCACGCCAGGACACCGTGGGGAGTTTCTGCAAACTGGCAAAACCCCAATGTTAGCGCAGACAGAGGGGTCCCAGACCCCTGAGCAGGGAGAGCTGAAACTCTGAGCAACAGTGGCCATCCCCCCCACATGGACAACAGCTGAGCATGAGGAACCAGGATAAGAGGCCAGGGCATCTGCTCACTCTGCTCCAAAACCAGCATCTGAGACCCAACAAAAAAAACATGGCAGGGCCCCAGGGAAAGGCTCAACAAGGCAATGTGTCCTGTTGTACTCACTGGTCTCTCAGCACGTCACAAAAGGGGTGCTGAAAGATAGACTCACCCTTGAATGCATTTGCACCAGGAATCTGCCTGCTGTGTGTTACTGCCCTTCGATTGCAGCAATAAGGCACCACCGTGGGAGCTGTGCCTGGCTGGTGCATGGGGAACTGCTTGGGGCTCAGAGCTGGCCAGCCTGCCTCCGTGCAGCCTGACAAAATACAAACTACATGAGGTAAAAAAAAAAAAAAAACAAACCAAAAAACACCACAAAACCCCAAAACCTATGAATTTGCAAGGGAATTGAGATATTTGGAGAACAAATAGAATTTGCAGAGAAAAATATTACCAGTACATCCTTTTCTCTCTGGAGTGTTGGAAATTCATTTCTCATCCTTTTTTATGTCTGGAAAAAACCAAAGTGCTCTGAAATAAAACTAAAATAGTACAAACCTGGTACTATACATGATTTTTTTCTCACAATAAGTCCTAGTCTTATCCTTCTTCATCCTTATTTTTCTGTCTCAATAGCTCTCCAAAATGACTCTATTGTCATTTAAAAAAAAAGATAAATCAACACTTTGGGTTACATTTACTTCGTGTAAGGGTTTGCCTGTTTCCCTGTGAGGCAGGAAAAAGTAATAATAAAACCAGCATGAATGAATTCACACCTGCATAAATACCCTGGAGTATCAGGAGGAACCTGATTTACAGCATCTTCTGAGTAGGAAGTGACAAATTCAGCTCAAGTCAGAAATGCCTGTGGAAAACCTGCTTCCTGTGCTAGTTAGCTCTCGGGCAGTCCATAAAGAAAGCTTCTTCCAGACCCTGAATGGGCACCCTGTGGATGTGGCCACAGAGAATTTCTTCCAGGGTAGACATACAGGAAGTGGGCTTGAAAGGTGCTCCTTGACATCATTCCCAAGTTTAGAGTCTTACTGTAACTCCCAAGAAACGGCAGGGAGGGAGAATGAAAATATCTGTGTGGGCTAGAGGTTTGGTGAGGAAAAAACTAAGGAAAAGTAATCCTGTCAGCTCTGCTGGGGTACAATGCTAGATCTTCACATCTTCTTCTGGCTTAATGTTCACAAGTAGAGAGGATGCACCACCAGCATTGACCCAGGTCCTTCTGTCTCAGTCAACAGTCCCTTCACCTGGACCATCCCAGGGGCTTAGGAAAGGACTTCAGTCACCTTGATAATCTAAATACCTGTCTGCAGTGAGTGCACCTAACCCAGCAATATGCACAGTCCTGAGCGAGATGGTCCTAAGAACAATTATCACTATTATCTAGTAAGTCTCCCTGTCTTCTGACCTTCCTAAAAATGTCATGTTTAGTCAAGTAACTTTCCAGAAAAAAAGATACATGCACTTAGGCACAAATATAAATACATAGACCCAAGATGCCTATATATAGGTAGGTTCTGTGAGAAATGTAATTAAATGTTTTCCCTAGCCAAGTAGTTAGTTCGAATCCCTGCAATTTTGTTATGAAATGACTTCTCAAATGAATTCTCATTTTTTAATCATCATTCATTGCTTACCTTGGTTTTGAGGGAGATTATTATTATTTACGAGATTATTTCTCAAAAGAAGCTTTTTTCTTCCACCAGTTTAGTTATGGTGTTTTTGTGGCATTCTATATAGCAAAGTATGATGACACACTTAAATTGCATTGCTATAAATTCTACCCTTAAAAGTTATACCACAATTCTCTTTTTAAGAAAGGATGGACAGCTATGGGGACAACATTTTTGTTGGAGATGGACATCTTTTAAATCAACTAACAAGCTAGAGTCTAAATATAATATGTAATCTTTTTATTCAAGTTCAGACAGAAACAAAGTCATTTGCATATTATACCATATAGGAAGAAACTGAACGTTCCCCTGTTTTAGTCCACCAGGCTGCAGTGGGTTACCAACCCCAGAAACAGTGCTGGACAATATGCCAAGTTTTTCTGTGGGCTGTCCATGTTTAGCAGCGCTGGTGGGAGCCTGCTCTGCCTGCCTGGTTCCCTTCCCTGCTCAACCACTCAGTTGGAGGTGGAATGGTCACTCATAGAGCTCAAGGAAGAGAATAGCTGTTTTTCCTGTCTTCTGAAATTATTTTTCCTTTTTTTCATTTTTTTTCCTACCAAGTTGGAAGTTTTCTGTTCTACCTGAGCACTTTCTTTCCACCTTCATCTGATAGTTTAAATGTAGCTCTGTATATTTTTTTCTATTCCTTTCTTCATCAGTCAGAGTGAACAGAGGAGCAGAGGCTACTGCAGCTGTAGTTGTTTTCTGGTCTGAGAAAAGAGCAGGAAACCCACCAGCTGCATGAAAGTTGAGCTGATATGGATATGACAGAGCAAAAGAGAGGAAGAATTTAATTAAGAGACTGGAAAAAAAAAATTTTTGAGAGAAGTATTTTTTATAGTGTTTGAGTCTCCCACTTCTCCCATGCAAATGGGAGACAGGAAGAATAAAAGGGTTAAGAACAAGGACTAAGCCTGTCAAACCAGGCAGGCTTGCTAAAACAAATGGATCCTTTCAGGCTAAGTTGGATTTGCTCAGTGCAATGTTTATAGTTGGGCAATAAATACACAAAAAGCCTTACTATTTTGCCAAGGAGCTAGAAATATCCTTCAGGCCAACTCAAAGCCACTTCTTTCTAATTTGAGACTCCAGTGCAAACTGAAATTCTCTCTCACACAGACGCACCATTTGTTCTTCTGAACCTCAAAATAGGCTTTCAGACACTTGGTGCTGAGCAGGAGCTGAGCCAAAGACCATGAACCATCTCAGGTTTCCCCTGATGGCAAACACCCTGGGAAGCACCAGACAGCTCTGCATTCATGTGGTGGCGTACTCGGAATACTCTTCACAGCCCTTTTCAAGTGCTTCCTCAGACACTCTTCTGTCTGTTTTACTATATTCCAATCAAAAAACAAACCTGTCATTTATACCTCTGGACAACATACTAGAGAATGGCAACCAAATCAAAAGCTTACTTTTGGTGGGCAACTCTCTATTAAAGGGGCACTGTGGCCCTCGTCTGCCAGCCAGATAGAGAGGCAGGAGATCTGTGGGCCTGCTGGGGGCTAACATCCATGATGTTGCCAAGAGAGCACCCCAGCTTGCAAAGAACATGGGCTAGTACCTGCTACTACTTTTTCATGTGGGTGCAAATGAGACTGGAAGCCAAAAAATGGGCAGGATCAAAGAAGACCGTAAAGCCCTGGTGAGGCAGGGGGAAAATAGCAGTGCCCAAGTGCTCTTCCCATCTATAATATCAGCTGGAGAAGCAGAGACAGCCAGAAGCAGACGCATAGTGCAGATAAAGATCTGGCTTTATGACATTGGCTTTTATGACAATGGGTTGTACTTTGACGATGGTAACCTGTTAGGGAGGAATGGGAACCACCTGTCTAAAAAGGCCAAGAGAATCTTTAGGCTGGCCAGTTTGGTGAGACAGGCTTGAGACAAGAAGGACTGGGGGGAAGGGATGTGTTGTGTCCAAAGTGGCAATGCTCCTGCCACTGCTTCCTCGTGGGGAGTAGGTCATATCACCCACTGCAGCAAGAGATGTCCCTTGGCTGCCCTTTAGGATGAGAGCCATTGAGCTAACCACATCAGGGTGTAAATGGCTATGGTAAATCCTCTTATGCCCCCCTTCCAGGGAACCTGGATGCTTAATTACGTCTCTGAAATGCCTGTACACAAATGCATGCAGCATGGGAAATAATAAAGAACTATAACCCTGTGTGTCGTCACAGGGCCATGATCTCCCTGTTCACATGACTGGAATGTTGTCATGGACGGCTGTGTACTTCACAGAAAGGACAGCTCAGCGAGGAGAGGTGGTGGCATTGCTCTCTAAGTGAGACAGCACTGGGAATGTATTGAGTTCTGTCCAGGGGCAGATGAACAAGAGTTTATGGGTAAGATTTAAAAGACAGGCTAATATGGGTGACACTGTTGTGGGTGTTTGCTGCAGGCCACCTGATCAGGAGAAGGAAGTTGATGAGGCTCTCTGTGGACAGCTGCAAGCAGCCTCATGGTCACAGACCCTGCTTAGGCTGGGGAAATTCAACCACCCTGAGGCACAACATGACTCAGCACACCCAGTCCAGGAAGTTTATCATTGATGGTAACTTTCTGACAGACGTGGAGGAGGAGCCAACAAGGAAAGAAGGGTTGCTGGACCTTTTACTCACAAATCAGGAGGGACTGGTCAAAGATAAGAAGGCTAGGGGTAGTCTTGGCTGTAGTGACCATGAGATGGTGGAACTCAGGATCCTATGTGGAGGAAGCAAAGCACCAAGGACTAGAACCCTGAGCTTCCAGAGAGATAACTTCAGCCTCTTCACAAAGGAGCATGGGTCGGGGCTCCAGAAGATAAGGGGGTCCAAGAGAGCTGGTCAATATTCAATTCATTTCCTCCAAGCTCAAGACCAGCATATCCCCATGACAAAGAATTCAAGCAAAGTGGGCAGGAGACCTGAATAGATGAGCATGAAGCTTCTAGTAAATGTCAAACTGAAGAAAGCAATTTATGGGATGTGGGAAAAGGGACAGGCCACATGGGAGAGCTATAGGAACATCGTCAGAGTATGCAGGGATGCAACAAGGAAAGCCAAGGTCCACTTGGAACTGCGTCTGGCAAGGGATATCAAGGACAACCAGAAGGGTTTCTGCAAGGACATCAGCAGCAAAAGGAACATTATGGAAAATGTAGGGCCACTGCTGAACCAGATGGGTGTCCTGGTGACAGAAAACACAGGGGTGCCTTCTTTGCCTCAGTCTTTACTGTTGAGACAAACTCTCAGTAATCCCAGACCTCAGGGCTAAGAGAGGAAGGCTCAAGAGAGGAAGATTTCCCCATGGACAAAGAGGGTTGGGAGCTGAGGGAGCTGGCAGATATCATTGCTAAGACACTCTCCATCATCTTTGAAAAATCATGGATAACAGGAATGGTGCCTAATAACTGGAGGAAGGCAAATGTTACCCCCGTCTTCAAAAAGGGAGTACACAGGAAACTACCAGCCCATCAGCTTCACCTCCCTCCCTGAAAAAGTGATGGAACAGATCACTCTGGAAATCATCACCAAGCATGTAAAACAAAAGGTGATGAAGGGTATCAAGCTTGGATTCACCAGGGGGAAATCATGCATGACCAGTCTGATAGCTCTCTGTGATGGCATGGCAGGATAGGCTGATGAGAGGAGAGCAGTGGATGTTGTCTACTGTGGTGGTGTGTTTTTTGAGTTCTATGCTAATAAGCGTTTTGACTGTATTTTAAGATTATGTTAAATGTTCACTGTTTCCCCCCATTTAAAATGGTTTGTCACACCACCCCTGTTGAACCCCACAAAGTCTTGCAACCCTGTTATCCCCTCCCCAGGTCCCCCCATAAGTTGTTTTATATGGGCATGCCTCCTCCCCTTTTCCAGCTCTTTCCCTGCCTGTCACCCTAAACCCCAGCCCCTCCGGTTGTCAATCCTCCAAAGTTGTAACCACCCACTCTGGAATTCCCCTTCTCCCTCGACGCCCCTATGGCCCTTGCAAATGTCAGTTATCCTGGACTCTACCCCATTGGTCCCAAGTTCTGTAAACCCTCCCCTGTCTCCTCCCTCCTGTGATCCCCATTGGCTTTCGAATTGTACCCTCCCCTAAGACAACCCCCCCCCTTAAAAATACCTCCACACGCTGCGCGGGGGCTCTCTGTGCCTGTTCCCGTTAGGGGCTAGGGGGAGTGCAGACCTGACACCCCTGAATAAAGCTAGCTTTCTGGGATATACTGGCACAGGCTTTCTTTCCTTGCCCAATCCTTCGACACTGTGAGTGTGAAGGGTGCTGTGCAGCAGAAGCTGGTTGCTGAACAACCAAGAGCCTGCCTCTCTAGGCTGCAGAAGCCTAGAACAACTAGAGACTGCTGGCATTCCTGGATATCGACGCGTGCAGGAGGCAAAGGCTTTCCAGCCACTAGCTGGGCAGGTGAGGCAAGGCCTGAAGCCCCTCACCTTTTGNCTTTCTTTCCTTGCCCAATCCTTCGACACTGTGAGTGTGAAGGGTGCTGTGCAGCAGAAGCTGGTTGCTGAACAACCAAGAGCCTGCCTCTCTAGGCTGCAGAAGCCTAGAACAACTAGAGACTGCTGGCATTCCTGGATATCGACGCGTGCAGGAGGCAAAGGCTTTCCAGCCACTAGCTGGGCAGGTGAGGCAAGGCCTGAAGCCCCTCACCTTTTGCACCTTTTGAGCGGCCAGACCCTCGTGCGCAGCGTCAGTCTACCTTGGCTTCAAGGCTTTTGAGACTATCTCCCGTAACATCCTTGTAGGTGAACTCAGGAAATGTGCATGAGGGGAATGGACAATGAACTGGATCAAGAACTGGCTGAGTAGCAGAGTTCAGAGGGTCAGCAGAGTAGAATCCAGTTGGAGGCCTGTGGTCAGTAGCATTCCCCAGAGATCAGTACTGGATCCAGCCTTGTTCAATTTGTTTATCAATGATCTGGACAAAGAATGCACCCTCAACAAGTTTGCTGATNAGCGTCAGTCTACCTTGGCTTCAAGGCTTTTGAGACTATCTCCCGTAACATCCTTGTAGGTGAACTCAGGAAATGTGCATGAGGGGAATGGACAATGAACTGGATCAAGAACTGGCTGAGTAGCAGAGTTCAGAGGGTCAGCAGAGTAGAATCCAGTTGGAGGCCTGTGGTCAGTAGCATTCCCCAGAGATCAGTACTGGATCCAGCCTTGTTCAATTTGTTTATCAATGATCTGGACAAAGAATGCACCCTCAACAAGTTTGCTGATGATATGAAATTGGGGCTGATACATCAGAAGGCTGTTCTGCCATTAAGTGAGTCCTTGGCAGGCTGGAGAGGCAGGTGGAGAGAAATCTGGTGAAGTTCAGCAAGAGCAATGTAGGGTTCTGCAGCTGGGGAGGAGTAAGCCCTACTGCAAATGGGGAGGAACAACCCCAAGTACTAGTACAGGTCAAGGGCTGACCTACTGGAGAGCAGCCCTGTGGAGAAGCATCTCGGAATCTTTGTGTATGACAAGCTGACCATGAGCTGGCAGTGCTCTTGTGGCCTGGAGAGCTAACAGGATCCTGGGCTGCGCTGGGAAGAGTGTGGCCAGCAGGGCAATAGGGGGGTGGTCCTGCCCCTCTACTCGGCCCTAGTCGGGCCACATCTGGAGTGCTGTGTCCAGTTCTGGAGTCGTCAGTGCAAGAGAGACAAGCAGCTACTGGAGAGGGTTCAGCAGGGTCCACAAAGATGATCAAGGGTCTGGAGGATCTCTCACAAGGAGAGACTGAGGGAACTGGGCCTGTTTAGTTCAGAGTAGAGAAGAGTGAGGGAACCTCATAAATACAAGATCTCAAATGTGAATGCCAAGAGGATGGTGCCACTCCAGTGGTGCCCAGTGACAGGACAAGGAATAATGGCTATAAAATCAAACAAGTTCCATGTCAACATGAGGAAGAACTTAAACTGAGAGTGGGGAAAGAACTGGAACAGGCTGCCTAGGGAGGNCTGGAGAGGGCTCAGCAGGGTCCACAAAGATGATCAAGGGTCTGGAGGATCTCTCACAAGGAGAGACTGAGGGAACTGGGCCTGTTTAGTTCAGAGTAGAGAAGAGTGAGGGAACCTCATAAATACAAGATCTCAAATGTGAATGCCAAGAGGATGGTGCCACTCCAGTGGTGCCCAGTGACAGGACAAGGAATAATGGCTATAAAATCAAACAAGTTCCATGTCAACATGAGGAAGAACTTAAACTGAGAGTGGGGAAAGAACTGGAACAGGCTGCCTAGGGAGGTCATGGAGTCTCCATCACTGGAGACACTTAAAACTCACCTGGATGCACTCCGGTTCTCCCTGGCTCAAGGTGAATGTCCTGGTTCTGCCCAGGGCAGAGTTAACTTTTGCAGCAGCCAGAAGGGGCACAGCCAGGTTATTCTATACCACCTCATGCCCTGGACAGAGGGGCACAGGATTTTTCTCCAAGGGTGTATGGGGTGTGCCCTGATGTGGCGCTGGGTTCCAGATGCTGAGAAATCTTACGTCAATTACTCACTTGTCTTGTACACTCTGGTATTAGTATTGCTGTTGTTGCTCTCATTTTCTTATTTCTGTTTCTAGTAAATTCTCCTTATCTCAACCCATCATCTTTACCTCTTTGTGCCTTCAATTCTCCTCTCCATCCTGCAACAGTGGGAAAGGAAGGGAGAAAGCACATTTATGGGGTGTTTCCATAGGAACATTTAATTGAAGAATACCATTTCTAAACCGTAATAGCAGTGAACCGTGATACCATGAACCTTGGCAGGGCTGTTGGACTAGATGATCTCTTCTGTGATTCTGTGAAAATTCAGTAGAATACTGCTCTTGGTTTCAATACTCCTGCTTTCCCAGGAGTGTCAACCTGCCTCTCCTGGAGCATACACATCCATATATTGGCTGCTTTAACTGCACTGGCACAGCCCACGGGGAGATTCCCTGTGAATACAGCCTCTGTTGTTTGCAGGTGCACACACAGCTGGCCTGAAGGCAGCAACCACCAGAAGGTGGAACTTTGAAAGGTCCTGCAAACAACAGCATCAGCAAATGTAAACATTGAAAGAAACAAAGGAATGCAGATTTAAGCAGTGGCACCAGTTTTCAGAATTGCAGAGTAAAGCAGTCTACTCTTTCAGCAGAACTGTTCAGGTTGGAGAGCTAAGCACCATCTGCTCTCTCTGCTAGGGAACAGGTAGGTTCCCTTAAAAATGCCTGGGCCAAGTTCACTCTGGATGCACATCTTCCTTCCCTGAGTACAGAGGGAGCCTCAGGCAGTCAAATTCCTAACCATCAGCATCTTAAGTAAATGCCTGGCCATCAGTCCAGGACTACTCTTCAGTCCTCCTAAAATCACAGGTACTGGTTTATTGGCACCCTTGAGAACCAAAGCAGTGCTTTCTCCCCACAAGTCATCTGTTGTCATGTATTGTATGAAAAATTATTTCAACCAGGGTATTTCAGAGCTGGAATGTAATAAAGTGAGTTACTAAGATAATGTATTTCAGCTTTTATTAGAAAAAAAACCCAAGACATCACTTTTACATTTCAGAATATTTTCAAACAAGGCCTTTCTGTTAAAGCTTTAGGTTTCTAAAACGTGTCTACATGATTCACACCTGCATGGAGCTTTGCAAGTCACACTATAGTCACCAAACAGCTATATTGCACAAAGATCCACACAATACCACACCATTTTTAGCTTAGTCTACATTGTAAAGTGCTGTTTCATAGGGAGAAACTTGAAAAAATAATTATCTGGATAGGCAAGTACTGCTGAACTGCACTTCTGAAAGTTGACACTTCCATGGTAGTGGAAAAAATATCACAGCGTGTTGTCAGTGCCTCTTGACAGTGTGTTTTTTATTTAATAAGCCTGGAGTAAGCACCAAAGAGTACTGTCTGGAATGCATACTAAGTATTCAAGTAACACCAAAAGCCAAATCAGTTTTTAAACTCAGAATGAGATAAATACAAACAGATATATCAAAAGGTAGATAAATGTTGAAAGTAGCATCAGTTTCTGTCCAGTAAAGTAATTGCATAGCAGAACACATCTTAAATTAATTTGAAACTGTAGTAGAAAAAAGTTCCTAAATTTTACATTTCTTACTTCTATATAATCTCAAACCAATAATCTTCTTAGATTAATGAGTCTTGAGACACTGTCTTCATATCTGCAATACAGTGTTCCATTTACAAACATTTCCATAAAGTAATAAAAGGTCTAGTGATACCAACACAGATGCTTACAAAAAATCTAAATGTGGAAATGTGGAGTGCAAACCATGACATAAACCCTCTAATTTAGACCAGTTTCTGAAACAAACCAGTTTTTGTTTCATCAAAAATGAAACATTTGTCTATGGAAGGAGATTTGGTCTGGAAAAAAACCCAGGAAGTTCAGCCCTACAATCTACAGCTTTAAGCTGATACTCAGTTTGGAAGATGAAGTGACAATTGCCAGTTAGATACAAGTCACAGCTACTGAAGTGAGAATCCTTTCTCCTGGGTCTGTCTGACTGCTGCAAGACATGCATCACACATGCAAGGTCATGACTCACCTACTCAACAGAGTATATTAATGTAAGAGTTTTCAGTGCTTGGCTTGCAGTTTAATAAATATTGGAAGGGGGAGAAAAAAAGAAGGAACAAAAAATTTTAACAGGAGAGAGAACAGCTGAGTGTCACTACTTAGTTTGTTCCAAGGACCTGGAAAAGCACAGAAACAAACAAATGGTCACGTTCCTGTTACCAATGAAGCTACTCGAGAACATCCAAGTCTAGAAGTGACAGAAGAGCTGCAGAAGGCCCTCAGAACTTAGTGACTAGGTAAACAAGTGTTATCAACATAAAAAAATGCAAAACAGCACACCAGGTGGGGAAAAACCTATGTGCACAGCTAACCATCAGGACTGCATGAAAAAGTGCCGAAGAAGCTTCATCATCAGCCTAGTATTGGGTAGCAAACAAAAAAAAAGGCAAATACGGCTCTAGGACTACAGAAAGAAGGAAAACACAAAACTTTGTCATCCTTCACAGGAACACAGTGTCTTATGGGCAGACTGTTCAGTTAGCCTCAGCAGGCAAGAAGAGAGCAATGGCTTCAATCCAGCAAAAGGGAGGATGAAAGGGAGGGAATAATAGAAATGAAAGGCTATGATGATAACAGTCTAAAAGAGAAGAAACTACCTAAAGACTAACTAGTGAGGGACAATTTGCCTTTTCTCCTGCAGGAGAAATTGCTAAAAGATACCCTCTACTTCACACCTCCTGCTGGGACATCAAAGTGTTTCTCACACAGCTCACACTGAATCTGTGGAGTGCACTTCCACACAGCCTTATCAAGACAGAAACATTTGCAGGTGAGATCCAGACAAGAAGTTGCCCTTGCTGGGCCTTTCTAGCCCCAAAAGGGCTGTCATATTCATGCTGGCACAGACTAACCTTTTGACAGTTTTTTCCAACAGTGGTACAGTCAGAGGCTTAGGAGAGAAGACACTGGGAAGGCTGGACTCCAGCCAGGTCAGATCAGTACAACAGTTCAGACAGCAGAGCCCACAAATGTTTTGCATTATGACCTACATTCACTTAACTGTATTATGATTTTCAGGTCCCATTTCACAGCTCTACAGCTGTTTACATGTACTTAGTAAGCATACTTCACACACATTCATCAAGATGCAACACTATCCCCAAATTAGAAAGCATATCCCCAAATTAGAAAGCATATCCCCAAATTAGAGAGCACCAAGTACTTATTAGAAACATCCTTCACTTTAGATCCTTATTTTTCCGTAAGCCAACGGTGCACACGCCCTACTTTTTTATAGGTTTCTATAAAGAGAAGCAATCCACCTTCATTCCCAGTAAGACCATGTAACAGATCCTCGTGGAAGATAGGTCAAACCTTATGGAAGACAAGAAAGTGATCAGGGACAGCCAAGTAAGTTCACCAAGGGCAAACACTGCCTGACTCACCTAGTGGTCTTCTGTGACCAAGTGACTGCACCAGTGAATAAGGGAAGAGACGAGATACCATGTACCTGGACTTCTGTAAGGCCTTTGATAGGATCCCCCACAACATTCTTACCTCTAAACTTGACAGAGAAGGGCTGAATTGGATGGACTGTTCAGTGAATAAGGAATTGGCTGGATAGCTACAGTCATCAGCTCAATGTCCAAGAAGAAACCAGTAATGAGTGGTGTCCCTGAAGGGTCTGTACTGGCAGCAGTGTCGATGTGGATCTCGCGAGGTTCCCCAGGACCGAGCACAAGGTCCTGTACCTGCATCCAGGTAATCCCCACTTTCAATACAGACCAGGGGATGGAGAGAGCTCTGCACAGAACGACTTAGTGGCCATGAACCAGCAATGTGTATTTGCAACACAGAAAGCATCCTGAGCTGCCCGGATGCCATCATGGCAAGGGAGATGATTCTCCTACTCTGCTCTATCAAGACCCCACCTGGAATACTGTGGGGTCCCACCTGGAATAGCTCTGGGGCCCCCAGTACAGAGCAGTTCTGGAAGAGAGGCACAAAAATTGTCAGAGGGCTGGAACACCTCTCCTGTGAAGACGTCGTGAGAGATGGGAGTTGTTCAGCCTGGGGAAGAGAAGGCTCCAGAGAGACCTTATTATGGCCTTCTAGTACATAAAAAGGATTTAAAAGAAAGATGGAGAAAGAGACTTTTTACAAAGGCCTGGTGAGACAGGACAAAGGGCAATGATTTTAAACTAAAAGATGATAGATTTAGATTGGATATAAGGAAGAAATTTCTAACAACAAGAGTGGTGAGACATTGGAGAAGGTTTTCCAGAGAAGCTGTGGATGCCCCATACCTGGAAGTGTTCAAGGTCAGGTTGGATGCAGCTTTGAGCAACCTGGTCTAGTGGAAGGCGTCCCTGCCCATGACAAGGAGGGTTGGAAATGGATGGTCTTTATAAGGTCCCTTCCAAATCAAGCTGTTTCGTGGTTCTACGATTCTGTGAAAAACTGCTATGTGATACAGTTTTTAACATCAGAGGAACTGAAATTTGAAGGGAGACATCCTTTAAGGCAGAAATTAGGTCTCAAAACTTAAACCAGTGCCAGTGCATTTTTAATATTCTTACTAAGAAAAATCCAAGCTGCTACTAGATAAAAAAAATTAACCTATAAAAGCAACTATTAAAAGAAATACCTGATTTTTTTTTTCTGAAATTCACATACGATTACTCATGTCTGTAACTCATTTGCTTTTGCCTAAATACCAGGTACTATTATGCACACATGCAAACATTTCTGATTTTTGACTCCAAATTCTGACATTTAAGGTACAATTGCACTTTCGTTTAGATAGCTTATAGTAAAAGCCTGGAAGAATAAAGAAACTTACCATTAAGCCACCAACTATATGACACCGAGTGTCAGAACTTGAGTTTTAACTTACAATCACATTAAGGGTATACAACATGCAATCAGATTCAAGTTTGCCCTCATCATTCCAAGTATAACTTAAACGTTCAACACCATGTCTAATTTCTTCCTCTTTTATATTATATTTTTTTAAATGCTGTTTTGTGCTGAAAGGCCCAACTGGTGCTCAGGGTTTAACTGGAAAGCATTAGACCCCACAGAGGCATTCAGGCAGACTTCTTAAAAGAATGGCAATCACCCACTGTCAGCTTTGACTTCATTAAATACAAAACTGACTGTGTAAGGATTTAAGTTAAATAAAAGGCAGATTTCTACCCCAAAGAGTAAATTTTGGTTACTAGTCCTGAAGAGTAAATTTTGGTTGCTAGTCAGACTTCTTCTCTGCTTCCTCCAGGAAAAGAAGTTCGTGGAGAACAGCATTGCACAGATCACAAGAAAGGCAGGAGAATTCCTCTGGTGCAGGAAGCACCTGGATCATCTATTTTGAAAAATCACAAGCCAGAGCCTGGTGAGCAACATGCAGGTAGAATCAGGACTGAAAATAAGGTACAATTCTTCCTCTTTTATTTTCCATCTCGGAACAGCAACAGGCAGAGATTACTGCACTAGATGTCGTCGCGGTACTCGCCGTCCTTGGCTGTGACAGCTTCCTCAAGATGCACTGCTGCACCACCCATCAAAGCAAACGCTGGGTACATTATGCCAGAGCAATCCACCTCACATTCATACAGGCACTTCATATGGCCTGCGTCGTAAAACCCTACCCTGCCTCTGTCACAGTCAAGGCAAATGCCCAAGGATGACGGCAGGGGAAGGATTCTGCTTGCTGGATCCTTGGGAGCAGCAGGTGTAGCAGGGATAAAGAACTTCTTCATGCCTAAGGTGACCAGCGTGCAAGGCTGTGATGAGTCAAAGAAGGCATCTTCGCTCCCACTATCATGACCACTGTCTTGCTCATATCTGGAACAGAAAAAAATCATGTGCTTTTGTCAAATTCTTAAGTGGGATCAGTGATGTGAACTGGAGAAAACGTTTTTTTGTAAGATAGGCTGCTGCGGGTGGTGCGGCTGGAAGGTGCCCATTCCCTCGACCCCCGCGGGTGGACATCCTCTGGTGTCGGATCCGGTCAGGCCGCCAAGAAGTGGAGTGGTGGGGCTGGCAGAGGGTCTCACCCAAGCCAGGTGTTGACAAGACCCGCAGGCAAATCACAGAAGCGAGACGGATCCTTTTGGTCACAGCCCTTTATTGCTCAGAGTGAACACCAAGGGACAGGATCCAAAAGGACCCCGCGCTAGCTGGGAACAGGGTTTTTAAGGGACAGGGGAGGGGAGCATGAGCACCAATGAGACAAGACCAAGGGGGTGGATTCGAGCCAGATTGATTGGGAATTGTCCAACAGGCAAAGGGAAAGGGAGGGACACAGCCCCAGGGGCCAATGGGGAACCGAGCGAGGGAGAACTTTCTGGCAAGCGGGGCATGGGCGTAGGAGATTGGCAAGGAGAAGAGGAGAAGGGAGCCTCTGCCTCAAAGGCAGGGAGAAGGGAGCGGCCAGGGATAATTGACACAACAGGGGAAAGGGACAGGGTTGCCGGGGAAACAGAACTGGGTAAGGAACTTCTTTTACAACTTTAACAACTTACCACTAAAGGAATGAAAGACAGCGTAAAACATCTTTGAATAGAACCTAAAACCATCTCCCACAATAGGCAACCCCACATGATCATCCAGAAAAAACTTGTGTGGTAAAAAAATGATATAATCCTAGAATATCCTGAATTAGAAGGAAACAACAAAAACCAAGGACTGCCTTTTGCTATTAACGTATTTTTTTAAAAAAAAAAATTTAAAAAAATCTTTTTATTGTTCCCCACAGTTCTGGCCAGCTTCGACTCCAGTGGGGCTCTGGCCACATGACTTTTCTCCCTCAAATGTTAAGCAGCATCTCTGTTTCTCCCATGTTGCCCAACCTTACTTCTATTGGCCATACCCTTTTTTGGTTTTGCTTTAGCTCTAGAAGATCTCTGCTCAGCCAAGCCAGCCTTCTGTCTCACCTGCTTGACTTGCAACATTTTGGAACTGTGTCCTTAGGAGGTGATGCTTAAAAAGTGACCAGCACAGATGGACCTCAGTCTGGAAGTAGGTAAGCTTGCCAGGCCTCTCCCTTGGAGGGATGTCTCTTGATTAGGCTGTGATAAGCTTATCTCAACCATCTCCTTGGATGGAGCAGGCCTCCTGGTCATGCTGAGATCCCACCATGCAGATTGTTTGTAACCCACTGGTCTTCCCCCTTTGGTACCACCTTCGCTTTCCCCATAAAACCCCAGTTTCTGCCCAGTTCAGGTACAGAGCTCTCATCCCTGACCTTCCCTTCACAGGGCTTTTGGACAATAAAGCTGCCTCCATGGAACTGCCACATGAAGCTCCTGTCTCTCTGTCTCTGAGTCGGCCTAGGGTTACCTCACAAGGCACAGCTGAAATCACTAAGCTGAAATCACTGCTAAGAGCTGGTTGTCTGCTGCCACAGGCTGTCCCCTTGCTGAGGTTCCCTGGAGGCCAGAGAATTGCCGGAGACTCCTAGAAAGCTGTCTCTTGCGGGACGCTCTCCCTAGGGAGGTCATGGCATCCTGGGTCGGATCAATAGACCGCCAACAGCTGTCAATAACTCAGCACCTTCAACAGTGGTCTCCCAGAGGACTTTACTGACTAGTACCCTGAGCAGTTTGAAGTTTGTTCTCCTCATGTCCAGAGTCTAGGCTTTGCCAGCACTTTTCCTCCTGACAACAGAAATTTTAAACTCAATCACTTCATGGCTGCTGTGGCCAAGAGGGCCGCTCATCTCCACTTCGCTCATGAGATCCTCTGTGTTGACAAGGAACAAATCAAGGAGGGCACTTTTCTCAGCTGGCTCCCCTAGTACCCATACCAAGAAGTTATCATCCAGGTGTTTTACAACTCCTCTGGACCTGTTTGTACCTTCTGTGTGGTGGTCCCAGTTAATATCTGGCAAGCTGAAGCACCCCACAAGGACAAGGGAGGTTGATGTAGAGATATCTCTTAGATCCTTAAAGTGTCATCATCCTGGCTGGGTGGCCTATAGTACATTCCCACAATGACATCCACTTTGTTTGTCTCTTAATCCTTATCCAGAGGTTCTCAACTGTGGCATTGCCAACTGCAGGCTCCATACATTCCAGAGATTGTGTTATACACAATGCCACCCCCACCTCCTCTGTCCTGCCAGTCCCTCTGAAGAGCCTGTAACCAACAGTCTCCAGTCACAGGACTCGTCCCACCAGGCTTTGCTTACACCAGTGATACACACCTAAGCCAGGAAGGAAGATGCATTTAGCAGGTGGAGAAGACCCACTTCGGTCACTTCAAGCAATTAATATAGCTGAACTCCAACAAGGACAAGACCACAGAAGGGTTTACTAAAGAGTGGATGCATCTAAATGTACTTATGCTAGGCAATCATTAATGAACCTACAGGGATAGTAAATTAGTTACCATGAGAAGTAACTTAGCAAATATGACCAATCCTTACAGACAAGAACATGTCCTGTGAGTTTTCCATGATGCTGCTAAGTTACAGTATCTGAAAAATTCACAAAACAAAAGGTAGTGTTTTAGTGTTTTAAGTTTTGGGGCTTTTTTAAAGTGCCCTCTCTGAAGACTTCCCTGAACAGTTTCCCAGATGGTTACTGAAGAGTGTGCTGACATATTTGGTCAGTCTACATGCTTTTCCCCTCACCTCTGTCCCCAGATAAAGACATAGAGAAGCACACATTTTTCCCTACAGACATTACATACAGAAATCTACCTAAGATTTCAGTTTTGGCATGCTTGTGGGGGCAGTTGTTTCTGTGCCAGCTAGTTTTGCAGATATCTATGTGGAGAAGGAAAAAGAAATCAGGAAATTTAGATCTAATTTCTCACTTCAAAAATGGCTCCATCTGGCTTTAAGCAGCTCAAGATTGTGCTGACACATTTTCCACGTGTTATACAGGAAGAAGCCAAACATTTGTTAAATTTCTGAGAGTCCCCAGGAGATAGCCTCCCTGCCTGCAGTTCCTACACACACCCAGGCTTGCTACCACAGTAATTGAGAGATGGAAATCTTTTCACTGGTTTGTTCACTGCACTTTGGCTTGTGCTCCGTGGCACTCCAATACAGTATGTAAGCACGCAGCCTAGAGTAAGCCAGCACCTTGGGATCCACTGTGACACAGGCTGCTGCAGAAACATAGAAATACAGTGAACACTGTACTTCTGAAAGGCTGCCAAACCTTGTATGCTCAAGGAATTAAGGCAGTCTTACTATTGATAATTAAGCATTGCTTCTATCTTACAACTTAACACTTATTTTTAACCTTCTTGCTTTAACTGACCTTCCTCGGCATCGACAGGAACCTGATTTCTTTCCCAAACAGAAAGAAAACAGGACTCTGGATAATCAAGACATTTTTCTGCTAATAGTAAGGGATGAACAGGACAACCTGCTTATACCGTATCCTTCAAACTTTTCACTGGTTAGGATCACCTTGTGTTCTAACTGACACCAGACTTGCTCTTAATTTACTTTTTNGCCACATGAAGCTCCTGTCTCTCTGTCTCTGAGTCGGCCTAGGGTTACCTCACAAGGCACAGCTGAAATCACTAAGCTGAAATCACTGCTAAGAGCTGGTTGTCTGCTGCCACAGGCTGTCCCCTTGCTGAGGTTCCCTGGAGGCCAGAGAATTGCCGGAGACTCCTAGAAAGCTGTCTCTTGCGGGACGCTCTCCCTAGGGAGGTCATGGCATCCTGGGTCGGATCAATAGACCGCCAACAGCTGTCAATAACTCAGCACCTTCAACAGTGGTCTCCCAGAGGACTTTACTGACTAGTACCCTGAGCAGTTTGAAGTTTGTTCTCCTCATGTCCAGAGTCTAGGCTTTGCCAGCACTTTTCCTCCTGACAACAGAAATTTTAAACTCAATCACTTCATGGCTGCTGTGGCCAAGAGGGCCGCTCATCTCCACTTCGCTCATGAGATCCTCTGTGTTGACAAGGAACAAATCAAGGAGGGCACTTTTCTCAGCTGGCTCCCCTAGTACCCATACCAAGAAGTTATCATCCAGGTGTTTTACAACTCCTCTGGACCTGTTTGTACCTTCTGTGTGGTGGTCCCAGTTAATATCTGGCAAGCTGAAGCACCCCACAAGGACAAGGGAGGTTGATGTAGAGATATCTCTTAGATCCTTAAAGTGTCATCATCCTGGCTGGGTGGCCTATAGTACATTCCCACAATGACATCCACTTTGTTTGTCTCTTAATCCTTATCCAGAGGTTCTCAACTGTGGCATTGCCAACTGCAGGCTCCATACATTCCAGAGATTGTGTTATACACAATGCCACCCCCACCTCCTCTGTCCTGCCAGTCCCTCTGAAGAGCCTGTAACCAACAGTCTCCAGTCACAGGACTCGTCCCACCAGGCTTTGCTTACACCAGTGATACACACCTAAGCCAGGAAGGAAGATGCATTTAGCAGGTGGAGAAGACCCACTTCGGTCACTTCAAGCAATTAATATAGCTGAACTCCAACAAGGACAAGACCACAGAAGGGTTTACTAAAGAGTGGATGCATCTAAATGTACTTATGCTAGGCAATCATTAATGAACCTACAGGGATAGTAAATTAGTTACCATGAGAAGTAACTTAGCAAATATGACCAATCCTTACAGACAAGAACATGTCCTGTGAGTTTTCCATGATGCTGCTAAGTTACAGTATCTGAAAAATTCACAAAACAAAAGGTAGTGTTTTAGTGTTTTAAGTTTTGGGGCTTTTTTAAAGTGCCCTCTCTGAAGACTTCCCTGAACAGTTTCCCAGATGGTTACTGAAGAGTGTGCTGACATATTTGGTCAGTCTACATGCTTTTCCCCTCACCTCTGTCCCCAGATAAAGACATAGAGAAGCACACATTTTTCCCTACAGACATTACATACAGAAATCTACCTAAGATTTCAGTTTTGGCATGCTTGTGGGGGCAGTTGTTTCTGTGCCAGCTAGTTTTGCAGATATCTATGTGGAGAAGGAAAAAGAAATCAGGAAATTTAGATCTAATTTCTCACTTCAAAAATGGCTCCATCTGGCTTTAAGCAGCTCAAGATTGTGCTGACACATTTTCCACGTGTTATACAGGAAGAAGCCAAACATTTGTTAAATTTCTGAGAGTCCCCAGGAGATAGCCTCCCTGCCTGCAGTTCCTACACACACCCAGGCTTGCTACCACAGTAATTGAGAGATGGAAATCTTTTCACTGGTTTGTTCACTGCACTTTGGCTTGTGCTCCGTGGCACTCCAATACAGTATGTAAGCACGCAGCCTAGAGTAAGCCAGCACCTTGGGATCCACTGTGACACAGGCTGCTGCAGAAACATAGAAATACAGTGAACACTGTACTTCTGAAAGGCTGCCAAACCTTGTATGCTCAAGGAATTAAGGCAGTCTTACTATTGATAATTAAGCATTGCTTCTATCTTACAACTTAACACTTATTTTTAACCTTCTTGCTTTAACTGACCTTCCTCGGCATCGACAGGAACCTGATTTCTTTCCCAAACAGAAAGAAAACAGGACTCTGGATAATCAAGACATTTTTCTGCTAATAGTAAGGGATGAACAGGACAACCTGCTTATACCGTATCCTTCAAACTTTTCACTGGTTAGGATCACCTTGTGTTCTAACTGACACCAGACTTGCTCTTAATTTACTTTTTTGAAAAGCCATCTCCTTAGGTAAAACATGCATTAACCAAGCATCTGCAATTTACCTTGGACTGGTCACATCAGAGGTATTGTGGAACAATTTCTGTATCTTGTTGCTAGGAACGACTCCCACTTTCACCAGGTATGAATAGGCTTCCACATGAAAAGCCCAGAAGTGCTTTCCTTTGGCAATCCCAGTGTCACCAATGATGTAATCCAGGGTTGTGTAGCATCCAACCTGCAAGCGCTCAGATCCCAGTAGTAAAGAATATCCTGCCCTATTTTCCACAGAGGTTCTTCTTGGGTTCAGATGGAGATGCTCATTGTTGTACCCACATTTGTCATCAAAAAGAAAACTGAAAACTGAAAAACAGTATCCCAGAAAAAATTTTAGTTATGTATTTGGCTTTTTGTGCTTATAAACTACATTTGAGGTCATCCTGGCATTAGAATTTCTCACTTTTAAAGGCTACCAGGAATGTCATGCAAGCTAATAGTCTCTGTATGTTACCACTTAACCTTTAACAGTGCTTCTAAACATTTTTACAACTGGTAACAGTGTAGGAGGTATCTGGGAGCTACTGGAAACTACTTTCAGCTCTTAACACTGACAGACATAAGAAAACCCCATACCTGGAGCTGGAGGAGTTCGCAAAATAACTTCTCGGCTCCAAGGGCTACAGATAGACCCTTTGTATCCTCGAACTCTAAAGGCATAGCTGCTGTCATCATCAAGATCAGATAACACTTTGCTCTTGCCACAAACTTCAGTCTTCTGCCATGTCACAGTCTCGTCTTCTCTATTAAGCTTATGATACTCAAGAACATAGATATCAGCTGAATCTGTCTTTCCAGGGCATTCCCAGCAGATCAGAGCTTTGTTGTACATTCTGCTCTGCTCTTCATTGATTTCTGGTATTTCTAGACCTGGAACACATGAGAAAAAAACACTGAAATTCAGATACATATTGTTTTGGAGTTAACCATACCACCTCTTCTGGGTAACCCAAAATGTTACTGTATTCCACATCTATCTGTGCCCCTGCGAGATTTCAGCCCCTTTGTAACTAGGGACTATTACTGGTTTTTTTGGCCCATTGCTATTTCCTTTTTGTAGTTACTGTAATTTTTTCACTTCTATCTACTCTTACTCTGTTATTACTCTTATTCTCTTATTCTGTTTTTTCTTATTGGTGGAAAGGGACTGCTTAAAACTATACTGGGAGGAAACTGATTTTTAAGCGTCCACCTCTTAAAATTGCCTTAAACTAAGACAGCCCCTTTTCTGAGCTACAGCACTGTTAAAAGAGGGAATCTGACTCTCTCAGTTAAAGGGAACAGATGAGGATGGTTCTCTGTTTATACACTTAATCCCCTACTTTCTATTTTTACTTCAAAAGGCTTAAACCATTTTTTTTCTGGAAGCTTTAAAAACTATTACTTTCTGTCATGCAATAAAAAGCTTGACTGAGTGTGATGTAACTACAATATTTTGGAAGCCAGTGCAAACTGCTACTGAAGGCAATGTCATTTTAGCTTCTTTATGAAAGCTGAAGCTAACACTGCTGCTAGGTAATGCTTTCTGAATCGTGGAGACAGAAGGGACAATGCAAGTCACAAGACTGAGCTCTACAACTGCTGCCCTGTGCAAGTTTTGCCTTTCTCCAGAGAAGCCCCTAAAGCTGTAACTTGAGAAAGACCTGATGCTCTCAGAATTTACCATTGGAATGGAAGGACAAGTCACCAAGGATGTCTTCTTGCTTAGCAGTGTCCATCACAAAGTCTTCAAAAGTAGTTTCAGCTGCTGGCCTAAAGCTCTTCAGAGACTCAGTAGCTTTTTGGATTCTGTAAACACATAAGAAGCAGGATAGCACAAGAGAAAAAAAAAGGCAATTCAAGTTGGACATTCCTTAAAGTAAAAATTCTAGGTTTTGCTTTAAAAAGAAAGTTCTGCTTAGTAATGTCTCCCAGAAATTTTTGTCTATCTAAAAAGACTCTCAAATGCAAAATTAAAGGCCTTTTGCACATCAATGTAAAGATAATGAACAGGATACATTCAGCTGGCAAAGCATTTAAACAATTTGGAGCATTATGTTCAAAGAACAAAACTGATGTAAGGTGCTAGTAAAGAACACAAGGATCATAGAGCTTAAAGCCAGAAGAGACCTGCTAGATTAACTTGCAGATATTTGATAAAATCTCTGAGAAAAGGAATTTGTCAGGGAGCTGAACAGACTACCCTTCCACTGCAGTCCCACTGAACAAGGCTAGGCACTGAGGCAGGACAAGAGCCCTCCTTTCCAGAGTGTTGTTTACAGAGTTGATGCACACTCTGATGCAGGAATTCTAACTAAACATCACCAGGACTATCTCCCAAGCCCTTGCAGTCAGTACTTTGCTATCAGCTGTCTAAAGAATACAACTGTACAGACATCTGTAGAATTTGATGTAATACAAGGAAAAAGGGGTCCCCAAGCAGCAAATGTCTCAGGACCTGGGGGAATTCCAGTCTTAGGCAGCAGACATGCACCAAACTGCAATCATCCCAGACAATATCCACGTTGTAAAAGCTCCCCACGCCAGCAGCCAAACAACCATAACAACAATCTGGAAGCAGAGACAGCGCAGAGCACCAGCCAGCCACCCCACAGCCAGAAGCCAGGCCCTGAGATCACACCACCTCAGAAAAGCCTAAGTCGCACTTCATCGGGTGCTTGGCCCCAATCCCTACAACCTCCCTACCTACCTCCTGCCTTCCCTTTTTACCCTATACCAAATAAGATGAACCCCTTTTGGGGTTTGCCCAAATCCTATTATCTATGTTTCCCCAAATTCCTACCCCTTTTTCCCCCCATGGTCTCCCTCCCATAGCCATGCTTCTCCATACCCTTGCTACACAGCTACCAACCCGTTTTCCCAGAGTTCTTTTCCAATACAGAAGGGGGGATGAAAAGAGGGAGGGAAGGAAAGGAAAGCCTCCTAAAAGTAACAATTTTTCTTTTAAGAATTAACAATGTCTGTTTGA
>VZRF01000061.1:35199-47609 GCA_013396875.1 Vireo altiloquus
TGATGGGATGGTGAGACACACAGAGAGCATGTGGAGAGAGGTGAGGGGGGGGGGAGACACATAGAGAGCGTGTGGAGAGAGGTGATGGGATGGTGGGACACGTGGACAGCGTGTGGACAGAGAGGTGATGGGATGGTGGGACACGTGGACAGCGTGTGGACAGAGAGGTGATGGGATGGTGAGACACATGGACAGTGTGTGGACAGAGAGGTGATGGGATGGTGGAACAGCAGCTGGGCTATCCCATGGGCCAATGGATGCATTTTTGCAGTTAAGTTCTGTTAAATCTTGGTTTGGTTTTCTGTTAGAACGGGTAGAATGGGAGGTATAAAAAGGTGGCGATTTCGGCAATAAAAGGATCTCCTCTGGACGTAAAAGGGGGTCTGTGTAACTTTGTTCCCCATTGCTACAAAAATCATCTTTCAAAGAACATGGGTAAATAAATGATCAAAGAGTTAAAAAAAGTGCCACCCAAGTCCAAGCTCAGGCAACAGATTAAACCATAAAAAAATGCATGTGTGCGCATGTGTGTTGGTTCAAAAGAACAAACAATGCTTTGCCTTATTCTAGAGCACCTAAAGACAACATTTGGGTCATCTATTCCATAGAAGTTACCAAAGAGGAGCTTTTGAGGAAGCTTTCTCAGTTTCAGTATGCCTCTACACCAGAAAGGTCAGAAAAGGACATAAAAATACAACATTGTAAGCAGCACAAATATGGACACAATAAGCTAAAACCTGAAACCAACTTTCAAGTCCCAAATGTTATCTTAGGCTATGGTAAAAAGCCCAAAGACACCAGTCTCACCAGCACCTCAGAACATTAAGACTATCATTAACCCAAATATGCAATTAGCATTGACTACTAGATTTGGAAGGAAATAAAAAGGGAAAAAAAGAAGCTGCCAAAAAAATCAGCTGTGCAGGCAAACATCTCCGAAAACTACAGTCAATCAATGGTCTGTGGAAGTAATTTTCCCACATCAGAAAACCCTCACAGAAAACCCATATTTTTATTTACCTCCTGATATAAGCAAGAATTACAGGCTGCAAGCAAGAGACAGCAGAGGTCAGCAGACTGCCTTACTATCTCCTCTCAAAACTCACGAACAATCAGCCCAGTATGTGCTTCTGCCATCCCCAGCACACACACTACAAAATGCTCTCCAGCCTGGTTGTAAATTAAAGTGATGACTGAAAACATTGTCTAGGAAACCAACAAATACGTCATGCTTTCAGCTCAGGTCTTAAAAATGCAGTACAATGAAAAATGAACTTTTCTTTCTTTATATTAAGCTTAAGCAGTCCTCAGAAAAGTTTATGTAAGAGCACAATAAAGATCAGCATACTGCTGTTGGGAAGTTTTTCAAAAAAAAGTAGATGTATCTAAAGTTAACTATACTATGCTTTTCTCCTTTTTTCCTGCTTTCTGTCTTCACATTTAATTAGAAATGCTAAATCACTGCATTAATTTAATTAGAAATGCTAAATCACACATGCACACACATACTCAATACATCAGTGTCAGAATAATCTAAACCACATCACCCCACTTTGCTCTGCTTCAAGACAAGTCAACTTACTGACTTCTAATCCTGAATTCAGTCTGCATGTAGTGTAACACCATAGGGCACCTTTAAGTGTGCACAGGGATCACAAGATGTAGCAGTATTGCAGCTGTGAGGGTTTAGACACCACAGAAGAGAAGTTTTTAAGGGGCTGTGCAGCATTTTAAAGCAAGAGCTAGAAGACAGTATGCAAACCTTCACCCTTCTCTTTTATCCAAGAGAGGGGCATTTTGCACAATGTGTGCGCGAGCACATTTGTAAGCATATAAAGCTCACTTTTAACGGTGAAGTAATGTGTTAGACTCAAGGAAAACAGCACCAAGTGGACTGCTGGATGCTCAGTATTTGCCAGTTTGCTAACTTTAGAGGCTCAAATCTTTCCAGTCTCAGAAGGAAGGTACACCAGCAGTCAAGAGCTTCTTACACATTGCACATTACTCAAATTTACTTAGTTTAATCATAATTAATCAGGACTCCTTGACCATCAGCATTTCCGGTATCTGTGGGACCTCCAGCAAGGAAGCCTGGGCACACAGCATGTGCTGGGACATTAAGGCTGTTGTGGTCCCTGGTTAGCAAGGTGGCATCTGTGACATGTAACATCTGTGATATAACTTAAATTCAGTAAGGCATTGCCATGTACTGCACCATGCTTAGCACGAGACACAAAGATTGTGGCATTTTGTTATCGCTCTGTTTTGTCTGAATGCAGCACCAGCAGCACCAGTGTATGAAGTAGAAATTTTCCCATGAAATTTTTATCTCTTCTGCTACAGACAAAAAAATAATGCCGTAATAACAATGGAGACCTTAACTCCACCTTTTCCTCTTGCTAGATGCAAAGAAGGAGAGAAAGAAGATGCTTTCTGATGGACCAAGACCAGGCACCAAGCAACCAAAGGGGATGTGCCTAAAGAGAGCATGGAAGAGGCCAGGTGTGTTGAGGTTTTTTGTTTACCACACACAGGCATCCTCCCTAGGCAGTCCCATTCTAGCTGCTCGAGACCATGGTGCCCATAACACCAAGGGTGTGGATTCAGTCCCTGTATGAACTATTCACTTAAGAGCTGGACTAGATCCTTGTGGGTCCCTTTCAACTCAGAATATTCTGCAATCTGTGATTATTAAGTCTTAAAAAAAAAAAAAAAAGGAAAGAAAGACTAGAACCACAACACAATGCATTCCACAAAGTAAAAAACCTTATTTTTGCGGTACCCTTCAAGTATGTTCTCATTGTCCCCTTCAATGACAACCACTCAGCCATCAGCAAGAACAAAAGCTTGTGTTTCACTCAGTAAATAAGAGCAACAGTCAATAAAGCAATAACGGTCCTAAAAAGCAACCACCATAGCACAGATATGTCTGAAGCTACGTGAGAATGCTGCAACCCAAATTCTGTAAGGCACAGTATACTTACCTTGGGTCTGAAGTTGGTGGTTGGTCCTACATATTCATGCTGCGCTTTTGCAGTTCCCCAAGGATGGTGCATTTTGAAACATTCATTGCAATAGCTTGCACTGCAGTCCATGCAGCTCTTTGTGGACTCCTGAGGTGGAGGTTTGCAGAAATCACACATAATAGCAATGGCTGCCCTGGCTGCCTGTCTGTATCTTTCCACAATGGTTTCCAAAGTGAAGTTGCGAAATAAGCCATTGATGCCACGCTCTCCGAGATCAATATCCCGCTGGCAACCCGGACAAGGAAACAGAGTCGATCTAGGAGTCAGTGAATTGCGTTTTCTGCCTGCGTAGACACCAAAACCCAGTTTAGGACAAGCATAAATCAAACTCATTTCGATTTTAAAATAAGCACAGGAATTTATGAACCAATTCCAGACAGTAGCACATCATCCAAACCAGTACAACACTAATTCAGATGCAGTCTGCCAAGCCAAAAAGAATACAATTTCCCTGAGAAGGTAGTGTAATGTCTGACTCCAAGGGACATTACAAACTACTCCTCCAAAACTCAATTTTACATTAAGATAAATTTAGCTCTTCCAATTCTATCTTCTTTACCTAGTTTTGGATGCACTCAAGTTGTAGCCTTTTGAAACACAAAACTTCGTGGAAGCCAGGTGGTTTTAGAATAACTGGTTGCCCTTATAGAGAGCAACAGCATCGTAAGATATTTAAGTGAAAGATGCTTACTCCCAGAGTGTGGTAGCATGGTTTTGGACTTTGTTGCTGTTTGTAGGGTGTTCCATTTGACTTTATTGTATTGTAAAATGTTCCTTGTTATCCCCCTTTAAATGGTTGATTCCACCCCCCCTGTTGAGTTATGTGTAAGTGCCATATCCCTGTTATCTCCTCCCCTGGACCCTGTATATGGGTGTGCCTCCTCCCCTTTTCCAGTTCTTTCTCCATCCATCATCCCAACCCCACCTCCTCAGGTTGTCAATCCATTGGCGACTGTACCCTCACCCTTTGGAAATCCCCTAAATCCTCGACGTTCCTTTGGTTCCTCTTGTTGTCAATCTCCCCTATGTTTGCCCCATTGGTCCCAGGTAGTGTAAACCCTCCCCCAACTCCTCCCCGTTTTGGCCCCGATTGTTCCCCAGATTGTTCCCTGCCTTTGTACCACCCTCCTTTAAAATCCCTGTGCCAGCGCTGTGCTGAGGCTCTTCTTGCCAGCTCCCCTGGGTACGGCGAGGAGTGCTGTTCCACCTGGCTCCCCTTTATGGAATAAAGCTTTCCTGGACTGTGCTGGATGAAGAGTCCCTCCTTTTATTCCCTTACTCTGGCTCCTCGACCAATATTGTAACTGCAGCGCTGAGCAGCAAGCACTGTTGTTAGCAGCAGGAGGGTTGCTCCTCTGACTGAGCCTGCTGGCTTGCCCGTTTATCCAGGCGCAGGCAGCTGGCACCAACCCCTCCTAGCCGGGCAGTGAGACAGGGCACGAAGCCCTCTGCCTTTAGCCCCCTGCGGCCAGCGCTGCGTCACCAGAGCAACAGAAAAATATAGCCAACTTTGAGCTCCCTGAAGCTTGCTTTGGCTGAGTTCAAACTTACTTTACTCATCCCAAGAGACATCACAAAAAAAAAACAGGAAAATGAGGGAACAGTATGACATCTTAACAAAATCATTTAGTCAAAAAATGGGGAGGCTGACTTTTAGTCCCTGCTGAAAGGCCTCGATAAAGGAGGGCTGCTAAATAAGACAAAGGAGGTTTTGAGGTGGCTATATCTGAGTGGTTCCTCTACCCTAAACTGAGGAACCACAGATCTCCACAGGGATCTGTTAAACAGGGTACATCTATCTTTATTAATTTTTAAAGGGGGAACTGCAGAAGCTGCACTCCTACCAAACAGCTGTACACAAATTTCCCCCTCTCTCCAAAATAAAACCATGGGCTCAAGAAAAGCCACTGACCTAACGAGCCTTTTGAGTCTGTTAGGGGGATGGCTCACAGAGATTCAGAGGTTCCTCACAAGGTGATGTTCCTGAGGTCATCAAACCGGGAGTCCATCCCATCTCACCCATGAATCCATAGGATGCAACTACCAGAAAGAATCCTTAACGTATTTCAAAAGCAGGCTAAGCTAGTCTTTAGGCTTAATTGGTATCCCCTCAGCTTCCCCTTATAAAGAAACAAAAACCCCATCTTCTCTAGCACTGGTGCATTGTTTTAAGATATCTTTGAGAGCACTGCATGTTGGTATAACTACCTGTCCTGATTTCATCTGGGTTAGAGAGAATATTCTGTAGCTGGTACAGTGCTGTGGTTTGGATTCAGTATGAGAATAATGTTGTTATTACACACTGATGTGTTGGCTGTTGCTAAACAGTCCTTACCCTAAATCCAGGACTTTTCAGTTTTCCATGCTTCACCAGTGAGCAGGTGCATGAAAAGCCAGGAGGGAGAACAGCCAGGACAGCTGACCCAAACTGGCCAAAGGATATTCCATACCACAGAATGTCATGTCTAGGACATAAATTAGGAGCAGTCAGCCAGGACAGGCTGGGCACTGGGTGAACAACTATATTGTGCATCACTTGTTTCTCTTGGATTTTATCCCTCTCTCTTTTGCATTACTATTCTTTTTTATTACTGTTCTCCCTCCAGTATATACTCCAGTATATAATTAACTCTATTCCAGCTGAAACCAGGACACTAACAAATTTGTAAATGAAGGTATGACTTCAAGCTGAATTTTTAGTGTGGAAATTGGTTCTTCTTCAGGAAGGGAAATTTGTTCTTTTCTGTATTTAATCAGTATTTTCCCATCAAAAATGCCAATGCTTTATTTCTTTCTGAAGTATCCTGTGATGCTACCCAAAATACACCTGCCTTGGGCTGCTCTCCTGTTGCTCCTTTACCTAACAATCCAAAACCTCTATTCCTATAATGCCCAAACTCCTATAAGGAATTAGTTCCTTTAAATATCTTTGAAATTTGGCCCATGGTAGTTATGTGTGACTGTCAGCTAAGAAGTCACAATCGGAGCACAGCTAAGTGTGCATGCACTGACAGTCTCCCACCCAGCTGGTCTCATGCCTTCCTGTAAGTTCTGAGTGGAACAACTAGGCTGCATTTACAGAACAGGATGTGTGGCACAAGGCACAGGTATACAACTCTCTGGCTAAGGGAGCAGAGATGTTTTTTTTTTTCTGATTTTGTATTTTTTTAGTACTTACTTGAAGTGAGTTAATTGCTGCACATCCTGCAGTACCTATAACTTGGCATACACAGCAACACATGCAGGCAAGGCACAGCAACAGCAGTGAAACACAGACTGTATTTCCAGTGTATGCTCCAAGCCACCACTGCACACAGGAATACAGAGAAATCTTCTACACAGACTTCTACAATGTCCTAGAAGATGACTTCACATGCAGTGCCATGCAGACAGTAGCTACAAAAAGTGATCTAGAATACATACATTTGCTGAAACAAAGAAAATAATCACACAGTGTGGCACGTATCAGGACTGCCTACAAGTAGTATGTTAGAGCACAGAGCAAACAATGACAAAGCAAGATAACAAGGAAGAAAAAAATGGTGCAGTGGTCAAGTTTAAAAATACAATCTGAAATTCATATCCATCCCAATGGAGGCCTTTCATTCTGCCTGTGGTGGACTGAAATGAGACTGTCATCATGAGCCATGCTCTGCAAAGACTGGTGACATTGTTTACGGAAAGCAATACAGGGTCAAGGAACACCCCTTCAGATGTCTCATCCCTTTTCATTAACAGCACTCTTGATAGTCTAGGTTGGGGTTTTTTTCTGTTCTAAATCTTGGAAATTTATTTGCTGAGCTTGTTGGAGTGTTCTGCCACTTTGATGTGAGTGAGTGTTAAAATATTAACACCCTAGTTTGCTTTCTGCTTAAAGAATTTCTACACTATATTTTAAGAAGAAAGCACTGATGAAGTAACAAATTACTTTGGACACTGTCCTTCCTATCTGCCCTGTTTCCAGTTTGCGAAAACTGAATTCTGGTTACATACAGAAAAAACGCCAAACAAAGAAAAAGCACGCACAAAAAAACCCAGAGTAATAAACCCCCTGGATTTTGTATACAGATATAGATGTGCAGCTCAGAGAAACTTAGGTCCCACTCACATTCTCTTCTACGCTTTGCCAATTCAGTTTACAACAAGCAAATATATATTTTGTGAAATATTAGAAATCAGCATATGAAATTTTCCACTGTGATTTGTAAACTGATTGCTCCACTTGCAACAAGTTGCTCAATCAGTTACAAAAAAAAATCACAACACACACTCATGCTCAGACTCAGAAATATTACCATACAGATTGCAATGACTCAAGTCAAAGAGCAGTCTTAAGTATGTCCTTTAAAGACAATGCTTAAACGCCATCTTCCCAAGGAGAAGTACCAACACTTAAAACATTGAAAAGTCCAAGCTGCAGTGGATGGTTTTCAAAGGGATAAGACATCTTAAAGATAAAGGTGTGTTTTCCAGGTAAACAGTATTACCAGAATTCTATGGTTGTGGAAGACATGGACATTAAATGAGTGAAAGTTTAAAAAAAAAAGATTTAAAAGTCAACTGGATTCCCTTGAAAGACTGGTTTTTTTTTAAATATAAATGTATCCTGCCACTCCATAACTCACTTAATGTTTTTGTATGGACTTTTAGGGGGAAAGAAAAATGAGAGGGAAAGAAAGGGGACAGGGCTGGCAAGGGGAAGAGGTCAAGAGGGAAGGGGAAGAGAAAGTGAGAGGGGAGAGGAAGGAGGGAAAGAGGAAAGGGAAAGGGGAGAGTGGAGAACGGGGAGTGGTGAAGGGAGAGGGGAGAGGCCTCATGGGAAAAGAAGGCAGAGCTCAAATGTTACTTTCAGATACTTGGGCTTTTCACAAATCTAAAGTGCTTTTTGCAGAAAGAGCATACACGGACAGCTTTCCAAGAGGTCTGATTGCATCGTATGGTATCTCTGTTTTATGACATATTCAGCCTTCAAGTGAGGCAATTTAAACTTCCTCTTCCGATCAGCTGCTTTGTCCTCCACTGAGTGTGAAATTCAGATTTGTGTCTAGCTCAGTTCACGCCTTTCTTGAAGGAAACCATATTCCTATGGATTGCTCATGTGTCTGCCAACACTGTTGCTACAAGGAATTTTGGGACTTTTTCTCTCATTTTTGACTGACCATCACATAAAGAAAGAGAAATCAGTATTAAAAAAGTCCACACAGTGACTGAGCTTCTCAATTTTGGAAATTAGATAAAATTAAAACACTGACTATCCTTCAATCTGATTGTGTCTTTAGACACATTAAATATTACAAGTTTGTAAATGTAAAATGTTTGGTTTTCCTCACATATTCATGTGCTGTGATAAACTGTGAGATTCAGAACTACCTACTCATATCAACATGGTGTAAATTTCAATCTGTTTTTCATCAAGTGAAGCAGGCTTAGATACAATAAAGAACCAATATTACATTCCATTTAAAAGTGATGGCCAAACACGACCTGTAAACATTAGGAAGATCTATCCAGTAATCACACTTGATTACCAGCAGTTTCACTGAAACTTGAGGATGTAAACTCCTGAAAATTAAAAAGCAGGGGGTGGAGGAGGTGTTGTGGTTATTGCTGGGGTTCTGTGTGCATTTCTTGCACCCACTGATGTATATTCAGTCATGCACACACACAAGGAAAAAAATCTCATCCAACCCTTAACTGAATGCTAGTCCAGTTGACCTTTAAATCAGTCTTGCACAGAATGAAAAGCTGTCCTTGTAGAACTTCTTTGCTGTACCTTCACTCACTGCAAAAGCCTTTTTGTGGACTTGACCACTGACAGAAAGCTATATGCTAACCAACAATATTTAACTCGAGATCTAAATGCTAGACTATCTCTAGCCAACACAAGAAGTGAAGCGTTTCTACCTCTGCACCCAAAAGACCTCCTCTGTGAGGCTGCGAACAATGAACAGAGAGCTGTTTAGACATCAAAAAATGAGATATACCATTGGTTTACAATGGTTCAAATGAAAAGCATCAACTCTTTTCTCTCCTGTGGCTGTTAAACTCCTGCAGGGTTGAAAGGCAAGAATGTTTAATTTCCTAGTATATCAAACAAGTTTAATATTTAAGCAGAACAGGAAAAGGGAGAAAGAAGGCGTTGGGGGGGAGGGGGACAGGGAGAGTTATTTCCAACATTCACACAAGTGTCAACATAACCACATTACACGCTTTAATTGCACCAACACCATAATTACAGTAACATTAGAGAAAATGGAACAGCAGTGATAAATAGCCTTCATTTTCAAGTTATATACAGCACGGTGTTTTTAATTAAAAATTATTTCAAATACAATATAAAGAGGAGTATTTTTAAACCCACACATTGGATTTTAAGCAGCACATAAATTCCATTTCAACGATTTCTGTCCTTTTTGCATTAAGATAAATTGTACTTGTAAATGCAAGCTGTGTGTGCACAACAAATACAGAACATGACCAAATACAGACTAGCTCCTTCTGGCATAGCAAGAATTTAAATGCCAAACCCATTTTAAATAGATTATATTCCTTATGGAGACATCAGGGATTCCTAAAGTGGGGAAAAAAAATTAAAAACCCATAGCAGGAAGGTGTCAATGGTCTTGACACTGACATGCCCTG
Organism: Vireo altiloquus; assembly: GCA_013396875.1. NCBI lineage: Eukaryota > Metazoa > Chordata > Aves > Passeriformes > Vireonidae > Vireo > Vireo altiloquus. Next base: position 44,868 of record VZRF01000061.1, read on the forward strand.
CATAAGCCTCCCAGAAGTTCTAGTGGGTTTTTGTTAAGCATTTTGTTAGGGTCTTTTGTGAGATCCTACTCTGGATACTCTCTTAGCATTTTCTCTCTTATGGAGCTGTTTTCTTGCAAATTCCCCTACAAATCACAAAGCCAATTTAGCAAGGCAATGCACAGTGTGAGTACTCCAGATGCAAGACAACAACTGTGCAAATGTAAATTCCAAGCTGGTGACCAGTGCTGGTACCAAACTGTCTGAGAACAAATCTCACACCCAATATACCAATGGACCTATAATGTCTGTAACATTAGAAGCAAAGACAGTATAGCCCGAATTTACAAATTTATTCTTTAATGTTGCCATTTCCATATGCTTTTCATTCTGCAAATTTGAACTGTCTGACATGATAATTTTCCTGTGATGTGCATCTGCCCAACGCTCATTGAGCTAAGAAGGGGCAAGTTCCTTATTTCCAAGTCTCAATCCTCTCTTGCTACTCATCAAACAGGTCTTTAGGAAAGGAATCACCTCTCAATTAGCAGGTCAGATGAGCAGACATATTCCCATCAGTTTGCGGAGACGGTGGCAGACTCCAGTGGATTTAAAGATTACAACACCTGCAACAACTCATGTATGTGTATCTCAGGACTGGGTGGTGGTGGCAGGGGGGACTAGCAAGAACTGGTGGCTTTTTGCTTTGATTTGAAAGAGTATCAATACTAACAGTTCTCTAGTTGTCTAAAAGAAGCTGGTGAAATTGCGTATTTGATCTGTGAAAACTGGGAAGGATGAACTTTAGTAAGGTGAAATATAAGATAGAGCCTTAGAGTTCGTCTCGTTCGCAACTCTTCCAGAGCATCAGGGAATGTGGTTTTAAAGTGGTAATTATGTCAGAAGAAAGCCTAAAAGTCAGGATGAGGTATCTTTCAAGAAGTAAAGCATGCACAAAGCACTTCCAATTCATCTGTATAAAAGCAGATCAACTCATCCATGGATTACACAGACTGCAAGAATCTTTCTAGCATGATACCACAAAGAGCATGAGGAATCCTACAGCTAAGTACTTCATAAATCTTCGAGCAGACCACAAAGAAGGAGGCTGTTAGGGCTGTCTGCTTACAGTCATCTGTCCTTCCAATCTGCAACCATGCAATAATCATAACCAATGGAAAATTATTTACTGTATGCATAATGAAGTGGGCAGGACAAAACTCTTAACTTGCAAAGTCTACACAGGCTCAGAAGGAAGTGAAAGCTACTGCATCAGAGCTGGCTGAAACCAGAGCAAACCACTGACAGGCAATGAAATTGCCAAAATCTACATCTCCACGCTACTGAACATGATGCTATTGCATATCCATGTAACTTAAAATCCAGAAATAAACAAACGCAATGGTTATAAAGATTTACAGAATGCCACAAAGACAAATCTATTACAGATGAAACAGACTGCATTGTCCTTAAAAATATTCCCATTGTTCTTGACACAAAATGAACAAGAGTAGTACTATCCCTAAGTCATCTCTATAACCGCATCGGGAGTACCAGGAAGACATTTTACCAATGCAGATACCATTCAGCTCAAGACAGTCGAATAATAAAATCAGGAAAACATGCACAAATTCTGATACATACCTGATCTATTAATCCTGTCAATTCTGTCCATGCTAGATGCAGAGATTCTAATTCGAGGGCTACTCTGGTTAGAGGATTCAGAGCCTCCATCACCAAAGGAGTCTTCAAATGCAAAAAGTATTTCTTTCACACATTTGTGACAGACATTGTGCTGGCAGGGAAGGATCAGTGGATGGGTAAACAATTCCTTGCATGCTGGGCAGATAAGCTCTCTTTCAATACCCTTAATGGCAACCTTCATGATAAAAAGAGGGAGAAACAAGTGTAAGCGCAGGAAAACACGAGCCACCAAGACTTATGGCACTGCTCTATGTCACCAGACCCCAGCTCTGCAGAATAAATGCACACAGTTTTACCTGGTTTGAGGCACTTCTCCGGCTAAAACAAATCTCAATTAACATTTATGAAAGCACTGACAGTATTCATTTCAACTGAAGTGAGCATTGCCACTAGGCAAACTCGGTTCATCTTTAGGTCATGTCTGCATTGCAGGGGAGGAAAAGAGGGGAGTAGTCTTAATTCCACTCAAGGACCTAGTGAAACCAATGCAACCATACTTCTTAACAATAGGAGTCCATATGTTTAGCTGGCTTATGAAGAGGGAGGAAAAAAAAATGTTAAGTGTCAGACTGGTTAAACAACAGGCTTTCCTGACGTGTAATTCACGTTTAAGGGCTGAAACTCTCTTGACTTCATTAGGATAATAGCTCCGAGTCAGAAACATCATTTATTTATTTGTTTGTGTTTATTTACGTCTTTTATCTGTGGCACAAAGAGCCGCCTGTGGATCGGCGCGGCTTTCCAGTAATTCCGTGGCCCCGCGGCCGGCCCTGGCCCCGCGCCCCCTGCGCACCTTGTGTCGGGCGGAGCAGGCAGCAGCAGCGGCGGCAGCTCCCGCTCCGCCCGGCGCCCTCAGGGAGCGCTGCCCCTGCGCGCACCGCGCCCGTCGGAGCTCCCTGCGAGCTCCCTGCGAGCCCGGCTGGCTGCCGGCCGGGCACGGACCAACCTGTGGGCGCACACCGCGGGGCCCGACTGACAGACACGCACACGGACAGGCAGGCAGACACCCTAGAGCCTCCCGCGGCACAAGCGGAGGGACGACGCACCCCACCCCGGCGG
>VZRF01000065.1:0-159781 GCA_013396875.1 Vireo altiloquus
GAAGGAAGGAAGGAAGTCCATCAGTGTAGGCTCCAGCATTGATCCAGCTGACGGAGTGACCAGGGTCCTGGGGGCACACACCGGGGCTTTGTGGGAGTACCTTTGTATACATTAAGTTTTCCCCACCCTAGAGCTAAGTTTCTCTTTCTATGCAAATCAGTTATAATGCACAGTTCATTTCTTTCTGAAAATGGGTCAGAAGTTTTTGGGGTCTTTGGTGTCTTCATCCTCCCCAACAGGACTGACCTTTGCTCTACAGTCCATGACCATTTCTTGACCTCATTCCTGCCCTTGCACTGTACTGTGTTGTGCTTATCTCCAGGAGCCAGAACAAGGATATTTGTCCAAGAAAAATGCTGCCCTACCTCCATATGGCCCCTTTCTCCAGTCAACATCGTGTTCTTTCTTGGTCATTTGCACAGTATGTTCTTACCAGCAGGCCTTGGTTGGCTCCATGGCTGTCTGGCTATTGGTGTTCAAGACATACATATTAGCCCTTTATCTTCTGGGCTTCTACAATACCTTTACCGTATTTTTAAAGATGCTCTGGAATTTACCTGCAGTTGACTGTAGCAACTGAACTGATCTTGGGAATTGAGATGCCTCATATGGTCTTGGTGATTCAACTCCAGCCCACACAACTTAAGTGCTTAAGATGATCTGGTGATATGATGGAGCCAAGTGATTCATATGACTAGGAAGGCTTGGACAGGACACTTTGGTGACCACTGTGACTCAGTCTTTGCCACTGTTGTATCACAAGGAATGACTGGGCCCAGAAAGACACAGTCAGTTGGTTCGTCACTCTGCCCTGCATTGGTTATAATGGTTTCAAGGTACTCAGTAATCAGTGAAAACAGGCACAGCTGCAATATATCTAAATATGTACATATATCTTTATAAATGTTAAGAGATATAAACATTCTTATTAAAAGGTTAGACCTGTTATAAACAGAAGTATAAAGTAGGAAGAAACTGCTCCACTTGAGAAGTTTTAGGTGTTGTCCATTTGTGTGGCTTTTCCACTGCCCTCTGGACAAGCCAGGAAGAACTACTTTTAGAGGCTGCAGGCTGGACTAGATGGAGCATTGGTCTAAACTGGCCATTAAGATTTCAGTCTTATGTTAGAAATTATGGTTTTTAATTGTAACTAGTCCTAATATTTTTAATTACTTTTTTCCATCCATTGTCCTTTAGTCTATGTAATGACAGATGTTTAGAGTATGTGGTTTGATCTTCCAGCAAAAGAGAACTAGAAGATTTGTGCCTGGGAATAGTGTACAGATTTGTTTCATACATGCAGCCCTGGAGCAGAGGTGGTGAGGAGCCTTCAAGTGCTCTCAGGGACTTCAGCCCAGGACTGGGGTGGATTTCCCCTTGAACTGTCATTGATAAAAACCCAAAGCAAAACAGTGGTGCATACAAGGCTCTCACTTCAGGTCTCTTGACTCTGTCACAAACCTTGCAAAATCTCTGTGCCATATCACATACTTCCATGGCCAGACACAAGAAAAATAAATTGAAAGGCTGTGTGTAGTGGGATCATCCACTGGCACATGCAACAATGATATAAACATATCCTGCCTCTTGACACTGGTTATTGAATTTTTAACTCAGGCATTAATACTCAGGACTTGCAATGCTTTCAACCCCTATATATCAAAGCCCTTCTGTGAAATAAGAGATGCTGTGTAGGCTGCTAGGAGCCTAGAGATAACCTGTTAAGATTTGGAAATAGTGGCTAATAGTGGCTAATATACTACTGACCCAGCTGCAGATCAGAAAAGTAACAAAACCCTCTGCCCAACATTCAGCTGGTTTGGTATGAAGCCCAGAACGGCTTCCCTGGAGTAATGTGGTATGGAGTTCAAAAACATCTTTATGTGAATATTGTAGTAACATAGAGCTGCCTTTGTAATCTAAATTCCCCACTTCTTAATATAGTCTCAAGCAGAATCTGTTGTTTGAATCCACATGGCATAAAATACCTGCCTGAGCACTTCTCATTGCCATCCCAATACAGGCAATGAGGTCAGAGATTAAACAGCACTCTGCTCTCCCCACCTCTCCCATTTGTAACCATGCAGCGTGTGTGTGTATTTATGGGCAGAGGCTGCAGTGTCCCACTGTGGAGAGACCAGTGGACAGCTGTTTTCCATTGAACATGTGACAAATCAATGACAAAATGAGGATGATGGTGGAGGCTGAGTCCCATCCTGATATAACAAATCCAGTCATCTTCTGTCTCTCCTGGCTAAGCAAGAGCGATTGACTTTTTGTTGTATGTTTTTAATTTCCCTTTTGCTTTCTCTTCCCCTCCAAACCACACTGTTTTCTCTTAGAACTGCCCAACCCCTCCTTCTCCAACTGTTGTCCATGCTCAAAGTGATTAACTCTGCCTCTTTCTCTGGGCCTGTTCCTCTGAAGATTACTGTCTCATGTTTGGAGTGGATAATCCATCAACCAAATGGCCTGCTGCCACCCAGGGGTCTGTCGCAGTCCTTTGGCACTAGTGCTAGAAGGTCTCTGACTGCACAACCGGCAGAGTGTGGAAAAGCCAGCGCACCGGGAGCAAAACCAGCACAGGCTGGGGTTCAGTGTTCCAGCCAGCATGTGCACACACAAAAATGTGCACACATATGCACACTCATACTAGCAGCTCCACAGCCCCAAATCCTAGGAGATGGCTGGAAGAGGAGCACAGGAGTGATTTAGCTGTCAGGAGACAACTTACCTGCTCTCACACTGCAGTGACCTCCATTACATCAGGAGGGGAACTCTCCTTGCTAAGAGCCAGGTAGAGTTTTCAGATGACTTATGGAACCTGAATAGCATTATTATCTAAAGCAAATATGAAAGTGAGCTGGAGCTGAACACCATGCCCATGATAAACCCACATCCTGAAAGCACACAGGATTCCCTGAGCCCTGTTCTTGCAATGCTCTAAGAGTTCCCTGTCAGAACTGGTGCTTCTACAGGATGGTTGACAATCTCCTGGCCTGGTGACGCCACTGCAGACTTGGCTTTCCACATAGCCTTGCCAAAATGCCTCCAGCCTGACTGCTGTGCCTGTCCCAACTGCCCAGGCTGAGCCAAGATCTCAGTTACACCACTATTGAAGACTAAAGTATTGGTCGTTGGAGTGATCTAAACCACACCCAACATCCCTCCACAACAAGGACTATTGATAAGCAACACCAGCATCCTTACAATATGGCTCAAACCACGGCCAAGTCTCCTTCAGCCTGGAGAGGCAAACCAAGCATGAGAGGAACATCACTTCAGAGTGGGCTGAGAAGGAAGGGTGCAGCAAGAAAAGCAACAGGGAAATGACTCAGCACATGGGTGTACCATGCAGACTGCTTTGGGCAGGTGGGCACAGCCCTGCCAGCCTCATGCAGCCACAACGCAACAACACCTGCCTTGTGGCTAAAGCAGGGACGGAAGAGAAGCTGTGCCACATGTTAATTGTCAGTCCCTCCCTGTGCCTTGTATACTATGCCCATAGGACTAGCCAGCAGTGCCATGAAGTGATGGCACACAGGCTTTCAGTGCAGCAGAAACTGGGGAGAAGTCGGGCTCAGAAAACCAGTTGCAAGTGGAACAAATTTGCAAGAAGAGATGCAAAGTGTAAGACACAAGCTTCTTGACAGGAGTGGAGCTAAGCTGGCCAGGCTGCTGGCAGAGTGAATGGGCATCTGGCTGATATAACAAGCCATTTAAGAAATCCATTTTCCTCTACTTTTCACCATCTTTTCTTTTTTCCTTTGTGTTTCCCTTATTAGTACATTTTTTTAAGGGCAGACAGCTTATCCCATCAAGCTGCCCTGAGAGGAGAGACTGGGCTGTCTGAAGCTCTACCAGTTTCCAACTGACATGTATCTATTCAGATCCTTCTCCAGTTTCAACCAAGAGAGGCATACTGACCCCAGAGATAATGAAAGTCTTTCAGATCTAATGAAAATAAGTAGGTGGAGAGGGGAGAAAGGACTCTCTGAGCACCCCCACTGTGAGAGACTGTAGTGCAAGCTAAAATACCAAGCACCAGAAAACCTTAGTGGGAGAAATCCCATAACTACCGCACGGAAGGAAACACATTTAATCTGCCTCCGCACTCAGAAGGGCACTTGCAGCTGGACACGGAGCAGGGAACCAGCAGGAAATGGAGGCAGGCACAGCCCGTAATGGCTGGATCAACCCATAACGGCTGGATCAGCAGCAGGTCTCTGTTTCTGCGGCCTCTCTGCAGACAGTAGGCACAGCATCCGGGAGCAGATGCATCCATTGCACCCAGTCTATCATGTGGGCTCCCTTCCTGGCATCACTAGCCAGCACTGGACTGTGCATTCATGTCTGGGACTGCCAAAAGTGTTTAAAAGGCCTCTCCATCTCTCACAAAAGAAAGAGCATTCTCATCCCTCTTTACATCTGTCCCAAGGAGACTGTATCCTCTACACAAATGATGCTGGGCCAGCTTTGTAATGAAGCGACACTGTGCCGCTAATGCTCCTGCATCCCTTAGGCAGAGGGAGGCCAATGAGCTTGCTCTCTGTGCAAGTCTTCCCACCCTCTCTGCAAATAAGCTCATGCCAGGTCACAGCCTGACTCCACCACTGACTCTGCTGGCACATGAGTGGCCGACAGTTCCTTCAGAAGCTGCTGAACAATACGAACCAGGCTTAATGATGGATGTGACTCTTGCATGCTCCCTGCGGATTTTCTGTACTTTGCTTGGGAGATCCCATTTCCCCTCTGAAGGAAGTAGGCGGCAAATAGAAGGGCATTGTCCCTCCTATTTGCACTGAAACTTTGGCAGAGCTAGCAGATAAAAAATGGAAGGAGCCATATACCTTCCTCTTTGAAAAACAGACGGGCTAGGATGCTTTCCAAGCCTAGATACAAAATTAAGGCCAAGGCTGACATTTCAGGGATCATTGCCAGTTAACTTAATGAATAAAATTCTCTTCTTCAGCCATGCTCTGTGCATACGGGAGAGGAGCTGGATTGTTTTCCTGCCCTAGTTCTGGATAATAATTTTTGCTGCATTCACTCAGAGACATCTGTCTGTTTTCATGCCTGCAGTGTAAGCTGGTGTTGAAGATGCATCTGCTAAGGAGCCTCTCAGCTCCCCATCCTGGGGGCTATTTCAGGGCAAAAAAGTATCCATTAACTGCTTACTCTGAAGCACACATTTAACAAAAGCATGAGCAAAAAACATAAGGCTCAAGCTCCACATATAAGTCATTGGCTACAGCCATACCTGGAGAGATGGCAAGGGAGTGGCTGCAAGCAGGGTGGCCAGGATGCATGGACTCCCCAGCACCATGCCTGTGCCATGGCCTTGGCAGCAGGACTTGCTCCTGGGGCTTCCCAATGCAACCAAAACCTCCAGCATGTGCAGTGCCACCAGACAGCCACCATTCCCAAAGGCAGCCAAACTCTCATAGCAGCTCTGCCCACCTGCTCGCTGGCCCCTGGGGGACAGCCACTGCTTCAGACCCTTGCAGTCCTGCAGACCTGAATCCACATCACATCTACCCTCCTCTCACTGCTACCATGGCCCGAGCAATGCTCCCCTGCCTCACAAAGGGATGTTTTACCAACCACAACCAAAAGATACTGAATAAAATAGGAGTGAGTTCCAAAACCCACTATAAAAAGAGAAAGGGTGAAAGAAAGGGTTCGGTGTGGTGTGTTTCAGGGGGAGTGAATGACTGGAAACAAACCCCAGATCCCTGAAAGCACAGAGAAAACAGGAACAAAAAGTGGAAGAAAATCACATAAGCAGAGGGGAGGCAGTGAGGAGAGGGGCTCTTTGGTATTGATGTTTGAAACGGTCTCTTTAAAATGGAAGATAATGACCCCGAAAATTATTCTGAGCTTTTCAAAGGCATAAATGACCAAACTGCCTCCTGACTCCTGAATTACATTATCCAGAAAGAACTTAATAGCATGTTATTATCGCTTCTCCTCGCTGACAGGATTTCGGCACTGAAAAGACAAACAAGAAGTGCATTCATAATCACAACCGCATTCACCTCTGCGACGCACTGGCCACAGCTAATTTCAGGTAAGTGTCTCAGCAGCCAGCCAGGGAGCTCAGCAGTGAGGTAATTGCCTTTGTCATTACCTGAGAGGGAGCAGCTGGGTGTCCCCAGTGGCAGCCAGTGCCAAAACCCTGCTGTATGGGGAAGCAGGGCATGTCCTAGACTGGCTGATGGCAGCTGGTGGGGGCCTACCTTCATGAAGCTGGCTACAGTGGGTCACAGTGTGTCCCATCCTGGCCTGAAGAGATCCACCTGCAAGGGGCCCGAGGCTCCACTGGCCTGAAGGGAGCTTCTAAGAATAGGAGCAAGACAAGAAAGTGGGATACACAGATGTGTGAGAGGTGAGGAGTGTGAGTAAACAGCATGGCCTGAACTGTCCAGTGATAGCCCCAACCCTCGGCATTTATCACATAGTTAGTTTTCATGACCAGCAGCCCTGAAGGAGACAAAGGTATTACTGATTTCCAGAGCTGGGCAGTTTGGTCAGCCTCTCTCCCTATTCCCCTACCTCTGCCACCCCATCCCCCTACCTCAACTGAGAGGTCAGAAGACAACTTGGTCATATTGTGCTCCGTGACAACACTCATGCCCTGGCAATGTCCTGGAGGGGCCTGGTAATCATCCTGTGTAAATTGGGGATGACCCAGGCGTCACATAACATCATTGTGCCACTGTCTGAGAGCAGTTTGCTGTGGGCTATTCCCAAGGCTTTTCTTTACATCTTCCTTGTGCACCACCAAGGTGTGCCACTGCAGTACGAAGCACCTCTCTCCCAGGAGGTGCTCCATCTTCTCCTAAAACCTCCCCCAATGGCCAGAGATGGGGCTGGCTGCAGCTACTGCAGGACAGCATGGTAGCCCAGCCCAGGGGTAAAGCAACAAGGAAGGGAAAGAGGCAGAGAGCCGTGCTTGGCTCTGGTGATCTGCCACTGCTGCAGATGCATTTGCATGGACACAGATCATGACCCAGCCCGGCAGGATGCCTGTGCAAAAGACCGTCCCTGCTATGGTGTTGATGTGACAAGGCCAAGCGAAATGCCAGGGGCAGCCTTCATGCAGTGCTGTGTCCTGCCCATGATTTATGTCCCAGGTTTAAGAACATTTCATTTCAACAGCCATGCTCCAACATCTGCAGGCCCCTGAGCAAGTGAAGAAGATAACTGCCAATGATAACAGCCTGCTCTGTGCTCTGCCACCTGCCCATATGCTACACATCTATTTGTGATTTTTTTTCCCCATAGCACACTATAGCAAATAATCCTTCCCACTCCCAGCAGAAGATAGGCTGTGGAGAAAGCTTATGCAGTGCACCCAAAGCCATCCATGTCATCAGGGTGGTGCTCTCCAGCCCAGACTTGGCAGAAGGCTCCCATAGCAAAATTTGAGTGGTGCCAAGGACAGTGCATATGGCACAGGAGCACCCAAGCAACTTTGCAACCCCATACCCTCCCAAGGAGACTCCTACAGGGTCCATTTCTTGTGCAGCCACTACTTGGCAGAAAGAGCAAATGCAGCAACCAAAGGAAACCATGGGAAGAAGACCTTGGACACAGATCCCTTGAGTAAGATCATAGAGCAGTCTCAAATATGAAGGAGTTCCATTAACCACGTAACCTGAAAGAGCTAACTGCAGGGAACAGCCCTTGGCCAGCAAGGGCTGTAAGGGCAACCTTACACAATCTGCACAGCTCTCCATCACGTTCAGTGGCTCAGGAACTTTCATTTCCTGGGAACAGCCAAGTATGGTTTCCCCAGGGCAAGACTCTTCTCCCATAAAATTGATTCTTCAGTCTGTTGTGCAAAGTCATCATTGGTACCACACTTAGCTGACACCCACACCACATCAGTCTGCTTTCTTCCCTTTGTCTTCCTCTGGTGCTCTCTCCAGTTCACATCAATGTGTTTTAGGCTCATTGGTACCGCAAAGTAAATCCTCAGTCTGCATCACCTCATTGCTTAGGTCTCCAAATCAGCTGTTGCAGAACAGCTATTTGCCTACTGACCTTTTGCTCCCAGAGACTATGGTGACAGGCTTGCCCTGCTCTGTCACCTTGGATTTTAGCCTTCTGGTTGTTTTCATTCTTGGAGTCAGATTTTCCCATGCATTTTCACAAAACAAAAAGTTATGTTTATATAACCGTCTCTCTTATTTTTCATTCCTTTCCTGATAGAGGAGAGTTTGATGGACTTCTGGTTTGACCAGTGGAATTGGAGAGGAAGAAATCTTAGTATCCAATCCACGGGGGTTTCAAAAAATGTATAAAAAGCAGTGTCAAAAAAGGAAAGCTTCCTTTAGTGTTCGCATTCACTTTATGTGTGTGTTCATTTCGTGTTCTCTTGCGACACTGCTCCAGTTTATCCAATGATGCAGAGAAGCAACTGCAGCCCCAGCACAGACTGGGTGCAGTGCAGGCGACCATGGGACTCACTGCCCTGTGATGTATGCATCTCATATTGCCAAGTTTTCCTTTCAGCCTTATCGGCATGATGGATAGTTTTGCCTTGGTGAAGTACAAGACAGCAATAATAATGTCCATGATTTTTTTTTTCACATTTCCTTTAAAAGCAATATGGTATTACCAAGCTTCATGCATGTCACTTTGTTTATTAGCTACTATTTAGTAACCTCTTCCATCTTTGCTTTATTAAAGCTAGATGCCCTGTTAGGCTGAGAGGAGAGCAAGGCCTCACGGGGCAGCCTCCCTGGGGAGATGCTTGCTTGTGTACATCAGTGCTGAGCCTGGAGCTGCAAGCCTGCAAAACACCAGCAGCTAATGTGCATTTTACATGCAGACTTGTCCTGTTAGGTCAGACCCAAGTCCCACTGGGACCTTCTTACCAGAGCTTCAGTTACAGGAAGAGACTTTATGAGTGTTTTTTATGCTTGTATGTATCAGAGTATGGAAAAGCAGCCTCAGCAAAAAAACAAATTGAAATAAAGTAAAACAAAATAACAGTAAAATGCCAAGGCTCCTCCCTACTCCACTGTTTATGCCGTCTGGGTGAACAGTCTTTACCAGACCACCAGAAGTCACGAGTACCTGGTTACAGCAGGCAGCTCAAGGGGGAAGCTGTGCACAGAGCATCCCAAGTTCTGACATCATGGCTGATCGGGAGTGACAGAGAGGATGGCAAGCAGAATTATGCTCTCTGGGTCACACAAGTCAACCCAAAAAGGTTGTTACCATTTGACAAGGTCACCATGAGCTGCACAGGGTCAGCGGGAGATGCGTGTGTAGGAGTGCAGTCAACATTCTGTCCAGGGCTCCCTCAGGCACTGCTGTGGATGGACACACAGCCATGTTCTCTGCAGGGGACAGGGGCACTGATCACTATCCCGGACAGGTGCAGCTCTAAATGCCCTGCCAGGGAAACTTTGAACTGTCTCAATGGGGCCTGAGTACCATCACACAGAGATCCCTGAGCATCCCTCCAGCCCACTCAGGAAGCCTTCAGCTGGATATGCGTACAATTTACTCCCAGTTTAAAACCTGTTTAAAGCCTGTAGTAAGAGGATCCTGGGGAGGCACCCACTGCCTTTTCTCTGGAAGGCACTGCAACATGCAGATTTTGCTCAAGAAGGACCCAAGAGGCAGCTGGCTGATAAAAACTGCAAGGCAAGCTACCCAGGCTGGCATTTGACAGCACAGGCAGGCTCACATGCAGCTCCACAACTGAACCAAACAAAAACAGTTGGTAAGCCCTGGCCTGGGCTTCAAAGCAAAGATATGACCTCGTCAGGGATGTTATCTCGTGTCTAAGCACAGACAGTGACACAGAAGGAGAGCTGGGAAAGGTGAAATCCAGATACAACTTCATCCCTCAGCACTGACTCAGTGGCCACGTGAGCCAGCTCCCTGCCTGCTCCATGCCATGGCTGTATGGCTTCGCCAACAGGCTGGCTGGGAGGGGCCACTGGGCATCTGACTCCTCTCCCGCTCTGAGGGAGACTCTTGCCAACAGAAGACCAGCTGAGCCACTTTGCTGGAAATCCTGGATGGAAATCCTCTCTGGGTGACATGTCCTAGCTTTGCACTCTCCTGGTGAAGTTCATTCCTACGTTTGAAAACTGACTTGCAAATATCAAGTTGATCAACCATCACCTTGTTAAGTCATCCAGCTCTGCCAGAAGAAGATTGGCTCCAATCTCCTTTCAGAGCCTCCAGCCATTATTAGCTCATCCTTTTGCTTCTTCCTTGCAGGACTAAACAAGCCCACCTCCCTTACAGGCTATAGGAATAGGTCCTGACCATGTCATGTGCCCTCTACCAGACCCAATACAGTCTTCCAACATCTGTCTTCAACGGAGAGAACCAAAAGAAGACAGTTTCAGGTGTGGACTCAATTGCACCAAGCAGAGGAGGAGAACAAGTAGCCCTGGACATGATTTCCACTCTAAATTTGTATTTACCTGGGGTCCCGTGTAACCCCTTCCTTCAGGGCTGCTAGTCCACTAGTAGGTTTTCCTAGTTCTAGTGATACCTGATAGAGTAACGTGTAATGTCACCATCACCATATGATTCTTGTAAAGGGTAATTTTTCTCAGGCAAATAATCAATTAATTAAATATCAGACACTTACTGTCCAGCTCTTTTACAGTCCTGGCCAGCATCTGAACAGATGCTGAAGGAAGGGGGATGACCCACACCCTACAGACACCTCAGTGGGTCTGACAGAGTGCCAGCCCTTCTACTTCCCCTTCCTTACCTCTCCTCCCCTCCTATCTGCAAACTCCCAGGACTCACTAGCAAAATTAATTGCTGCAAACACTCAGAATCACATGCATCCTCCCACTGCTCTGTGAAGAGTAGTTTGCTGCTGGCTGAAACACCAACACCATCCTAGCCACTGGCCACTGCCACGCTGCAGTAAAGCAGCTGAGGCCAAGTCCTCTCACATCAACAGGGGTAGGACAGTGTCACCCCCCGCCAGTAAAACTGAGGACTGCCAATGGGAAGGAGCAGAAAGCCTTTGGGTCTTGCAGGCTCTCTCCACATAGCATGGCAGGAGGCAGTGAACATGGGAGTGGTGGCAGCAGCTTGCCCCCAGAGATGTCAGCTGCTGGCACCTCGCTGCTCAGGATGGCCCCAAGGAAGCTTTGGAGGTCCTGGCCTCCAGCACTGCTTGCAGCCATGCCCAAGGTGCAAAGCTGCAGCTGTGTGGCTCAGGAGCTCAAAGCAGGGACAGCAGGGGAAGCAGGATTCCTTGGGAACTACTGTGTTCCTACAGCAAACAAGACCTTCATCTCAGCCTGAAGGCAGGAGATGGCTCTTTGTGCAGAGATCAGCCCTTCTGCTGCTTTGCAGAGGACACCAAGAAGGAAGGCATGAGCAAAGCCAAACACTCCAACTGCTTCTTCCCTATACACCCTGCTTCACCTTAGGGCACATCCTTTCTTGTTACTTGAGAATCAGCAGCCCCAGCCAGGCTTGGATTTATCACAAGGACTGGGAGCCTTTGAAGCATTCCTCCCACCTTTCAGCTCAGCAGCACCAGCAAATTCCTCCTCCCAGTAGTGCATGGCCCCAGCCTGCACCCCTCTTATTTCAGTGCTGTTTGTTTGCTCTGTGCCATTTGAAAGCTGCAATACAGACTCTTGCCATCACCCAGACAAGCGCAACCCCTGGGTGAGATGGGCATGGACGGAGCTCAGGCTGCAGGGGCAAATGCCAGCCCCAGCCTCTCACTTCTAGAGAAGAGCGAAGAAGGAAGAAACATCCATTCCCTCTTTCTAGCCATTCAGTTTTCAGGGGATGAAAGGAATAAGTCACTGACTGCTCTGAGGGCTGTATCACTCCAGGCATCCCTCTCTCTGCTCCCACCTGATTGCTGGGCATCTTGGCACAGCCTCGCCGTGTGTGACAGCTTCTTGCATGCTCCAGGACCCAGTAGGCTGCCCATACCCCTTTGCACTCAGGGTATGGGGGCGGAGGGAATAGTACCAGGGGGATGCAGGGATGCACAGTGGAGGTGGGGGAAGAGCCCTGCCAAGTGATGGACTGGAAGGGGGACTCGTTGTGATGGGAATGACTCTGACACTGGCCAAGCTGCGTGCAAGTCACAGTTCAGAAGACATATGCTGTGGGAAGCAGGGTGTGATTCATTCCAAAGCTTCTGCGCTGCCACTGCAAGAGGTTTGTATGCCCCTGAAAGATGGCAGACGGCAACATGCAGCCTTGACCTGCAAATCTATATGCCACCCACTTGTCATCACTGGCGTTCACTAGATGGGCTAGGCAAAGGCTATGCTGTTCAGCCCAGACTAATGCTCTCTCTGAGATTTTCTTCAACTGGAGGTGCAAAAGCATGTTCACTTCACACCCGAGACTCTTGAAGTTTTGCACGGCAACTTCATTTTCCCTGACTGCCCCATTTTCCATCTCCAGCAGATGTAATGATGGTGCATATAAATGCTAGATGAAATGTCCACTGGTTTCCCAACACATCTGAGACCACTAAGATTGGTGATCCCATAAGGCTGCAACATAGTTCTTCATATTATAGGAAAGATACCCACCAGTTTTGCACCTCTGGCCCCAGCTTTTACCCCCATGTTAGTCCTGAGAAAGAGTTGGTGGGCTGCAAGGCCAGCATTTAGTGTCTGCACCAAACTTCAGTTCACTCTCAGCTGAAGCTGGGCAGACAGCAGCCCATGTGCTGCTTGCAAGCAAAGCAGCAGAAGCTGTGTTTGCTGGTGGTGGTAACACAAATAAATGCAGGCTGGAAGGAGAGGCCAAGTGCACAGAGCTGATCCAGGCTACCCATGTTTGACAACTGCAAATTGGGATGAGAAAGTGTCTTCAAAACCCTGTTAGCACATTCACCTTTGAGAGCTTTCAGCAAAAAGACAAGGCAGGAATGTTAAAGGGTCAAATTCCATGTGTTTCCTTGTACTTTCCTAAGACAAACCTTCATCGACTGACTGTGGGAACAGTGAGAGCTGAGCTCAACTGATGGAGGAGTCCCTCTGCTAATATTACAACACACAGCCTTCCAGCAGAGACGAATGACAATGGACAAAGCTCTGCCAAGTATACCCTGTTCTCTGCCTGCTGCACACTGCCAGAAATCAGTCTGAGGGGCTGCTGGTTCCCTACCGCTTTTAGAGTCAGGATCTTCCTCAGGTAGCAGAACTAGCAGTCATGTGGTGGGATTTTCAAGGACTGAAAGAACATGCATGGCTAAGAGCACGCTGTGAGCTTGACAGCAAATGCAAATGCCAGCTGCAGGGAGCCCCTCCACAACATGGGATCGTCTAGAAATGAGGGCCTAAACGTGGAATGAGCTTTCACTCACAGATGAGAGACCCAGACAGTGCTCTAGTCAGTATATCCAGCCATGAACAGACAAAGGCTGCAGAGGCAGCCACAAGGTAAGGATGTGCAGTTGGTGACCATTGTTAGAGGGTCTCTAGGACTTTAACAAGGCACACCAGGCCACCTTTCTGAGAGGAGCTCTACTTGTGATGAGAACAAGTCTGGCCCACCCCATGCTGGCCAGCTATCCAGCTGTAAGTGCCTGGGCAAGGCACTGATTCAGCCAGACTGCTCATATGAGCAAAGATTAGTCACGTACAAGCTGCAGGCCCAGTATTCCAGGGCCCCTGTGACTCTGTCAGCTCAGGAGTTTCATCCTGCAATTACCACCACTCCATTCCCTGATGCCATCACACAACTGAGAAGTTAAGGGAATTTCTGACCTGTCTTTGCACGGGTCAGGGACAAGCTTTGCAAGGACATTCAGTCTTAGCAGGGTTTCTTCTTTGCTCTTAGCAAAGAACAGAGAGCACATCACTCCTGCTGCTGCTCCCAAAGTAGGAAGGGCTCAGAGAGCTAATGCCAGGATCAGGTGATTCACTACAGAAAGAGACCTCAAGCCCACATTCAGTAATACCCTATCCACAACTCTGCCAATGATACACCACTTTCTGGCAGTCCTGAGCCAGCCAGCTCTGCCTACATGCTTGTGCATGTACACAGCCACTGTCCGCACATCTGCAGTCCCTAACCCATCATGCCCAAGCCCAGCAGCAGCCAGGTACTTTTTCTGTATTACATTCCTTCCCTTGCCCACACAGCCAGCAAGATGACTGGTTCCCCAGGGACACACACACTCACCCACACTCTGTGCCCCGCTTCCCTTCCCAAGCAAATGAACTCGTTTCAAGGTGGGGTCTCACACCTGTGCAAGTTAGGAAATCGTATGAGAACTGGGAGAGTGAATGGCCTTCTTGTGGCTTGCTCTCAGGCACAGCTTGGTGCCTGAGTAACCCTCAGCTTAGCAAGCTTTCTGACAGTAGAGGGACATTCCCATCCTGTCCTTTATGTCCCCTTTCACCAAGACAGTTCATGAGAAAAGCTGAGATGATGTGAGCAGTCACCACCATCCACCCTTCCCAGCTAAAGGAATTCTTACAAGCAGCAGAGATGTCTCCCAATATCTCAAACATGTCTTACATAAAGCAGGCCTCTAGGTGAGACTTTCTGGTAGCTGTCCCACAACTGCAGAGTCAGAGCCATCAGACCTGTCACTTGCACCACTGAGCAAATGGCAGGTTTTTGTCTGAGGCCGGAGCAGTAAAACATCACAGGCAGTGACGAGGTGAAATGCTCAGTGTGGCGTGGGGATGGTGACATCTCACAGATGTGCTGCAGTGTACTCCCACAGGCAGGGAGAAGGCAGGCTCAGCACGGATCTGGGCAGAAGGGTGTGAGGTGTCCTCCCAGCAGAAAGATGCCTGCTCCTCCATTCCATCCCAACACACATCTGATGCAGTAACAGAGGACTCAGATGTGGTACAAACCTCTTGGACAGCGGAAAGACCAAGTGGACATTTTGCTTTCAAGGAATTGCTGGCACTGCCTGGCATCACTCACTTGTGAAGAAATGGAAACAGGACTTAGGTTAGAGACCCAAACATAACTCCAGTGCACACCCAAGCATCCCTCCCCCACAGGTCTTTGATACAACACATTTATTTTGTTGTGTGGAAGTATTGCACAGTACACATACATTACCAGCAGTTTCAGAGCCCTGAGTTGTCATTCCCAGCTTTTCCTGAATTTCAAAGGAGGGGTAAGATTACTGTCCCCTTCCCCCATTTCACCCGCAAGGAAACAGGCCAGGAGAAGTCCAAAAGCAGAGGCACTTGCTGACAGGACCGGAGATGAACCTTTGAAAGTCAGACTCCTGGTCCACCACTCTCACCATTTGAGTCCTATTTCCCAGGTCCTGGAAGAGGAAACCCTAGGGACAGTTTTCCACAAGGCCTCACTCCTCTGAGAAACCTTCTGCACACCTGAACAGAAATCAGACTAAGGAGATTGCACAAACTAATATAAGCTCTACTGCATTTTAAATGTACTTATAACCTCTCTCTGAGGGTCTGAGAAATGTTTTGGGGCACTCTAGGTAGGGTTGGGATTCTCTTAAGTTCTTCAAGATCGTTTAAGAAAGAGTCAAAAAGGCATTTGCTTCCAGTGCAATCCCACTAGAATCTGAGTAGAATTTAACCTTCGGAATGAGGAAAGAAAGTATCCTTTCTTGTCTTTCCTGACACAAGGTATCATGCACCGACTTTTCCTGAACCACAGAACAGTAGGGCTCTGGTACCAACTCAACCTCTCTGTGCCACAGAGGAAGCTAATGCTGTAAAAGACAAGGACAGTGCAGTGTGTAATGTGGAGTAAGACCCAAAAATAGACAGAAACAGTCAGAAAGGCAAATGTGCCATGGAGAGCAGAAGGGAGGGAGGGAGCACCCGGGTCTCTCCCACCAGTTCATGTCAGTATGTGAAATGGTGCATCCGTCTCAGGAGAGCAATGACCCAGTTCCCCAGCTGGGACCCCTTCAGCCACAGAAACAGTTCATACAAGTTGATCTGCCACAGGCTTAGGGCTTCTGTGAGTGAGATCTGGGCCCTCCTGTAAAGCGAGTGACTCTTGCTCCTCTGGTACCTAGAATGAGAGAAACAGCAGCATTAGATCCAGCAGGAAACAGCCCAGGAGGAAGGAGCTCTGTCCTACACCATCCATACAACTGATCCTCCCCGGGGGTGGGCAATATCCCCCATCTGGAGAATCCCCAGGAAGCAGGGATTTTCTCTAAGCAGTGCTTCTGAGGAGCTGAGGACTTCATTCTCATTTCTTAGAATGAATCTGGCAGAAGGGACAGCCTGCTCCCTTGTGAACTCAGTTCTCTTCCCATTGTGTGCAGTGATCCCAGTTTATGGCATCCCTCTGCTCCTATACCCAGCTTCACTTCAGCTCACAGGGACAGGTGCACACTCCTATTGCTTTTCCTGGTAGCACACTTGTAAGAGTCCAGCAATCCTGACACAAATTCCAGGAAAAGTATTTCTCCGCCTTTCTTTAACAGGGGCTAATTGGGATTCATAGGTCCCTCATTCAGCCGGAGAAATAACTGTTATTTCATCTGTAAGGAGCAGGAATCTGAGGCAGAAGTGCATTGACTCATAAGACTCACAGATGGAAATCATTTGCACAACTTCTGTTTCTGGCTTTTAAACATAAGCCTGATCTTCAGGTAGTCCAATTCCCTCAATCAGGCTGCAGTGAACCTGCAGATCTATCCTATCCACAAATACTGCCCAGTGGTAATGCCTGTAATGGGCAGAAAGCCCCTTCCCCTCCTCTCGGGGGACAAATCATTAACCCTTAACCTAAGGCCTCCAACTCTATCCCTGTCCCCAGCCCCAGGGCGACAGCTTTGTCCTCTGGAGAAGCTGATGGATGTGAGAACAGCATAGACAGAGGCTGAGATGTGTAACTGAGCAGAGGTAGTACCACAATGAGGGGAAGAGATCCACAGCTAAGAGTAATAGGTCAAGAGGTCAAGTCAGAGTCTTGTCAGGTCCACTAAGTGGGGGCCTCTAAAACACCGTAGTGGCCCTGACTAGCCTGGAACCTCCCCCAACCCTGTGGTCATAGGCCCAGGAACGCCAGTTAATCTCAGACCTGCACCTTCCGTTCCTGCCTGAGCTACACTGTAAGAGTAACGGTCCCCAACTCATGCCCTGCTGTGAAGTCCCATGGCCTGGACCTCAACTCACACATTGATCTCTTTGCTTGACCTCAGCCCTGTCTTGTCACCAGGGACCTGCTTGACAACCACCGGACAAAATCTACAGACTGACTTTCTGGTTTGTTCTTAGACCTGCCCCATCACCAGCATGCTGCCTTATCATGAGGACTTTAGATTGGATCTGACCACCATCTCAGGGTCTGTCCTGCTTGCCTTGCTCAGCTGCAGTGGGACTGGAGCCTGACTGGCCTGCTGTACCTGGGATCTCCCTCATCTCCTGGACCACAGGGACAATCAGCTCCTGCTGCTCCCTGTCTGGCCTCTGGTGCCTGGATAAGAGACTCACGTGGAAACAGCTCTGATGCAGCAGCGAGACATGTTGAGGAAGGAGCTGGCACTCGCTCGTGTGTGCAGGGCTGAC
This sequence comes from Vireo altiloquus, assembly GCA_013396875.1. Classification (NCBI taxonomy): domain Eukaryota; kingdom Metazoa; phylum Chordata; class Aves; order Passeriformes; family Vireonidae; genus Vireo; species Vireo altiloquus. Next base: position 17,511 of record VZRF01000065.1, read on the forward strand.
TCAATCCCCCTTAACAAGTCATTGGTCTTCAGCAGAAGCAGCATCTGGCGGGGGACATTGTTGAGGAGCTGGGTGATCTGGGGCAAGTAAGCAGCAGCGTTGGACCGGATCTCCATGTCCTATGGCCAACCAGGTCATGTCAGGGAGAAAAGAGAGAGAAGGTGAGAGTACATGGGAAATCCAGGTCCAGATGCAGCTAAGATTTGCCAGGAAAAGACAGTGCTTTTACAGACCATGACACTAGGCCAGAAGCTGAAGAGCTCTCTCCTGCTTTCCTGCAGACACTTGGCACAGCACTCACGGCACAGATCACTCTTGCCATATCCCATCTGCCTCTTGGAGAGATAAGAACCTATCCCCTCACTGTTCTCCTGAGAGGCAGTATTAATACCTCTCAGGAGAACAGCCCTTCACTGCTATCTCAGTTCTGGGTCCCAGGCAGCCTGCAGCAACCAGAATTCATTACTGCTCTTGGAGAGTTCTCACCTCACCAGTCCCAAAACTGGCAGAGCTGCAGCTAGCAGGACCACTCAAGAAGGTGGAGGTATGCTGCAAAGACAACCAGACTGCTTGCTCTTTGCTGCCCCATGCAACTGATGGCTCTGTGCTATACTGACGAAGCTGTTTCCAAGGCCTAGTTTAGTACTCTGTCCTCAACACAGTCCAGCAGAGGTGAGAAAGCATTATGCAATTAAGCATCATGTTAACACAAAAGATCAAAAATTGTCATCTGTCAGATCTAGACCTGTATCCTGTATGACAGCAGCCAGTAGCAGATAATTAAGGAAAGAGTGTAAGTCTAAGGCAATCCTTCATGTTCTCTGATACTCCAGAGTCCAACAAACACATTGCCTACTGTAAGAAACCAGTGATAATTTACAGGCTACAGCCTGAGCCACATAAGATGAGCTCCTCTCCAAATACAAGCCACCAGAGCATGCAAGACAATTGGCTCCACCTCTTCTGCCTGTTTTTAGATCTGAGAGTTCCCTCACCATCCTAGTAAACGTAGCACAGTGTAGTTGGGAGCTGATCCTACATGCATACCATGCCCCTACCTCTTCCTACAGAGGCTGTGTCATGAATCGTGACATGAAATCCAAAGACAAATCCCTGGAACATCTGAAATCTCCAAAATCCAGGAGGATGCATGCAAGGAGGGCAGTAAATAACTTCTTACAGGAAGGAGGCTCCTTTGTGGGAAATGATGACAGCTCTAAAGCCTTCTCTCCTCTGGAATGAGGCCTGTATTACATGACGTGGGATTCCACACTCACTCTTTGTGAACTTCAAACTTACTATAAAGGAAGAGACCTGCACGAACTGAGTGTGCAGGTCACGATGGCCAGAGATGTACACAGCTCACAAACCGCCACAGTTCCTTTGCTGCTGACAAACAAATCTTTGTGTCCTCCTATTTCTATCATTGACCAGATACACAAGGCTTCAGCAAGAAGATGCTTAGCTCTCCTAAATGTTCATTGTTTTGTTCCATTATTTGTTGGCAGAAAATTCCTCGCTGATTATCTCTTATCCCTTTTCCCAACCAGCATCATTGCAGAGCCTGCATTATTTTCCACACATAGGTTTTCTTTTCTATTTCTTTTCTTTTTATTTTTAGCTCCAGCTGCTTGTCCACATCACAAAACAACCACATGATCTGTCATCAGAACTGTCATTTTCTGTCAAGGGCAAAGCCTGTGTGCAGAGGAAGAAATAAGCTATGCCACAAGACCTGAGAAAAGCCCCTTGGCTGCAGCTGCTGAGGCTGCTGCAGGATAGAGCAAAAGACATCATGAACTCAGATGAGATGAGGCTAGCAGCCACCCTGAACAATCAGCTGCCTGGCCCTGGCTTAAGGCAGGAACAACTACCTAAGGCAATCCTCTTACATTTGCCCAGCCTGCACCTAAAACTCTCCAGGTAACACAAATCTAAACCTCCCCAGACCATCTGCACTAGCATTTCCCTGCTTTGCCATTAGATCTGGCTTTTCTCATGTTTAGCTGAATTTAAACCCATGACTGCTTGTCCTGCTTGCAGCACTCTTTAAGAAATTCAAAAATCACTTCTACAGCTCTTCTTGACCTGCATTTTCTAGATTTTTTTTCTGACCTAACTTGCTCAGACTTACCTCACGGGTTGCACCTGCTTGGCCACTAGTCCTCATAAATTTCTACTGGATTTGCCCCAGTTTCATCAAGCCTTTCTCAAGATGCAGTGTCCCAGACTAAGTACAGTACTACAGATAAGACTTTGTTTAGGAAGGTTGTTTCCTTGTCTCACAGGCTACTGTCATGCTGATACATCCTCAGGCATATTCTCTGGAGTTCTGAGCTGAAGATACCTGCCTACACAGCGCTCAGCTCTTGCTGCTGATAATATCTTTCAAATTCACCTCTAAAGTAAGGGCAAGCAGCAGCTCATTTCCTAATGCCACAGCAAATCTGCTCAGCTCCCCATTATCTGCTGCAGGATTATCTAGTTTCAGCATTAATTGTGTCATGTAGGCAAAGACAACAGAGCTTGTTCCATACACGCAATTCAACTCAATGACAAAGTTCATTAGCACACACAGGGTACTATGTGGCTGCAGCTATACCTCTGGTGTAACCTTCAGAAGCAAGTTGGCAATAAACATTGCTCACTTACTCAGATTCAACACTGGCCTTGTAGGATTGGAGTCAGCGCTGGGCCAACTTTGCCAGCGCTGTGCCAATTTGCTTTGACACTTCTGAATTTTTTTCTGGAGCTACCAGCTCCAAAACTCACCATATCAAGCACAGATCTGTTAGACAGTCATTATATTATTTCTGATGTACAGAAAATTAACTCAGATATAAACCAGTCAAATTGCTAGCTGTGGAGGAGTCCATTACCCAAGGTACCTGACCTACTCATTGCTATGGATAATTGCAAGCCAGCGCAGCAAATTCTGCCACATCCATCAAAATGAAGGAAATTTTAGGAGAATTTCATAGGACTACTTAAATGAACTAAATCCTCTCTACTACAATTGTGTGCAGATAAAAGCAAACCATAGGATACAACACACTTCTACTTACAGACACTCGTCCATTGGCTAGATCACATCACTGTATGTTCCTCTCTAGGAACAGCACAGTTGGCAGGGCTGCTACTATTCTTAAGGTGGGGTATGTGTGCATTAGGTGTGCAAGGAGGCGTGAGAAGGATCCCAGCATGTGTGGATATGAAAGGGTGGAGAATGTAAGAGGCAATTTCCCAGATTTGTAGTGATTGAGTCGACAGGATCTGCAGTTAAGCAACCTTGACTCCAAGTTAATAGGGTTTCTGATTGGGAGGTAATTTCCAGGGGGTTTTAGGAGTTTATATCAGTGCTCATAGTAATTTACATGAATAGTGATAATGCATTATCCTTCTCATGTCTTCCCACTAAACCTTTATGTCTCCAGTACCTTATCCTAGCCTCCTTGATGGTTTCTTGCACAGCTGCATTCAACATTTTTTTAAGAAAAGGACAATCTAGAAATGTTTCCCCAGCCAGAAATGGTGAACACTTAGGTATTAAAATATTACTAAAAATTTAAGTAGCTGATGACAAGTGAATCTGGGAATTAAATTCAGCCACTATGAAACACATTGCAGAAGGAGTCTCGGCTTTTTCTAGCTCAGCTACCAATGCAGAAATTGCTACAGAGGTGCCAGGGGCTACCCAGCACTGCTGCAGTATCAGTGGTGCAAGTGATTTTAACAAAGAAAGGCACCTGAGGAGAAGCAAGGGCACACATTAGGGAAGGACACACAAGACCTACCTCGCTGGCAGAGACTGGTGACTGGTCAATGCCCCTGTTGACAGACTCCCAAGATCTGGCAGTCAGCATGCAGGCGAAGAGAGGATACAAATCCCCTGCCCCAAGCCGCCGGCTGTACTTCTGCACCCTCTTCATATCAGCCTTGATGAGGGCCTGCCAAAGGCGGCAGTAGTCCATGCGGAATGACTCACTCAGCACCTGGGAAGGGAAACATGGTGCCCAGAAGCCCACAGAGGACAGGAAATGGGGAAAAGTCTTTCACCCCTTACCTGTGCCCTATCCTCCATTTCAGAGTCAAAAAATATCATTGAAGGGTTACAAAAGTAATATGAAAAATGTACTCATATGTGCTTAGAAGGGCAAGGCTGCAGCAGAGTGCTCTTTCAGCCTGATGCCCAAAGGCAGCCTCACAAGGCCCTGGAAGCCCCTCACACCTACATACCTGGTAGAGTCCATGATCCAGGAGGATAATGTGAGCCTTTCCAGAGGCTGGGCATTTCTTCACTAGCACATTGCCTGGGTGTGGGTCACAGTGCACAAAGCCATTCACAAAGATCATTTCACTGTAGAGCTTCCCCAAGTTACGAGAGATCTGTGAGGAGACAGGAGATGGTCACACACTGCCACCCACAGTAGGGTGCCTGCCAGGGAGGGGAGGCAGCCTCCATATCACAACCTTACAGGGAGTAAGGGCCTGTACATGCTGATGTCCCCATGCAAAGCTCCTGCTGCTCCTCACACTGATGGAGGCACAGGGTGGCTGCTGGCATCTACAGGGAGCAGTGTGGTCCAGGGCATTCAGGGAAGGATCCATGCAGGGAGCATCATTAAAGTGTTTGTGGGAACAGGGGTTATTCAAGGACACTTGTCTAGCATAAAGAAGATATAGTACCTGTGGGTAGGAATGGGATTTCTGGTAATGAGGAGGAAAGTGGAACAGCAGATAGTGGCAGACACACATTCACAGGGAAGGCATGAAAATTGCTGCTAGGGTGGGTGAGATTGTTTGGAGGAAGACTCAGGTGTTTCCATCCATGGATGGCAGCACGACACAGTGGAGAAGGGATGGGGGGACACTCAGCCTGTCAGTGTCTCCTCACCAGAATGAACATGGGTTCCCTCTCCCTTCTCTCCCTCACACTGTCCCCCACTTTCCCTCTTCCTTTCCTGAGATGCACACTAATCTGATTTGCAATGTCTGTGATGATGAAGAAGCACAGAAAAGCTGTTTAAATCATCCTGTCACTGCTGTGTCCCTCCATACTACTGCTCCTTATCACCAAGAGATGTTATTAAAGTTAAAAACCTCCTAGCAGCAAGCAAACATCCCCAGGGCATGGGATCAATCCCTTGCCATGCACTAACACAGCAGCCTTGCCTGGCCATCCCACCACCAGCCCTCCCTGCCATCCCAGAGAGGCACAGTGCTCCACAGCAGAGAGCTGAACAAGCAATTAAAAGACAGTTGTTATAAATTATTCCAAGCATGTCTCCAGACACACTCTGTAAGCAGCAAATGGGCAGCTGTCCCCATAACCTGAGGTGGTAGAAGAGGTAACAGGGATAGTAATGACAGCTCATCCTGCAGAAAACCAGACAGACAAGAAAGGGCTTGCTTTACCCACCTCTGAAACGTGGCTACCTCTGAGAAGAGCATTCATTATGAATAGTGGCCAAGTTACTACAAATGAGGAGAAAGAACAAGAACCCTTCCTGCAGCACACCAACCAGTACAGTGGTAGCATCGGGTGAAACAATCCTCTGTCCCTCGAGTGGGACCTGGAACCACTACTGAATCACAGGGAATGCTGGCCCACTCCATGATGATTCACCCACACAGACGGCACAGCACAGCCCTGTGATCTCCTGTAGTGCAGCTTCCCTAACACCATGCAGGTGTTATTTTAAGTACTGACTGAGGGGAGTGATGTTTCCCTTCTGAATCACCAGCACAGATCACCAGAGCCATGAAGTGACTCTTACAAGTCTCCTTGATCGGCAGGCTCTAAAATTAGATAGGACCAAAGTACCAGGTGCTGTGATCTCCTAGAAGAGATGAGTAGCCCTCGCTGACAAGTCCAAGGACGTGCCAAATAGTCTGTTTTAAGCCCATCGCATCACTCATTCACAAAGCCTCCCAGGGACCCATACACCAGAAGGAATGGACTCAGACATAATGACTGATCACAGCATCAACCCTCACACTGGTGCACACATGGGGTTAACCACACTTGGCCCTCACTGTCTCAGCTGCTTGTCCTCCAGGGGCATGGAAAAGCACAGAATTATTGAAGATGAGGACTTGGGGACAATCTGGGGCCCAACATGATGCCTCATACCCATTGAGCACAAATCCAGACAAGGGTTGGCAGTTCTGCAAACCTGTTGATTGGTCATGGCTGAAGGGGTTGTGCAATCTCCATCCTCAAGAGGCTCTACAGACCTGACTGGCTAACACCCTGAGTGAGCTGGTCTGACCTCATAACTGACCCTGCCTTAGAAGGAGATTTGATAAAAGCCTTCCTGAGGTTCCCTTCCAAACCCAAATATCCTAGGATCCTACAAAAACACCTCTCACCAGGTTATCTATGCCACCCTCACAACAGCATCTTATGATAGAGCTGCAAGCTCCAGATGCAGAGAAGGTCCCCTCTCCTGAGTCACCATCAGCAGAAAGGTGACTAAATAGATCTATGGTCATAGCCTCTTGCAGCCCATGATGCAACACAAAAGCAGCTCGAGATCCATCTTCCCATCCTCCCATAAAAACAGAAGGGTCATAGCCTGACTCAGACCCACAGGCTGGGTCAAAGGTAGAAAACAATATTCCCAGCAAGATTCCCATCCTCTCTCTCTTCCCTGTTGTACTTACATTTACCTCCTCCCCAACACGCAACCTTGAGTATCTCCAGTATCTTCAACTAAACTTTATGGCTTCTTTAAGACATACGAATGTATTCTGTACTATTTCATTAGTTTACAAAAGATATTTTACAGACACAAGCATATAAACAGTCTTCACTTTTGGAAAAAATTTACCATGGAGCTGTGGTGCACACTAAAGTATTTTCACATAATTTTGTGTGTTGTCACACCTCTAAAATAGGATACAAAAGAAATTAAAATAGAAAGCAACAACACTTGTCAAATTCTAAACAAAATAGGAAGATTTATACTCTAGGTCTTAAGAGTGTAATATGTGAATAGAGACCTATCATTATAATTCAGACAAAGGAAGATCACATTTCTTGAGAAAAAGTTTCGGAAAAAAACATGAAACCTTTATATACATTAATTCTTCAGTACTGTGCCTTGTCACTTCAGGCCCTTATTCCACCCTTATTGAGAAGGCCACTAGGTAAATAACATCTACAGAATTCACTTTGGAAGAACATGGCTAGGTGAAACGAGAAAACCTCTCTTCAGGAGAAGGGAGGAATTCAGCATGCATTTTGGCTGTGTAAGACCTCAAGGTGAAGGTGCATCACAAATTAGAAAAAAGGTTGCAATGATTTACAGAAGCAAAGACCAAAGTTAACACACAGGCTTTTTGTTATGACACAGAGAGGTCATCAGTCCTTTCCCTGTTTATCATCCAACAAAACAAAGTCTTTATCATTACTAGTGTCCCTCAGCATTGTTCTGCTGCACACTGAAAAAAAAATAATAATTACTCTTGGAATTCTGCATTCACTTCCAGACACCTCATTAACACAAGAGGTACAGACTACACAGAGGGAGTTCAGAGAAAGCAAATAAATGAGGAGGATGCAGGAGGCATTTACTTGGGAAAAAGATTAAAAGAGCTGAAGATTCCAAAGTTGGCTAAGGAATGGCAGAGGGGGAACATTCTACCGATTAGGAGGTTTAAATAGCAAGGAAGCAGAAGCACTTGTAGTTCTGTGCTACAAGAAATACAACTAAGCAGAAGTGAGTGTAACCATGAATGGCATAATTTAGGCATAACACATAGGAACAAAAACTATGCTAATCGGCAAGCAGAACTTAGCTTGATAAATAAGGATGACATTAGAGGCACGTTCTTGCCTATTGCCAGAAGGTGTGTTATTGCCTAAAAGAAGTTAAATTTGCCTGTCTGTGCTGCAGCAGAACACGATGACTACAGTCACCAAGTCAGCCTGTGGCCTTACCAGTCAATGGAAATACCAACCTGCCACTGCCAAATCATGTGACATGACTATGACACAGTGTCAGACAAACCCCACATTTTCAGCCCAATGTTTTCATTTTGGAAAAAAACAGAGCTGAGGAACAAACAGATTGCTGACAACAATCAAACAATGGAGTGACAGATACATGTATAACACATGGACTTGGGAGTAACTCTTTACCAGCCTAAGTACACGAAATGTTTTTAGGTAATCAATCTGTCAAGGATGCTACAAACAAGGATGGTTTGTGCTACATGTCACAAACCATCCTATATGAGTTACAAACAAATACAGAAGAAAATAAGAATGCAGTGCAGCCATTAAGGGTTGTTACTGTACAGCATCATAGACTTTCTGTAAACTGGTCAAGTTAACTGGAAATATGTGAGACAGAAAGTATAATTTTGGCAGCTGTTCCAAAAATTTACCCTTTAGATGGTCAGAACCTTTCCCCTAAATCCCAGCCTAACTGTTCAGTTTAAATCATTTCCTTAGCTAGCATAATCCTAGAGTTTAACTAGTTCCGTTCCTCTCCAGTATTTACTCCCCCAATGTGTCCACCAGTCAGATAATAATCAGCATAATAAAGAGCAGAAATTTGCCCCATTTCTACAGGATGTTCCTTTACCTGGTGTCTCCTAGGAGTCAACCTGTCTTTTGCAATTCCACTGCACAAGAAAGACACACTTACCCTGCAACCAATATCCTAAAGTTAATTCTAATACGGCACTTCCCGCTGACAAACTCCCAGTATATTTAAGAAACTCTTCTCATTAGCTCAAAGGCACATGACTTTTCACTTGACATTGCTCCTTTTTATCCCTTTCTACTACTTCAATCCTCAAGGCCAACAAGGGCTACTGCTACTCTGGTCCTCCTCTACAATGTCAGATCTCTCTGAGATCTGAGCTTGGAGTCATCAACAATCTCCTTGCTATAGTTCTGTTTATGTTGAGGTCATCACCAATTTGTTAAGTAAGCTCTGTTTGAAGAGCAAACCTCACAAAACACCATTACGGTAATTTCTCTCCACCATTGCCTCTCTGAGTTTCTTATCTACTTTGCAATTTCCCTACTAATCCCCACTTTTTCTAGTTAATGGAGTCATATTCAGTGTACCAAATATTTTAACAAGTACACCTACTGCATTTCTGTCATCTAATTCAGAGGATCCCAAGCTGTAGTGCAGCTTGATACTAGCAGTGATATATTTCTCCTTGTATATCTACACAGCCACAATATGTTGCTGCCATCAGTTCTGAAAGCCTAGACAACCTTCCACCCTTGCCTGTATGCAACTCTCCCCTTAACAAACCAGCATACCCACTGACAGAGCAACGTGGCAGCAACAGAACTCTAGAAAGTTCATCACAAATAAGTATCTTTAAAAACATCAATACGCAAGAGTTAACAAGAAACCTCTCGGGAAAGAAAGAATGCATGCAAATTTGAGTTTATGAGTATTCCTACAGTAAAAAGCACACATATCATGCTCATGGGTAGCTGCAAGGTAACAAACCAGCCTGGGTTATCTGGGGAAAGTCACTGATACTTTCCTGGACTTGTGAGCAAGCTGGAGTGGTTCTGGCTCCATGCCTCTAACTGACATAGAGAAGAAAAGCAAAGAAAAAATACTGTGTCACAGTCCTGTAGAGATGATCTCACTGCCTGCCCCTGATAAGTCCTAGATGAAACTGCTTGATAGGGCATCATCCCTTCCTGTCCCACCTTCATCTGTGACTGTCTCTTTAGATCAGAAGCAGATACTAGTCTCTGGCCTTAATTTGGCTGTAATATTTGCCAATTATTTTAAGAGATGGCGACACTAACTTCTATTGATCTCATTAAAAGTAAAGGTCGTTGTGCAGCTCATTTCTCAGGGCTCAATATTACCTCCTCCGGCCAAAATAATAGCATTGATTTTGGAACCTTAATCGAAGGTTAATTGGATTGAAGACTGTATTGGGTTTTTGCTTGCTTTCATTGTTGTTATTACAGCCATCGTCTAAGGGTTTGCTTAATCCTGCTAGAGCAATTCTGCTCAATTAAACTGGTGTCAAATTAGCAAGGGGTGTGGATGGACAATAGCCACAATTTGAAGCCTTCTCTGTCTCTGCTCTGAAATGGCTCTTATCTACAGCAGATTAGGGTGGTCACACTAGAGATCTTATTTCACACTCTGTGATCCAGTTGTGAAGATCAAAAGTGCTCTGTCAGGCAGTACTATCACTATGCAGTGATTTAGCATCATGACAAGGTGATGTCTGAACACACTTGATGTCATTAAGACACAGGAATAGTTTTTAGGATTCCTAGTGTGCACTCCAAGCATGTCCTGTACTCTCTGTTGGGGACTCAGGAAATTATGTTCATGCTCAATGCTCCATCTTCCATGGCATGTAAGTGGGGAGAAATATTCTGACTCATCCACCCAGGGAACTGAGGGACTAACTTGGCAAGTTTGCACAGATTCTCAAAAGGACACAGCTAGAGACGACTAGTCATTGTTTTTTTAATTGTTTCTTGCATCTCCATCAGACCCAAAATGACCATGGGGATCATTTCCCTTGGCTTTAAATGCAGCTGGATTTAATGTAAAGCATCTTGCTGAGTCTTAAGCAATTGATTGACATTGCTGTTCAATACCAACTTTCAGTAAGAAACAGGTTTGTGTGTAATTTAACTCTTTTACCTGGTGTCTGTGAACAGTCCTAAAGTTGAAAATACTGGAGGTCACTATTCTTGCTTATCAGTGCCTTGTGAATTTCACGAAGCTTCAGACAAGATGAAATGTAGTAGAATCTGCAAAGAAACCTCTCCCCAGACTAACTCAGCAAGTGCAAAGAGCAAGAATAGCCATTTTCCCCAGAAACAGTGTTCTTCTCCATGCTCTGCTTCATCTAACACTTGAGTATTACAAGCACAAATACTTGAGACATGAGAGGTTTCCACTGCTGACAAAAGGATCCCACCTGGGAAATCCCACTTAAATTTTAGCAGCTACACAGCTACAGCTCCTGACTCCTGGCAGAAGGATAAATCCCAGACTGAAAGCATATTTCAACTTGCAAAGCTGTCAGCTACAGTAAGGTATTGGGCTCTTTATCGAGTTAAGAGATACCGTTCCAGTGCAGAAACCATTTAGTAACAGAAAGAAGCAAATCCACAGTAGGACGGAGTAACAGATGGCAATAATTGCGCACAGTAGCTCATCTTAAGTACCTTAGCTGTTTGCTTTCAATTCTCAGCTGGACAAAACACTTTCCTGACTTCTGAATCAACCATGGCTCATGACCAGGCTCTTAGTGAGCTGAAGTACATGGCATCATTTCCTTTCCTTGACACAAATCCAAATCAAGGTGATCACGGGGACTCTTCACTTGGCTACCTGAGCTGGGTTAGTTTGAGGCAATACACCACATACCACGATCGCATCTGGAAATTCCACAGGTCCTACAGCCTGCTGATACAGCAACCTCTGCAGAGACGGGCAGAGAACTCACGAGGAAGGACACGGAGAAGCCATGTGGTAAACCAAAGATAATGTTAAGATCTGTACACAAATAAGGGCTCTCTAAATGAATCAAGTATTATCAGAATGGATGCAAAAGGAGCACTTGTGCCGTCTGGGATCTTCTTTAAAAATCCATGCTCTAAGTAGCCTTGCTATCCTTCCTTTCCTCCTGTATACAGTATGCTACAAATCCCCTGAGAGCCCCTCAAGCTAATTTTTCTCTCTTCCCTGCCCTGCCCACTTCTTCCAAATATACCTTCCCAACCAAGACTGCAAATGTTCTTATGTTTTGAAATAGGAAGAGTCCAGTTTCCAGATGCCCCCTTCTTAGCCCTCCCATGTTCTGGTCTTCCCTTAAAATTCCTGCCAGCTCATTCTTGATAACTCCCCTCTCCAAATTTCCCTTTCCACTGTCAATATCCTAGTTGCATGTTCCTCCTCAGCTACACTTGGACATGAATAAGTAACTGTTCCACAGGCAGATATTTCAGTGTTTGCACTTGTCTTTAGAAATCAAAGCCTTCTCTGATTAAATGCCATTACAATCCAGCACTTGGACGGATCCAGAGAGATTAACGTGCTTTTGGGCAGCTTTAATGATAATCCTGCTACAGACGGTATTAAGTAAATGTCAGTAACCTGGTTTGAAGGGAGCTTTCACCTCAGGGATCCTTTCCATTTAGAGGAGAGAGGCTCAGCTTGCTTTTTAAGGCTGCCTTGTCACAAAAGAGAAATCCTGCTTAGTGAAGACTCCTCTTCTCTTCCACACCGTAAAACAAAATGGAGTAAGTTGATAGAGGGTTTGATAAAACAAATAGATTTGATGATTTATAGGGAGCTAATGCATCTCTTGAAAGCCGAGATTGCTGTCATATTATAAGCCAGGTCACAGTTTTGAAACCTGGGTTGCCACCCCCTCCTCAGGCTCCTTTCAGTGTCTGCTGCCTTTTGCTCATCTCTCCACCATGCCATGCAGTCCTTTACCCAGGGCAACAACAGCAGCAGCTGATAATTAACCTCAGCACTATTTGTCCACATCTGCTGCACCCTGCCGTAGGAAAAGTCTGGGGTGTGCACTGCCCCTACCTCATCTTACTGTGGCTGTAGTAACAGACCGCTTTTCCCATCACATGATTTTAATAGGCTCAGTATTCCCTCCTTTCTACCTTGCTTTATTGGCAATCAGTAAAAGTTAATCATTCATTTCAGGGGGTGGGAAGAGAAAAGGAAGAAAGAAAATTCAGTCCTGCCACTGAGCTGAGTAACATCCTCTACCTGACAGATGGCCAGAACTCTCTGAGGCTTATACTTTGCAGTAGTAGAAGTCTCTTTCTAAAAATTACTTCTTAGCTATCATTTAGAGACTAGCTCAAACTCAGGAAAATACGTGATTTCACTGCTGCATGGAACATACTGCACCAAGTCATCACGAAACAACCTTTCCAAAAGCATGCATAAACAAAAAAAATAGCAGAAATTTTCACCCTACATTGCTCCTATCACAAGCAAAAGCCTCTGCAAGTTAGAAAAACTGAAATTAGCTGCTGCTCTACAACTTTGCTATCTCCAGCAGTTTGAGAAAATTCAAAGAAAATCCCAGGGAGCTACACTATGCTACAGTGTAGCTACACTATGTCAGTCTCAGAATGGATCTGCTGTCTGACATCTGTGAGAAAGCCCAGCTCAAAATCTAAATGTATGTATTGCTCAACAGTCCTCCTATTAATGCATCCAAACAAGCCCTTCTGACTATTTCAAGACTTGAGGAATATTCATTCTCCTATCTGAGCGGGAGAGAGATTTGACTTCTGCCTACAGCAGAAGTATAGGATAAACTCACTTAAAGAACAACTCTCTCACTTTGGACCAGCTGACTTGTCCAGATGAATGGAGCTGACCATGTTTTGCTACAAGTGAGAACTTTTCAAATCTCTCTTAATAGCAAAGTCCATGAGATAAAAGTAATCAGAAAATGAAGTTGTTCCTTTAGGGTGACAGGAACTTCCATCTTGGAACAAACCATGGTGTCTTTAATATAAGAGCATATGTCTCCTTGAAGATGTCCCTAGCTCTGCAGCCTACAGGAGAGTGTTCCACAAAAGGGATTATGGAATTTTCCAAGGAGCACAAGAACAGAGATCTCTCAGACTGATTGCTCTATTCACATCTGTGTGTGCTTATTCTTCTGCCCTGTCCCATTCTGTCCTGTCAGCCTCCATTTTGCATCAAGGTCAACATTTTGCACTGCCCACCACGCCCAGTTCAGAGATGGCTGAGAAACTACCTCATTGACGTTGATGCCATTCCTCTCCATATAGGCCCTGTCGTTCACTTGTCCCCCTTCCATAAACTCCATGAGCAGGACGCGCCTTGTTGAGAGCTCCCAATAGATCCTGGGGACCTGAAACAGGAACAGATGGGTTAGGTCAAGCAACAGCTTGGGAAAGGAAGGAGAACGTATCACACAAATCCCAGAAAAGGAGTAAAAATGGAAGCGGCTGAAGTGAGGACTTGGTTTTTTGATGAGCACAAGGGAGATAAATCCATCTATCAGCCTCTTCCCCAGGACAGCAGCAATGTGTACAAGGATAACACACTGATTCAACCACAGCAGGATTTGATCTCATGCAAAATTTCTGGCCACGCTCTACAGGATTTTGACCACCTCCCATTCCCAGTGATGTCTGAGAGCTTTCTTACCTGCTCTGCAGCTCCTCTAGCTGGGCTGTTTAACTAGTACCTATTGCAAGTTTCTGAATCATCCACTCAGCTCCTTTAGACAGGAACTGCATCTTGTTTGCTATGCACAGGGTCCACTTACGTAGCTTTAAAAATTATAAGCCATCGTCATTAATTGTATCTCCGAAGTGCCCCTTGGAACACGAACGCCTTTGAGCTGACAAACCCTGCATACTTAGGCCATCTGCAATTGAACTGGGAGAAAAATCGAGTGTCACAAATAAGGGACTTGTCACAGAAACTCTGGGAGAGCCTTAACTATCTTATCGCCAACGACACAGTAATGAGTGTAAAATGTCAAAGCACTTTTCATTCAAGCTGTGGTAGATCAAGCTGAGTGAAGTACCAGAGAAGAGATCTGGTGTCATCCAGGGAGGCAGTGACACAAGTGTCGCTCAGGCTGGCTCCTCGTTTTCCAGCCTCCCTCTCCAGACAAATTTCTTCCATGCTGAAGTCCCTATTGTCAAGAGCCATTTCACTGAATTCCCTTTGGATATTCCTCACATCACTGCGCTGACCAAACCCTCCATCTGCCCAGATCTGCTTTTGCACATGGGTGAAGCCACAAATGTATATTTTACCACAGACATAAGGCAGCTCCACCCATTCCTATTACTGTGCCCCACACAGAGACAATAATTTTGAATCATGCAAAGAGTGAGCCAGCTGTGCAGTCCCCTCTCCTCATCCTCCTGACTCAGCCACGGACTCAGCACCTTGCGGCAGGACAGGAAGGGTTAAGAGGTATTGTCCATTGACTGACCAAAACCAGGGGATGACCAGCTAGGCCACTGTAGCTCATCATAGCTCCTGAACAAGCAGCATTTGTTGCTTTTAACTATTGACAATGTCCCAGTCTCTTACACACTATCTGCTTCCGTCCTGTTCTTGCCCTAGAGAGATCACTTCTACTTTACCGTGTGTGCCACTTTAGATCAAAGGCTCCTTCCTGAGCAATTTCAGTGTTCCTCAGTCCTGCCGTTCAACACTCCTAGTATACTTCCCATGTGAATCTTGCCTAGACTTTGAAACCATAGATCCACTATGAGCACGGAGGATTCAGACACCCACAGCCTTCCCAGCTTATCTGGATGCCCATTCTTTGCAGTTAGATTGGTGAGAAAGCCAGCTAACTCTGAAACTCCCCCATTCCATCTAGCTCACTGATCCCTCAGATCACTTCCGATGACACTCGTTCTTGTCTCAGGATTTACATGGGCAAGTCAGTGGCCTTGCATAGCACTATTCATGCTGTCAGAGTTGCCTCTCTCAATCACAGCCAAATTCTTCAGTGATTTTTTTAATTACTCACAGATGTTTGGCTCTAATGCTAGTGTGTGGAAATAATTTATCTCTGGCTTTAAAAGCTCAAACAGGTTCACAGCACAAAATCTACTTCTCAGCTTTCTAGTGTGTTTAGGAAAATTTATGATACAGGAGCCCAATTCTTCTGTTGCATTTAGGTGATGAACATGTCTCTGAATTGGCAGGTCAGACGGGAGGATCCATTATTTAGCCATCTCAAGTCATTCATTATTGTTACACATATTGATGTCATGATAACTCCTTACCCCAGCAAGGAGGTGACTGGCTGTCTCCATGGGGACTTACTCCACAGTATGCTACTTACAGCTGCAACAGATACATTCTCTAAGGTGCATCACTTCTGATAAGTAGCCACTCAGCAAAACCATTGGCCCTTGGCCTTCCATAGCCCTCGAGGCTTTTAGCGATCTGTGTCTACCGGATAGCTACTGCTGCCACTGGGCTCCAAAAGGACTACTCCAAAACTGGAGTCAGGCAATGTGAAATTACAACCCTTGCACAGAAGAAGCAAGGAAAAATTAATATATCAGCCTGTCGAGCCTAACAAAAACTCACCTTATTTCAGACCTCTGTCACTTCTATCTTGGGACTTCTCCATAAATAGGAGTGAAAAGCCCATTTAGAAGTGTGTATGCGGGCAGGTCCACAGGAGGGTGTGTTTTTGCTGCCTTTTTGTATGCTCCATGGGCACAGTCACATCAGTAACTGTAACCATGACCCTATGTGTGTTTCCAGAAAGCACACCCTGGAGGCTTGTGACTCCTGTATGTCAGCAAAAGATTTCTGAAAGTGTGACTTTGAAGATGTGACCTTATGTCTTTCCAAGAATGAGATGTTTACATGTCTGGTTGTACTTGAGACATTTGTCAGTGACCTTAGTGTGTGGCAAGGGAAGTGGGGTAAAAGTGTCAGTGGGGAAGAGCACACATGGGTGCAATTGGATTTCTGTATGAAGGTAACATGAATGCATTAGTCATAGACGTGTATGAAGGATGAATGTCCAAATCTAGAGTAAGAATGTGCTTTTTTTACCAGGAAAGACTCATGTGAACATGCTTCCTCCTGAGATACAAGGTGTTCTCAATACTACTTGATGTCACCAGTTTCAGGCTAGCTTTTCTGTTCTATGTCCATTTTTTGCCCTCAGCTGAGACAGAGCCCAAGGAAAGGTACCATCAGATGGCTCAGCAAAGAATGGCAACGTCAGTCTCTGAACAAGTTCAGAAAGAAAACTTGGGAAAATAAGTAGCAGGCTCCAGATACTGCTGGTCCCAAGCCACCACTCCTGATCCAACAGAGCATTTAGTAGGAAACAAACAAGGAGAAAGCATGTCTCAGAGCATTTTCTGTATTAGCAAAGCGGTCTAGATGAACAACACAGAGGGGCTGAACTCCATTCTCCCTCCTTATGGTTCCTCCACTTGGTTAATGAGGGGCATAAGACACAGTAAGGGAGACTATTAATGCACACACATAGACAGAAATATGTGTTTCCTCACCTTCAGGAAGTCAAAGTTTTTGAGCATGTGAGCAACCTTCTCAGCATTTCTGCCTTCGTTGAGGAAATCCAGCTCCAAGGGCAGATTCTTCTTAGCTTCTTCCACCAGCCACATGAACTCAAAATCTGGAAAAATCTGCTTCACAATCAAGAGGAGAACCTGAGAACACAGAAACAGACCATCAGTTGCATCCTGGCTCCAAAGTCACCCAGCTACACACAGTGCTGTTTTGATAGGATCACTCCATAAAACTAAAAAGACAGATAAAGATATCAGATAAATAAACCAAGACATAAAAAAACCAAGTGCTTTTAGAGTTCCTGCAGTATCACAACACAACACAGTGTCATGCCTTGGTCATGTAACACAAACTCTGGCCTACACTTCCACAGAGGGAGGCACATCTAGGAGTTAAATGATGGCACACACATTAAAGGGAGGTCAGCTGGCTGCTGCCTAGAAGTAAGATAACAAATCTCAGGAGAAGAGACAACATGGCCAGATCTCACCAAGGGTGTTGCCCTGGAGCAATTATCTTCTGAGTCCTATAATTCTACAAGTCATTCTTTGAACATTTGAACAGCTCTCAGATAATGCAGACAAGGAAAATCTAAAGTAAGACTTGTCACCTCTCTGTTACTTCTTCCACTGTTGAGCACAGAAAATCCACTGGGCAGTTCAAAGAAGACAGTGGAGTTTGGATACAGTTAGTAGGCTACAGATCTTTAAATAACACTTCTGGTGGGGGTCAGAGGGTAAGTTGCTCTTCAGCATCAGGTAAAGCCATCCTCACAAGGCTGAGGAGGTATTTTCTAAGTATCATATATCCAGCACATGGAATGCTCTTCTTAAAGGGATTAGGTATTCAGCAACACAGCACCTTGAAAAGCCCAGCCAAAAAGTTCCTTGAAACATTTGCTTGAAGCAACATTTAAGGGGTAAGTGAATCAACATTACACAATTGGATGGCATAATCAAAACTGCACAGAAGCCAAGTATGCTTTCTGTTCAAACAAAGGGACGGTTTCTCCACCAGAGTCACAAATTTACACAAGCTGACAATTTGGACCACACCTTAAGGAAAATAATTTGTTTGGCTCTTTTTAACTAACTGAGTCATAAAACAAGTAAAAAACCATAAAAATACCATGCACTTTGCTTTTTTTCCTTTATTTCACCTGTTCTGTACATCCATCTGAAAACAGAAACAGGCTTTTAAGTGTGTGTTACTGCAGAGTTTCCTTTTCTCGATCTCCACCACTGAGGTGGGAACTCCTGCACTGCAGGAAGAACATTTAAAGTACACACAGGAAGTTGCTATCATTGAAATGTATGACAAAAATAAATTTATGAACCATCACCACTCCTGCTCAGTTGTGTGACAACACTTGTTCTCCACCCCGTCTCAACTTCTCTTATCGAAATGTCAGTTGCTAACTCAATGTTCCTTTAAAAATGTAATCACCAGGTTCCAGACACTATTGAATTGTATTTTTTACTGTTATATCTAGAGGCATAAATCCTTTCAAATTTATGTCACGCAAATGAAATATAACCAGTGATCTTCACGAACATGAACACAAACTTCATAGGGTCTCCAAGATTATTTAGTTGGTGCCTGACGAGAGAAAACTCATGCATTTTTTTTTCCTTTCTTCAAATGCTCTTTTCAATCAATTTACCAACTTGACCATCAGCAGGAACACACTAAAAAGTATTTTGCTTACCCCTTTTCTGACATCTGTCTAACACATTGTCTTGAAATAACTACTGATATATAGAGAGCAGAGAGGTATCTCTCTCTGGGTTTATCAGATGCTGTACTGATTTTTAAAGAGTCAGCATTGATGCCATGAAACCTCAAGTGAATTTAGGAATTTTCCAGCTACCTTTTTTTGTTCGGATTCCTTCCCAGCAGACTCTAAATAAAACCATCTCCATCAATATTTAAATTAAGCTCTTACCTAGCTGCAATGTCTGTTTGATTCTTAAAGGACCAGAACATTAGTACACGTCATCTGGCTTTCTATGCAGCCTACATAAAAACAGTCCCACACAGGGACACAATGATGCATGTAAGCCAAGACTCCACAAGAGAGAACTCTTAAAAACAAAACTGCATGTCTCACTTTCTGAGCTACTTTTCCATACATACAACACATCTTTGAGGATGGTAAACTAGATTGTCTGCACAAGAAGGACAGTACTAAATTACCAAAAGAAAATACACTGATTAAGTTTCAAGTTTTCCAGGAGGAATAGTTTAAATCCAGAAAAGACAGGAATCATTCTAAAATAATTTGTTTTAATGTCTCTTACCAGTATAATCAGAAATCACAGCAACATGGTGTGAGGAGATATGTTTTCTGTGATATCCGCTGTTAGAAGGGCAAATGTCCCAAGGTAGATTCATTAGCTGCTCATCCTTAATCCTTGACTGTTCTTTTTCTGCCACCCTGTTTCGGGAGGGACTGAAGGATGTCATAAGCCCCCTGAGAAGTGCTGTGAATGTGATGACTCACAGAAGCAAATTCATTGGGCAGACCACTGCAGTAAGTCCTGGAGAAGATCTGAATCAAATTCAAATCTACAGCTGGACCCAAAACTAGTTCAAACAGTTCTGTGTTCCGAAACCAGCACCGAAGATAGGAGACAGATCCTATCTTACTGGGACATCTTTTTGGAACCAAAAAATTACTTTCACTGTGAATTCAAATTAAATACTCAGCTGCAAACTAATTTGCCCCAGCTCAAACCAGCTGTGCTTCTATGCAGACTAGCCAGGATTGCTGAAAGCAGGGTATTTAACAGCCTAGAGAAGCTTTAGTTACATGGTACTCTGAGAGGGTGTTGGCAGAATCTTTGATTTCTGATCTTCTGTGATGGGGAACTCTGTTACCACATCAGCAACACCCTCTAAACATGCATCAGAACTTCTCTGCTTAAGCTTCCTCTCTTTAGTACCATGGACTTACCTGTCTGCCAATTAATGTGCACTTACTGTATTATACAGGCAGACACACACATATATATACATATATATACACGCACATGCTCTATTAGGAAAGCAAAAAGCTTTACTGTTACCACTTACAGACCTAATCCTTCCCATCTCCTCCACCTCAGCCCTGTGTCCATTTCCTGTTCTATACTGTATCGCTGGCGTCTTTGTCTGCTGCAATGCAGTACTGTGACACAGTTTTTCTCCATTTCCTCCTTTCCATGGCTAGACTTAGAAGTTTGGAAAAGCTACAGCACTCCACTGGGAAATATGAGTGGTATCCACCATTTAGGAGAGGAACAGGAGCCAGGCATTGAAACTTATTTCCTAGGTAAATCCCTCATTTGTGTATCTGCCCATTAGGTGACCCTCTGCATTTCACTGGTTTTGTTTCTACTATGAATCAGTTCAGTATTAAGGAGTTGATCGAGAAACAAAACTGAATCATAGGAACTTCATCCACTGTTGAATCCACACTAGAACTTAATAAAAAAAAACACGCTGATCATGGACAATGATTTTCCTTGGCCACACAGCCCTGACTGCAAGAGAATTGAGACAAGTTAATGGGCATATGGGCTGAAAAGAGACTTCAGGACTCGCTCTCTAGTTCTTAAATCTTATATGGACTTACTATGATGTCATTAATCTTTACCTGTCTTCTTCTGCCCTCCTTCCCTCTTACCCTGTTGTTCAGTCTCTCCGTCCACACATTCACCAGCACTGCAATTCTCACCAATTTTCTGTACTAATCCTGCAAGACAGCATTGATCTCTGTGGAGGTTCCAAAGCTACAGGTTGGTGTTGTTGTATCTGCTTACACCACAGGTGAATTGGTCCCATACAGTTCATGGCAATTGTTCTGTAAGTTGAAGTCAACAAGTAATTTTACCTCCATGAGCAAAATATCCTTGGAGCTCTGAGCTTGGACCTTGGGATGCTGGATTTTCACTGCCACCGTTCTCCCATCCTGCAGCACTGCTTTGTGTACCTGGGCTAGTGATGCTGCTCCCAAGGGAGTGTCCTCAAAACTCATGAAGAGCTCTTTTATCTGCCAAGAGAAGAGAAGAGAAAGAGGCATCAGCTTGGGGTAACAGAGGCTATTCTCGGGAAAGCCCTGCCCACAGGCCAGAGAGTTCCTGTGCCAAAGCTGGGCAGACTCAGGCCTTTCATCCTTCTTCTGTGCCCTCCCTAAGCCTTGTTATTCTTTGGCCTCCGAGTGAAGCCTGCCAAATGTGCAAGTGCCCTGGAGATACTCTGCTTATGGAAACCTGTGGCAGAGCCCCAGCAGCACATTTCATCTTGGACTTGTAGTGGCCAGGCAGTACATGAGGGACTACTCCAGGCCTGAAAATGGGTTGATTATGGTCAGCATCCTGGGTGCAGACAACACAGCTGTTCCTTTGCACGTATTTCTTTTGCGGATACTTAATACCACCCACCATCACCCCCTGAAACCTGACAGTGTGTATTCCTGTGCACTGCAGCAGCAGCAGCTAGCTTACTTGGTGAAACCCAGGACATGACTGGGAGCAGTGGTTAAGAGCTGCATTCAGGGCAGGGAGACAAAAACTGCTGTTTCAACCATGACAGCTTGGCCTGAAAACATGTTTAATGTGATGGATTTTGTCACACCTTCTGTAAAAGTAACCAGTGCTCTCAACTCAGAAAAACCACTAAGCAGGGTCAGCAAAGCACTTTGTGAGCAGGAGAGGAAATTATCAGAAGCTCTGGCTGAGAAATTATGGGCTAGACTACAAGGAAAGTTGCAGATGAAGTAGATTTACCAAGAGCAGGTCCAGGAAGCAAAATCTGAGGTAGACATGGGTGAGGCAATGGGAGAGGGACAAAGGCCCATCTGCCCTCCATAACACAGCACCCTGCTAGAGACCCTGAGTGCAGCACCAGGCAGTGCAGGGTCTGGAAACACTGCAACCATGATAGTGCGATATCGGCCTGGCTGACGAGCCAGGCCCCTCCACACAGTCAGCTCACAGGAAAGGCCGACACAGATATGTGGCTGCAGGCATAGTTCATGTAATGCTAGTTGAGGACTTTTGTCCTGGTCTGTATGGCAAGGTGAACATGAGCTCTGAGGTTTCCAGAAGTCAGCAAAGGGAACCTGTCCTATCCTTCTCGTGGGCTCAACTGATTTCGAGTGAGCAGTAGAGAAGCCTGTAATTTATGCAGTAACAAAAAAGAAAGAATGTCAGTGCATTTTGTAACCTGCTTTTAAAAAGGTAATTAAAGATGGGAGCTGCAGCAACCTAGCAATTAAATATGAATAAAGACCTTCTAAGCAAAGTCTTCATGCAAAGCCTTAAACGAATACTTTTTCTGCTGAAAAGGAAGAAAAATACTAGAAGGAGCAGCCTGTTCCCTCCTGCAGCTGCTAAGGAATGAGCCCTCTCCCACACTACCCTACCCCTTCTCTCCCAGCCCCTTCCACAGAAAACTATTGCTAGCAACAAACTGGAGCATTTGCAGTAATTAGATACCAACACAGACTCAGCTGCCTCCAGTAATTCACTAGGAAGGTACATTTTATTTATTTAATTAATTCTCTTTGGTCCTGGCGGCAAAATCAATTAAGTAAAACAACTGCATTTAAAAACAACTAGTTATGTGGTTTTTAATTACAGCAGGTCCATAATTCAAACCTATTGACATTTGTGTCTCAAGAGAAAATGTGTTCAAGACACAGGGAATTTTACCTTTATGTGCAGTTTATCTATTGCCTGAAGAGAGGATATACTAAGGGTAAAGATTTAAGGTGGCCAAGAGCATGCTGGGCTGTATGATTCCATAAGGAAGGAAAAAATGCAAACAGAGAACTTGCCACATGAGGTCGAGCTGGCACTTTCTTCAACTCTCTCACTACCTTACATCCTCATATCAGAGGGATGTATCCTTTTACAAAGTGGTAACTGGTCTAGCTGTCATAAGGCTGGGTAACATCCCCCAAAGGTTAAAACACAGGATTGGGAGTTCACTGGCTTGAAACCAGTAAGGTATATTTATAGTAAGATCATTTATAAAGTGGATAAAATTCCATCTGCTCTGAATTTCAAAACCTCTTAATTGCCTATACTGTCAATCCAACCATTTTCACCAGCAATGAATGCATGCAGGGGGAAAAAAAAGCTGCACATGTTCCCTCTGGCAGAATAATATATACCTCATTATCGTGTGACTAAGTTTTCTAAAGAAACGTAATTGAAGAAAGCTGTGTCTAGGAGTTATTTTGGATAGAAGAGTTTCATTTAAAAACTTGCTACTTGGGACATGAAAGTCAGGTTAGCAGTCATGTCCAGTAGAGCCTGCCCAGTGGCCCTACTGCAATGCCAGGGCAAATCTGTGCACATTCACAGGCTGCAGGCAAGGACAGCAAGGCAAGGGACTGCAACAGAGAATTGACAGATACTCCAGGAGCAGAAGGGCAGAACATGCACAGGGGGAGGGAGCAGATCACAGCTGAGCCATTACATGAACAGGTGTGAGGCTGAGATAAAGCCAAAGCACCATTATGGCTGGGCTCCAGGACCCCCTACTCAGCAAATGACTCTTGTTCATTATGGAATTGTCTTTTCTCAGCTCACTGGAGGTAGCTAATGCCTCTGCTGCAGGCTGTGTGTCCCAGACAGGCAAAAGCGAGCAAGACGCAGTATGGCATGGAAGCAGAGAAGAGGTGAGCCAGGTTCCCACACTGCTTGCCAGGGAGTGGGTCCTTCCAAGGGAAGGTGGCTGCACCCATTTCATGCAAGCAGGGAGTTCTTGGAACAGCCTGCAGGCTCTTACTGCTCACAAGCACCCTTAACAAAAACTGTCATTTCCAGGATGGATAATTAGCAAGCAAAGGTCTGGGACAGTCTTGGAGCCCACCTGACTCAAGGAACTCTCAAGTTTTTTCCAGGCTACAACTGGCGTCAAATGGCCTCATCAAGCTCGCTGTTACCACCTGTAATCCTGGCAGGAGATGAAACAAGTATCACTTCCCAATAGGTTTAATAAAGGTTTAAAAGGAACTTTAGGGCTGCTCTTTCAAAGGAACAGGACAGCCAGCTGCAGGTTTAGAGCTGCACAAGTGAGCTTGTCCCACAGCGGTGAGGGGAGCAGTTTCCCCTCACTCCTTCTGCATAGCCAGGTCCCCAGTGGGCACATGCTTCAGCAGCAAATGAAGGGCATTTCACTGGCTGGAAACACAGCCCTGACTGTTTAATTATAAAGAATGAAGCTCGTGTAATTTTAAATATGCAGAATCTTTTCATGATTGTTGATTTTAGTATTCACACCTCAGGGAACTGATATAAAAGCTCTTACAGGATCTATCTACCTAGACACTTAGTAGTATGTATTTGTGCTGAGGTTGCAACTAGATACCACATTAAGCCCAGACTGCCATGGTATGAGGTGCTCAAGCCACCATGGGCCCCGCACAAACTCATGCCTTCCAGAAGTCCCCAGATGTCAGTTACAGGCTTCCTCACATGCTGAAGTGCTTTCCCAAAGCCCGGCTGCTCTTCCCAAAGTCTGCAGCACATACCACGTTGATGCCACAATGCTGGGCATCAGGATGCCTCAGTATTTTTTGTGAATCCTGTCCTTAAACACTTAGGAAGATACTGAAGTCAATTGGATTTAAGCTCCCAAATCCTGAGTCCTTTCTGAAAGTATTACCTTATGTGACCTGCCTAGCATGTTCAGAGAAGTCTTTGACAGAGCTGGGATTTAACCCAGATATCCCAAGTTCCAGCCTGATATCTTAATCTCTAAACCATAAAAGTTAAATGTGCATGTCTTGCTATCTAATTTCTTTTGAAATAGATTTCCTCTTAATCCCAACCTTTTTATATCCATGTGCTGCAGCAAAAGATGGAGTATTACTGCCTGGTTTCAACTTGACCACTTCACAGAGAGGTATGTTCTCTTCCCTCTCCAAAAAGGCTGCTAGCGTAGTACCCTAGAGCAGGAGCCTAGGTCATGGAGCCCTTTCCCAGCCCAGCACTATAAAACATCATTCCACATGAGATGTGGTGGCTCTGCTCTGCCACCATGAAGAATGTTGGCCATATGTCAGCAGTTTGTTCAGGACAAATTTAGGGTGCAGTGAGATGCAGGATCACTAAGAACAGAAGGCATCACAACAGTCCAGCCCTGTCTAGCTTGCAGGCTGAACCCCACTGGCTCTTAGCCAACCATGGCTACATTTGGAGACAGAATGGTGGTCCACATTTTGGTCTGATTTGCACTGTCATCTTCACATTCTTCAGAAGCTCTCCCAACAGACTGACCAGTCTCAATGACTGCAGGATGGACACTGGAGAAACTGTTTCACCTGCTGCAAGCCTAAAAACCCTGTAAGTCTCTGGGAGTGCAAAGAGTACAGGGAAACCACAAATGAAAGTAGCTCTGTGTCTGGGGTACACTCTGAGCTTTGGTAACAGTACATCTTCGTGAAAGGTCTGTCATGTAGCTTTCAAATAATAAAGTTGCTTCTGTTTAGTATGGTAAATATACCAGAACAAAGGTAAATATGCCTATGTTATGAAACTTGGCCAGAGTCTGGCACAAGTGGGAACATGCAGCAAGAGCTGAGACCATCTCAGGCAGAGGCCATCCCCAGACATTTCACTGTGCTTGACAGCTTCACCAATCACAGCTACACAAAATAATTCACAACAGGGATAATGCTATTCCTTTATTACCAAAACCAGTGCAAACTGAAACATTCAAAACCTCAACTACAGTTTCACAGCAGATCTCCTCTTCTGATCACAGCATACTGCAATTGTTCCTGAGTCTTGCATTTTGTATTTGGAGACTGTAATCTATAAGATGTCCTACTATTTTAAAAGGGGGTGACCAGGTAACACATGATTAACCTGGAACTGGTTTTGTCTCCAGGATACTCATCAGAGGCCATGATACAACAGAGCTCCATTACCAAGAGTATTGTGTTGCAATGGTCAAGATCAGCTGACCAGTCAGCTATCATTTTGAAGCCATGTAGCAGCACAGGAAAATGTACATGGAAAAGTTGTTATAAATCCTTTATAAATAAAGACAAAGGGAATGATATAACTATGACACAAGTCCATGGAAGAAGGAGACAGCAAGAAAGTGATTAAGGTAAGTAAATTTTGCACATTTCCT
Source organism: Vireo altiloquus (assembly GCA_013396875.1). Classification (NCBI taxonomy): domain Eukaryota; kingdom Metazoa; phylum Chordata; class Aves; order Passeriformes; family Vireonidae; genus Vireo; species Vireo altiloquus. The sequence continues at coordinate 43,709 of VZRF01000065.1, forward strand.
GTGCTGTGATTCTCCAGGCTGGAATTCCCTTGATAAGATGACTCAATTCACCTGTTTTTTCTCTGACAGAGACAGCACTAAACAGTTCCCACTTCATCATGGCTCCATGGATGGCAATTTGCTAAGGTGAGCTCAGTCTGCAGGAGCTTTCTGAGAGCTACATAGGGATCATACTGTCTGCAGCCTGGCAGACAAGACAGTGCAGGGCAGTGTGATAACAGAATTCATGAGCTTGCTGGAAAACAGATGAACATAGTATCACACTGGGAAGAAAAGTTGAGGGGCTGCAGCTGCCACCATAACACCATGTAGTACAACATCCCCTCTATTTCAAGGAGCAGAATATCTGAAGATACATTCAGTTCCATGTCTGTTAAAGAATTACTAGGGCTTATGCTTCCAAGAACTTTTGGAATTCACTTTATTAACACTAGCACACTATTGCTCTCTGAATGCCTTTCCTGGTTGAAGAAATGTGAACCTCATCCTAGGCTGGTTATCTTTTCAACAAGATACACATACTGGCTCATGGTGCCAAGGACTCACTGATCCCTACAAGTCTGTAAGACCACAGTTCTAGGTGTGAGAAAAATGTTACCTTGGTGTAAAGCAATATACTTCCCAGACAACAAGTGAGGGTTTTTTTCCATTGTCCCAGCCCTTCTATCCCCTCTACAAAAACAAAATGTCACAGTGCTGCTCTGAGAATTATTAAGACAGCAAAAACTGAAAGATTAGATTTATCGCAGTAGACAGTGGATTATGAAGAATAATTCATCAAATGTCAGAACAAACAGCCCACAATTTATAGGCGGCTTTGTTGAGTCAGTGAAATCTGATTGGACTTCTCCCCACCTAATGAATGCCAAGCTTAATTGATGGTTCCTAAATGCATGTGTCAAGAACACGTATTTATTAATTCAGTATTTTTAATAATATTGCAGATATATACAGAATAGGGTTTTCTTTTCAATGGATTTGCTGGTGTTCATATTACATTTACACGTACATGTGCATATATAGAGAGGTATACACTGCATCCAAATGAATGTAGGTAAAGATATGTGTATATTCTCATGCACTGAAACAACAACCTATGGCTTATTACACAAAATCCCTGCATCTTTCAGTGCACAGGATGGCAAAGTAACATGATTCTTTTCAGGGGGAGATATGCAATAAGGTGCCTGCCTAGAATTTGGAAGAGCTGAACTCTAACGTTGTTTCTCCTTGATAACCCATGTGATGCTGGGCCACACCATGTCATAGCGCTCATGCTTGGATGAGCAGAATTAGGGTTGTCAACACAGCTAGAAATCTGCCCTTGACTACTTTATAAGGATCAAATTTTTAGCTTTGCTTTTAAAAACCTATCCGTATAAGACATATACAACAGTTATTACACACAGCCACAAACATGTCACTTCACGTGCCAATGGTGTGCACTTGCTCCTGGCGTGCCAATCACTGCTAACTTCGTTAGTCACTGCTAACATTGCACGACAATGGCACAAAACCAGGGCTGTCCATAAACCACCAGCCTTCCTCCTAGGAAAGAGCTGTGACACAGGTGGGGTGTGAAGTTCATTTTTTCCTGTTATTTCTACCTGGTACCACTTTGGTCTCTGCAGCCCACTACTTGCTAAAACCCTTAGAATCTTCTCTGGGGTCCTACCAACAGCATTTCTCAGTCACAAAGCCATTACTGTTACAGAAAATGAACACTGCTAAAGGAAGGGTCCTTTAGCAGGACCAACCAACCAACCAACCAGAAACCAACGTTTGCTCACTCATTCACTGTCTGATACCTAGGATCCTGGCTACCTCCTGTTCTGCTCACCTATGATCCTCTTTCCATAGTCTCTCTTGGCTATACAAGCAGTGGAAAAGCCTACATGAAGCCACTCTTGTATTCATCACATCCATCCACTGAGCTGTGCAAAAATAATATCAGTCTACTTTACTTGCTATAGTACCTTTAATTATTACAGAGCCATACCTTGAGGAAAAGCACATTTTATTCCATCCCTAAAGACTGTATAACAGTCTATGGTCAGACAGACTCATGGTAGCTTCATTTATTTTTGAGTAAGTCAGATCCTTAAGACAAGGCAGAGCTGTCTGAGACTATCACTCATCCCGGATCGAAACTTGGATCTCAGTGGTGACAGCTACAACAGGCAGTATGAGCAATGAGCAGACAGAGCTGATGTATGTCTCCTGAGACGCTGTGTGTGAGGTGGACCTCATCTCCCATCTCTCTAAAAGGTGAGCCACTTATCCACGGCTCCCACAAACAAACCCCATTCAGTCTAACAAAAGCAAGGATTGTCGTGGCCAGACTGACCGTAACTGGCACAGGAACATCCTCCTGACTGGCAGAAGGAGACAAATGTTTTTCACTGATTAAGCTACTGGATGTCCTACTACCTTCCAGAGACACAGGCTGCTAAGATGAACAGATTAGCTCAGCACCCAGAGATGCTTTCAACAGTTGGAGTTCTACAGGTTTTCCACAAACATTTCACCACAGCCTCTTCCATACTTAGCTTCATTCAGCTGTTCTTTGTCTAAGTGCTGGTTTCACAAAGCACTTTGAAAGCAGAGGAGCTAGCAGAGGAGCTGCACAATATACTTCTGACGCAAGTCAGACATCCAGCTAAATTGTAAGAAAGCAGAGTCCAAACATCATCTGCAGGGCTAGCACAACATCTTTGGTAGCACAAGCATATAGAAGAAACCAGAGAGAGGAAACAGCAAAGCTGGGATGTCTCCAAACAGGTTTGTAACCCATCCACATGTGTGTGTGCATTTTTCCTGGTCAAAGTATTCTATACAGGTACCTTTCCTCCATGTCTATAATCTCATACTCAGAATTAAATTTCAAGAAAATTTATTTCTCAAAAACGTCCACTACCAAGGGTGAGGTTTTGCTGTTGGAAGCTATGTCGTAATTTTAAGATGCAAGTCCAGTTCACTTCCCTGTGGAGAACATGGAAGGTGGAAGGACCTTGCATGACTGAATCAACTATTTCCTCAGAATCCCCGAGTAATAACAAAATACCAGTTCCTCTAAGACTGATATGGACATTGAGAAAATGCTCATTTTCTGTTTCCAGATGTCATTAATCAGCACAATGACCTATGACCCATTCAGCATCCCACTTCTTTCCATCTCAGAATATAACATCTTGTGCAGCTAGTCACCTTCCTGATATCCTAAACCATTTCTGCACCCCAGCCTGCCTGTGACTGGCCTCCAACAGCAGCCAGTGCTTTCTAATCCAAATGGTTAAACAAGAGTCCACCAATAACTATGCTTGCGTAGAAATGAAAGATGAAAAACTAGTCTCTCTATGTGCACAGTAAACAGTGTCACTGTGCAGTCTATTTTGCATGACATATAGCCTATGCAAAATGCACACACCAAAGCAAAGACAAGGTGTGTATATACATATATAATCCTGTTTGCTTTCCATTCCATCATGCAGAAAAAGAAAATAGTGACTTGTGAGCTACTTATTCACTCCAACAGTGTAGGCTATGGGACAGATGCTTCTTGCTCTTCCCTTGCACATACAAATGCTCTGTTTAATTTGCTCTTTTATCTTTCTCCCAGTTGAGCAAGGCTCATTAAATCCACTCTTTTCTCTCTGACTTTTTGGGGAAATACTTCTTCCTCTGCATCTCTCCTGTCTGTGAGGATGGAGCCACGCTTGTCAGTTTTTCAGACAGACTGAAACACAGTCCTTCAAGAGCACACAACGCCTCCACTCCAGCCATCTTTTGTATTTTAAAAGCATTCTTTCTCTTTCCTCCGCCTGCTAACAAAGGAGGGTCTCATTTGTTACACCAGTGCACAGTGGAAGCTCAGCAGAAGACAACTCCTTGCTGCATCCCATCTGCCCAAAGGGATTCTTATTCCATGGTTGAGGTAGAGCAGTAGTGGTCCCTTTCTATTAAGATCTTCAAGGCTTTCTGTGTTCTCTGCAGCACTCCAGATCCCAAGCAAGAGAGCTGAAAGTGCTAGCATAGCAGGAACACCCTAGTAGCTCCTAAGGAAGGGAAGAGTCTCCTCAGCCTTTTGCTCTTCTAATGGCCCTGTTAGTATACCTGAGCAGTTTGCTTATCCCTTTCCCAGCTTTCTGGAGATGTTACACAAAGCTCTGCTCACAACCTCTACCCCCACCACTGCATCTGGATTATAGCTCACATAAAATTCTCACTTCCTTTCTGCTGACTTGTAGTTCTGGCTCTGTACTCTTATATCAGCCTGCTTCTAGCCAAACTACAATTTCAGCCTGTTTCTCAGTCATCTTCTTTCAGATAGTCATATCTCTGTTCACATTCAAGAAAGCTAAAGCACAGCTCCTAATCTTGTCACTCAAACCATCCTTCTGTCTCCTTTCTCATCACAACAGAGAATGCCACCTACTTTCTGTCAAGCACGTCTGCAGCCTTGATCTTGTCATAAACAGTGACCTCGCTCCCGATCTCATTTCGAGGTCTGAATCTAGCACTAGACATCAAGTGCTAATGCTCACAAATGAAAGGTGAAAACAAGCCAATTGTTGTCCCCCATTCCCTCAAAGTTCCCATTTCTCTTGAGCCACACAAGTAGTAAGATATGTGGAAGTCCCCAACATACAGAACCCCTTGAGTGAATTCCTGAAGACAATTCCCAAATGACATATCAACCTTACAAATGCCAGCAGCCTGGGACAAAGACAAAATAATTGTAAAGAATCATCAAATCATAAAACAGCTCTGGTTGGAAGGGACCTAAAAAGATGGCCTGGCTTAACTTTTCATGGGAAAGGAGGCCCAGAAGAGATTATAACATCTTGAAAATCTCCAGTGATGGGGTATCCATCACATCCCTGGGGAAGTTGTTGCCGTGATTAGTAGTTCTCAATGTAAAAAAATTCTTACCTGTATCAAGATGAAGCCTCTCTCGAAATGCCACAGAGATGGGGCCAGTTGGCCCATAAGCAAGAAGGTTAGATTTAAGAAAACATTCAGAAACAAATGAACTTCCAAGACCATTTTGACTCCAGATATAAACACATCCCTGCCACTCACTGGCTGAAACCTATGTAGGAAAAGAGCCACAACAAACAAGCTCCATGTTAGTCACAGCCAGGCAGAGGGAGGCTCAGAGAAGACTACAGAGATGCCCCAAGGGTCCTGTCAGCAGCAAGCCTGCACAACAGCAGCAGTCCTGTGAGAAATAACCAGCTGCCAGAGCCTCAGGATATATGAAGACCTTCAGGAACACACATCACCTATGCCTCATATTAAACGCCTCTGATTCAGCTTTGAAAGCTTGAGGGCTTCAAGAAGTGTGTAAGACAAGGTGAGGGATGTGTATGGGCAGCTTTATGAGACTATACAGAGTGTGATGAGGGCATGTTTGGAAGAGGCCAGGTACAAGGATTTGGTCAGGAAGTGAAGCTGTGCCAGGGCTTGAGCAGAGAGCTAAAAATGAAGCATGGGGGCAGGGCATTTGTGTACACAGTTTATATGGGAAATCGTAGGCAAAATCCATCCACAGAGAGGCCGATGAAGAACAGAATCAGGACGGTGTTTGTGTGTGGAGGCCAGTGAGCCTGCCACACAAAGGTCCCCGAAGGGGACCTCTGGAGGGATGGACCTCCTCCTGGAGGGTTGGACCCCAGCAGAAGAAACATTCCCCCAGTTCAGGGTGAGAGAGAAAGGTTTCTCGCAGGCCACAGCTCCATTATGTTAAGGTACCCCAGTTCTGCTCCCCGCCCCTTTCTTACCCTATACACCCCTGCTCCAGAACATTCTCCCTCCCCTGCTCCCCCATTGGCCCTTGTTCCTCAGCCACTCCCTCCCTATTTCCCCATTGGCTCCCATACCCTAACCCCGCCCCATGCTCCCAAACCATTGGCCCCTGATGTTCTCTCTCTCCGCCCCTGCTGAGCCCGTACTTAAGCCTGGACTCCTAATCTTCTGGCTTCTTTTCACCCCTTCATGTGCGCAATTGTAGTAAACCCCACGTGGAATACCACAAAAGGACCCTTCATGTCTTTGCTGCCAATCCATGTGGGAAGCTATCCGGCGTGAGTGTGTTTGGTGTGTGTGGCACCGACCGAACGGTCCCATTGGAGACGCTTTCGGAAGGTAGCAGCATCATACCACCTGGCACCCAGCTGCTAAATGTGTGTGCAGAGACAGGGTGTGCACGAGAGGTGGAAGGTTCCTGCAGTGTGTGTGCAGCACGGCACTGCATTTTGTTTTACAGAATCACAGAACAGTTTGGGTTGGAAGGGACCTTAAAGATCATCTGGTTCCAACCTCCCTGCCATGGGCAGGGACACCTTCCACTAAACCAGGCTGCTCAAAGTCCCATCCAGCCTGGCTTTAAACACTTATAGGAATGGGGCAGTCACAATTTCTCTGGGCAGTCTGTTCCAGTACCTTACCACCTTCACAGGAAAGATTTTTTTCCTAATACCTAATTCAAACCTACCATCCTTCAGTTTGAAGTCATCCCTCCTTGTCCAGTCTCTACCATGTCCTTGTAAAAAGTCCCTGCCCTGGTCCTCCTTCAGGCTGAACAACCTCAACTCTCTCATCCTGTGTTTATAGGAGAGGTGTTCCAGACCTCTGATGATCTTCATCGCCTGGGACAAAGAGCAAGAATGACAGAAGCAGCATTGCACAATTCAGCAGCCTGTCACCTGTGGACAGAGGTACAGTACTATGATAACATGCAGAGGGCAAAACCCAATCCCAGACAGATTCTGCCCTGTTAGATCCTTTCCTCTGGCTTTGGTTATAATTACATAGATATAAGCAGGCCTGAAGTCTTACTGAAACACAACACTGCCTCAGATTAATAGAACAGGGAAGTAGAAGTAGGGATATGAGAAAGACCTGGAAGTACCTGCAGTCTGGCAGACGTGGGCAGCCCTGCCTGAACTGGTATCAAGAAAGGGATATAATAAGATCACTACTTTAGATGAATAATGCTTAAAAGGTAGTAAAGCTCTGCCAAAGATGTAAAGCTCATAAGCCAGTTATTGGTGTTAACTGTGCCCTGATGGGATATGGAAACACCAGCACACCTGCCAGACAAGTCAGTGCAATAGACACAGCTATTGCAGAGTGCATACCACAGAGACCAAGGAACAGGGACTGAAGAGAAGCTGCAGTAGAGTAACGTACAAAGAGATCTGGATGGGGCCCTGGAGTTATCCTTTGCAGCCAAAGTCTCAGAAAAAAATGTACAGAGATCAATAGAAGTCCCTCAAGAGAGATAACTGCACGACAAATTAAATCCACAACTGACTTTGCCAATAGTGTCACTGTCACCATGCATTAGTACATCCCTAATGACCAGGCATACAAATCATGGAGCCCTGAGCTCTCTCTGCATTGATGCCAAGAGAAAAGTCCTATACCAAGCCAGCCACATCCTGTCCTGTTTACTTCTTGTCAATCTCTCCTCTGAGTATCAACTTTTCCTTTCTTTTCCTGACCATATTTCCCCTACTTTTTATGTGTCTGCTCTGATCTATCTGCTCCTTCTACAGTTAGTTTATTATCTGCCTCTTCCTCCTCCTCCTCCCATGTTTTTTTCCTTTCCCCAAATCTTTGTGTAAGGCTGCCAAATCCCTTCTTCACTGGTGTAACTCAGCTGATTTACTTTCCTTAAAGCAATGTCTGCTCTCATGTAAATTACCCTCCAAACCCAGCCTGTGAAGCGGGCTTGTTCACTAAACTCTATGAATAGGAAAGTAGGCACAGCTGGCCTATTCATAATCAACATAAAAAATAGATTAGCACTTTACAGATTAAACATTATCGTTTCAACGGTTAACATAAATCAACTACACTTACAGGCCTAGCATTGCTGCTGTCACTGCAGGGTGACAAGTACTGCAAAGAGAAGGGCTGACAGTCCAGGGTGCAGTGGGAAACAGCCTGAACCTAAGTTCTTTTCTGGCATCCCCAGTGTGTGCTGCTAGAGGTTGCTACCGGGAGAAAAGTAGGCTACAGAAACAAAGATAGGGGGGTAATTTTGATTAATTCACATGCATTTCCAAGCAATCTAGCAACCCATTATCCTAAAGCTAGAATCCAACTGCCTTTCTTCCTTCCCCAGGGCTGATGCATCTCAAAAATGGAGCAACAAAGTCAGCCTCTGGAATAGGAGCAGGACAGGAAGCCTCTAAATGCTAACTGGTACATAGCTCTGTTCCCTGTAGTTCAAAATATTTGGGCTTCGGTGGATGAAGAAAAGCAACTGTCTGAATTCCATCTATTCTAACCATCTCAAAAAACACCTCATTACAACCCAGAATTCACCTCACCAAAGAGAAGCCAAGTACTGACACCCACTTCAGATGTGTCCTGTAGAGAGCAAAGCCAGGAGAGAGTATCCCGGAGTGGTCAGGCTGCACTGTCTCCCTCACCAGGTACAAGATACTAAGTCACTGGAGACGCTTGGTCCAACACACTGTAATCAGTGTGCTACGGTTGTGTAGTCATTAGAGATATAAGGCCCACAGAACCAGTCCGGTCCATGCCTTTCTATTCCTTCCTGCTCACTCACTGAGAACCACCCAGTGTCTCAAATGTTTACCTTGGAGCAGCCAATCTGTAATTCCTGAGCTGGTTTTAGTGACTGCAAGGGACTGGCAAAGGCCTTGGCCAGGATATCCCATTAAGAACCAGCCTCATACCTCTTCCAAACAAAAAGGGAAAAAAAAATAAAACAGGAAAATATTAGGTTATGGTCCAAAGGACAAAAGACAGACTGGGAGAGGAGGCATTGGCTTATAGGTTTTCTTGGCAGCCAGGGCAAAGACATTAGCAGTTTACAAAAGGCAAGGCAGGAAAAGTTACATGGAGAGACTTCTTTACTATAACCCCTCTTAATACGCCCTGGTAATTTTAATTGCTCTAGCCTCCTTCTAGCCTTTCTTGATAAATGGGAATAGCAGTTAATAGACCTGAACCAATCAGCTACATCCAATAAGGTGCTTGAGAAAATTAGCTTTGTTCTCCATGCACAACTGATACCACCTCAGTTTCATTCATTATCCAAAATGAGCTAACTAATGTAAATTTTCTACTAATCATTTGAAATTTGGAAGGATTGGTGCTGAACAGCCTTTTCCAAGAACTTGCTAATTTGAGATGCAGTAGTTATGTGAGCTTTTTAAGCCAGAAACTCATAGGTTTGCTTCAGCTGAGCTCTCCTGGCACAAGCAACAGGTCACATGAGTGTACTTCTTCAGTTGTCACAGACAGCTTCAGAGGTTTGGCTCTGAACCACACATCCTGTAAAACTAAACACTGCAAAGCTTACAGAAAATAAGTGCAAAATGTGCTTCATGTTCACAAACATAACATGAGAAAACTTCCTCAGGCTGGTCTGCCTACTAGGAACAAACACACTTTGCTCACTAATGGCGTAAAGAACTCTGAGACCCCTTAGATCCCAATTTTTGCCTCAATTCGCAAAACATAAAAGCATGTTGAGTGTGTGGCTTCTCACAAGGAAAATTTTCAATGCTCCTAGCAGTTTTTTCACAGGGAAGAAAACTTGTAGGCAGAGTTGAACTGTTTTTTATGGCTCAGCATCCTTCCATAGAATCAAGAGCCACCTGTCAGACAGATCCCAGAAGTGCCATAAAACAAAATTATTAGATCACCATACATCTTAAAAATTCATAAAAATTCTATGTGTCTATTCTGTGTATTAGAAAAATGCAGATATGTCAAGGTCAGGCCCTCTTAACTCCTTATTTCATATTATGTCATTTGTTTCAGCTACAAATGACCTATTGCCAAAAGTTGCCTGACTCACTGCATCATGTTTTCATGTTTCTGATGGGTCAAGAGTCAAGTAACTGTGCAGATGTAAAATTCTGAAAGAAATCGGGAGATAATAACTAGGCAGCATCAAGTAGGATATTGAAAGATCAGTGGGCAGGCAGATGATGGGATTCCGCGCTCCCTCAGAGAAAAGTCAGACATAGTAAACCCAGCCCGTGTCAAGATCAGAACGTAAGAGTATTTCAGAGTGTATGAGCAGTGGGCTTTGAAACAGAAGCCAGTCCACTCCGTCCACATAGCAGCTCAACGTTTCTGCCACTACACAGATCCTGCTGTGTCAAAAATGCCTGGAGATTGCTTAGCAAAGGAGATACACATTTGAAAAAATAAAGTCTTCATTTGCAAGAATAAGGACTATTAATCCCAGTTACAGACTGCAATTTCCAGTGATTGTTTGGAATCGGAAGGGTTACCCTAATCCTGAGAAGTGTTTTCTGTCAATGGTTTGAGCATTGCTGTGCAGCACATCCACCACCTCTGCAGGATGCGGACACTGAATACAGCCTGACACAGCTGTCATGTGCACTGCCAGCCAAGATGTATCTGCAGCAGAGCAACACTTCCAGTGTAATCAAAACTCTGAGAAAACTGTACTATAACACAGTTTACCGTCTGCACAGACACTGAGCCAACAAATTCCATGCACATATGTCATACACTAACCCCCAGGCACCTAAAGAATTCATAAATTGAAGGAAAAAAATGTCACTAAGCACCCAGCTCAGACTTATTCCTTAGCAGGCCGTTCTCCATTGCATTTTCTGATCTGAAGTTTTTCTCTTCCTTGCCGAAGGTCCTCCACACAATCCTTCAGAAAATCCACTGTCCAACTTCCTATACTGTAAATCTTACTAATTTGAAAAAAGTCAAAGGAGATTATCCTCTAATCTGTACTCAAAACCTTCTCTCTCTTAGACAATGGGGCCTGGAGTACCCAGGAAGAGGCTGCCATGAGCAGGACTCAGCCATCCTCTCCCGGGAGTTCTGAGTGGAGAGAAAACCCATGGAAAGAGGCAGTACCCGCTTCCAAAGTTCCCCTGGCAGTAAGAACACCAGGTTGTCTTTGGCACGACAGTAAGGGTCAGTAACTGGAGCTTTCATACAGACTGAGCAGGGACATAACAAACCAAACAAGGTTCACTACCTGAGCCACATAAAGCTCTCTGTTTGCTTTCCCCATCTGCCCTTGGAACAGCAGTTCTGAACAGGTGCTGCCCACACAAGGGCTCAGTGCAGAGGCAGCCACAGGGATCTGCCAGTGACTGGGGCCTCTTACCAGAGACAGGGCAGGGCAGGCACAGCAGAGGCTGCAGCAGCAGCAGGATCCGCATAGGCAGGCACTTCTGCCTTTCAGTTGAGTAATGCAGGACCATTTATTCTGGGTGACATTAATACTATTCGCCATCTATCTCAGACTCTTTAAATTACCTTTTTACAGCCAAAATCCTTTTCATAATTGATAAAAATCTCTTTTTTATATCCCAAGTTATTGAAAGAAATGTGAAGGTTTTTTATTCCTCATTACAGTTTTAATAAAAATGTGGTTTATATTGACGTCTGCCTGGAAGCCCTGCTGGGTGTACTGAGAGAAGCTCAGAGTGATGGGAGAAGGGCCATATCTTCCCAGCCCACTTTACAGCTCCTCACACTGTCAGAGCAATGGCCACCACAGCTCAGCTTCCACTTTTGTGGATAATGGAGGGTGAGTAACATCATGCAGAATGAGGAGATTTCCTGTGACCAACAATACCCGTAGCAAAAGAGGCTCTTGCTGACCTAGATCTGGTTGCCCCAAGCCCATTAGTGATGTATGCACAGTGAAGGACTTCACAGACCGGCATTGCTGGAGATGGTATTTTAGGACAGAACCAGGTTCACAAGCTACAGGAGATCTGGGTGCCCAGAAAAGCCATTCTGCTACAGCCCACAGCCCCAAGCAACCACAAGAGGGACTGTGCATCAGTGCTTTTGGACAGAGCACTCAACCACAAGGCTGCGCAACACCGGAGGAAGCAGGCACTGTCTTGGCATCCTGGATGGGTTAGACAACACTGCCAGCCTGGGAAGAGGCTTTCTGGAACCGTAACAGAACCTTCAACAACCTTCATTATGACATGAAGACCTTGTGATCTAGCGCAGTAAATGAATCTTCTCTAGAATACCATATGGAGCCATCTACAGAAAGTGGCTCATACTACCTTGGGAATAACTTGGATGCTGTAGGACATGCCTATTGAAGGCCTAGCTCCTCTCCCACAGGGCTGAGCACTGCTTGAATTGTTCTGCAAATCAGAAATAAGCGTATGTCTCACTAGAGCTCAAAATGCTAATTGACAATTCCAGAAGGTAGGGAATCAAGTCCATCCTTCTCCCTGTCACTGGCACAGCAAAGGCTGCCATACTATACCAAGAATTCATAGAGAAATAGGAGTAAAAAGAGTCTTCTATTCCTTCTATTTCTCATACTCTCATAACAGTATGAGGACAGGGAAGTCTCTTGCACTGTGATTAGCACCTTGCTGTGGTCTCATTCTCTGTCTTTCCCATGGCAGTATACATGGGCATACAATTTTTGTCCCTCCCTGTCAAATGGCCATGCAGCATCACTGCAGATCATTGCAGTGACCATACTCCCAGATGTATATGGCCACATTTTGACAACAGATGAATAATATTTCATGTACCCAACCCAAAAAACACTTTGGGAACTTTGAGTGCCCTGGTTCCAAACAGGACAGGGTTAATTTTTTGCAGTAGCCAGGAGGGGGTGTGGCCAGGACCCTAAAATTACTTGATACCACCTCATGCCATTGCCAGGGACAGGGGAAAGGGACTCTCTTTCTCTTCCAAGGAGGAGTTTGTCCAATCAAGTTAAAGTGGTGGACAGAACAGTCAGGTGTTGTTTATTGTCAGGGGCTTTTCACATAAATTGTTTCTCTGTCTTATACCTTTTGTTATTAACACTGTTGCTGTTATTGTTTGTTTTCTTATCTCATTGCTGTTTCCAGTAAATTGTTCTTATCTCAACCCGCGATCTTTGCCTTTTGTGCCTCCAGCTGGTTTTAGCTGGAGTACTAAATTGGAGAATACCATTCCTAAACCAAGACAGGGAGCAATTTACAGTGTTGCCTGGAAATAGAACAAACCTTCCCAAACAATGTTAGAATGATAATATAAAAGCAAACCTTTATTTGAAAGCCTTCAGGTACACAGTATGGCAAAAACTGCACATGGTCCAGTAATTCTACAATTTTTATAAGGTTAGTTGATTAGTATACCTATCATATATTGTCCAATTAGAAGAGTGGTTGGTTAGGTAATTTTTCTCTGGGTACTGCCCCATTGGAATTGGTCCAGGGGCTTCTCTATCCCACTTCTTGTGGTGTATCCTAAGGTTCTGCTTGGAAAACAAAACATCCTTGTAGGTGGTGCTCTTCTTAAGTAAGACTAAACAGTATTTCAGGAATGTGTTTAGTTTACTGCTCTAAAATGTAGGGGAAAAGGGTAGGAAAAATACTAGAAGCTACAGCCATGCATTAGCAATCCACAAGGCTACAAATCTATGAAAAATATATAAAAAACCTAAAAATCTTTAGGCATCATTTCCCCCTTTAGAGACTTGACAAAAATTCTGTATTGTCTAGTCTCTAACACTTACATTTGACACAGGGTAGTATTTTTCTTAGCCATGGTTTTGCTGCAAAGCCAATGATTTCTCAGACAATAAGTATCTGTTTCTTATTTGCACTAGTGCTGTGCCCGGTACAACAGCAGGAATCCAAGGCTGAATCCTCCAAACGTCACTGTGGAAATGCATCCTCCTTCACAAGTCACGGCACAGAAAGTTCCCATGTGCTTTGTTTATAAATCACAGTCAAACCATTGATGTATCCTGCCCTGCTCAATCAACAAGCTCCTTTACCGTATGGATGCAGGAGGTTTCTTGCAAATGGAAAAATAGTGCTTGAACAACCTGTAAAAGCTGCAATTAACTGTGGATGAAAAGGATGGTCTCCTTCGAGGTGCTGGGTAATCAAGCAATTAGAAATTACTTCCCACTACCTGCATTTCCACAAAGCAGAGCTAGAATGACAACCTTCCAAATGACTATCTTTCCATCTGTTCAAGCCCTTTATATGATTTGGCTTCAGCAGAGACAAGCCTTGACCTCTGAGCTCTCCCCAGGCCTTTCTCCCAGCTTTGAACAAAGAAAGCATTGTAAGCAGAATTTTCAATCACTGGTGTGTTCTCCCTATGCAACCTGTTTTTCCTCAGCCTTCCTGGAGCACAGCAAACTCACCAGCAATGGCCTATGTATGCAGATATGGATATCTGCAGTCAGGATTTCTTGTGATCCCTCATTTCATGGCATCTGAGACTGCTCAGCTTCAACTATTTCTACACTTCTCTGCAACAGCTTTAGCAACTGTTAGATGTGAAGGTGTCTTGGAGTGACTTTATGATGTATGATGTAAGACTTACCTTCTTACTTACTTGAAGGTAAATCAAGAGACAAGGAGAGACACTCACTCCCATGGCTAGTCACATGCCTTACCCCAGCCTGTCACCCCCAAAGCAATGACAGCCTGGACACAGAGCACCTTGGCAGCCACACTACACAAGTGCCCCATCAGCATGGGAAAGACCCTGCTTGGGACCACACTGCCCTCATTTGGGGGGTGCTAACTTTATCCTTGCCCTAGTCCCCAACTGCACAACCTCAGAGCAGACACAGCAGCAACGGCTAGAGAACCTGCCCAAAGGGAACCTGCCAGAAAGGAGCAGGAACTGGAATATTTCTAAAAGGACAGAGTGACAGATGGGGAGGAAGGGAGTGTCTCCTACCAAGGAAAATTAACTCCAACATGAGTTAAGGCCTGGGTAGAGTATGGAGTACGCAAACATATCAAGAGGGAGAATAAGTCTTAGGGAAAAGGTCAGTAAGTTGATAAAAAAATGCCAATGTGTAAGGATGGGCTGGAAGCTCATGAGCAACAGGCTGTGAAAAGTGACATCTTGATGTACACAGAAGTAATAATAGTGGTGCTGAGTGGGTAGAGCTATGCTGTGGCCTACTGGGATGTGCAATATGAGGAGGTATTTTGGGACCAGAGAGAAGTAAAAGTGTGTGTTGGCGTAGACAAGAGTACACAGTGAAGCAAGGAGATGTCACAGTATCTAAACTCATTATCATTGTGCAGCAACAGAGAACTGGACAGTAGAGGAGCCAGGCAACAAAAAGGCACAAAGGATATTTGGAAGACCAGGGTTGTAAAAGCTGCCAAGTCCTTCTGCAACCACTCCATCCTATGACAAGGGATGCTGTGAAATGCCCTTGATCAGAAGAGAGTGGCATTATCGTCCCAATATGCCTGTATCCCACAGCCACATGATAGTCCTTTCCAACAAACCTACCAGAGGGAGGAAATGCCCCTAATCCCAGTGCTGTCAAAATTTCTTCCACCTTTACTAGTTTCTAAGCACAAAGATTTTGTGCTTTTAAGGTGCACCCAGTCAGAAAGATTTATTTTCCAGAGCTCCTCATCAGTTTTTCTCCCTAAATGTGTGGTCTCTACATTTGACCAGAAGTTGCCTGCCTCTGGTCTGCATGCACTTTGTTGAGTTAGAGCACTTAGCTGAACCAGCTCTCTCTCCCTGTGTCATTAATAGGTCTGCAGAGAAAGAACATATTCGGTTTGCTTTCATTTTCCACGCTTGACACCTTTTCACTTTCAGAACCTTGTTCAAGCAAGGAAGATAAAAATAGAGGTAGCAGAGACTTTCATTCATATCTTATCACCCATTCTTATGAACCCAGCTTTTCCCAACTGCTCCGAGAAATACACCCAGAAAAAGCCCAACCTGTGGTATCTCCACTGTCTCCCTAAAAGATTCTTGCTCTGTGATCTCACTCCTGGTTTCCAGGACTTATTGCAAAGATTTCTTTGTGCAGCCTCTCCCACTGCTACTACTTGTGTTACCCTGTGAATCCTGCCCCACCCACCTCAACCTCTTGCATATAATACTCAAGAGAATGATCACCTCCCACCATTACTCATCCAAACCACTGTGGCTGAGATTAGAAAGCCAGAATCTGCTCACTACTGATTATTTTTATCCCAATGATCCCTGATAGGTACACAAACTGGCCCTGGACTTAAAACAGGGTTGGACAGGACAACCCACTAGTCAGCGTATACAATGCTTCTCCTGTGTCAAATCAGCATACATGCCATTTGACTTTACATCAGAGCTACATGCTGCAGCTCCCGGTCCCCAGCCATGACGCTGGCCTAGAATGGGAGATACCCCAGGCAAGTCTGTGTGGGGACAACAGAGTCATGTTGGACTGACATAAATCCACCTCACAAATGCTCTGTCTTTGCTCAAATATCAGTCCCACTGGCATGGTCTCCATTTAAGCCAGTTTTCCCACAAAAACATTTGTCAAACATCCAAGCCCGTGATAAGATTTGCAGGAGTAGGTCACATTAGAAGGCAGACTATTTCTAATTGACTGAAAATAAAATGCTTCTATACATGAAATTGGCTTTTTTGATCTTCCTGCCCTTTTGCAAGCTCTTGCCTAATTTGTTAGCTTGTCACATTCCTCCCTAGGTATCTCTGCATTTCCAGTTGCTCTTTCTCCCATTTGTTCTGCAGTGATCCAAACTGTATGTAATTACTTCTTGCCTACACTTAAGATTCATCTGAAGAGCCCTGCTCTTGGGCCTGATGGGAGAGCTGGAAGTCTTACCACTGAATTCGAGAGCAGCAGGACTAGGCCTAGGCACCCTGGGAAGGTTTTCTCACTGTCACTTTTTCTTCTATTTGAATTCATCTCCAAGTTCCCAGGTGTGATGCTGGCCCCAAGAGGGAAAATTTCAGGATCCCTCTCTGCACTCTTCTCTGCCCTGACACTCCACCTTGCTCCTCTGCCACCTAAATTTCAGCTAAGTATACCATATTTAAAATATACTGAGGATCTAGCTACACTGGAATTAAATTTGTTCCCGAAGCAACCCTATTAAATCCTCTAGGTTCCAGCAAAGACAGCTTTGGTGTATTAGGTTCCCAAATCCTTTCTGGTTTTAAATACCTTGATTTGGTACCTTGTAACTATTAACACAGGAATTTACATCAGCTTTTAATACTGCCCAGTTTTACAGGGTCCTTTATTTTTATACACATCATTCTCTTCATTTATCTCTTTTATATTGCTCTCTTTCTCTTGTTACCATTTCCTCTCTATCACTTTCTTCCCATTTCTACCTTTTTTGCCCTCCCTCTCTCTGTCTCAAAAATTAAATATTGCCCAGCACTGCCCATGTGAAGGAAGTGAATGCTATGAGGTAAGGCGGCTGTGGAGACTGTATTTGAGCTGCTTCACTGGGAATCAGTGAAGCACAGAGTGTTCGTCTAGCTCCCAAGAAGCATAAAGAAACCAGGGATTATCAGTGGCAGCTGAAACGAACACACACTTGAGAGAAAAGATCCCACCTCTGAGCACCTACTTCAGCCTTTAAGAGACACCACATAAACTTTGCCAGAGGTGGCTGGTGTGGTAATTTAATGGGGGCTAACCAAATGGTGGCTTTCCACGGCTCCTTTGGAAGGGAGATTGCTACACAGAAGCCCATGGAGACAGAGGCCTGCAGGGAGCAGCCAGCCTGCCCTGCTCCATCTATCCACTGAGATATGAAACACAGCTGGTACCAGCCATGCTGCAAGGATGGAGTGCTGATAGAGGGAGCATGTTGCAGGCTGGGGCCTGACCTTAACCCTGCCGTTAAACTGTAGGGAAATATTAATGGTCATGCCTGACTAGACAATATGTAGACCCTTAAACTACACATAGGCAGACTCACCCCATTCAAATCTGCCCATAATACACTCTCTAGGTGCAAATACTTCACTTACCTCATGTTTCCCTCATACCTCCTTACCACATAGTCAGACAAGCCAGAACAACCAAAACAGCCCCAAAACCCCAAAATATGAGAACCAACAGATATACATGCTGCTTCCCTTCTTCAGCCTTCTGTCTTCCTCCCCCTCACACACACTTTCCCTAGCATCACCTTTGCACACTGTTGCCTCCTGCCTCCCTCTTCCCATGTCAGTTGTGATCTGAAATGCCTCTCCTCAACCTGGGCTAGAGTTTGAGAGGACATCTTGTAAAGAGCAAGATGCAAAGTACCAGAACACCCTCTGTAATTTACTGTGCTTACTTCTCCTATATCTAATGAACACAGTCACCTACCTACTGATCTCAGTGCTGTGGGCTGCTGAGGGTTAATGATGGCACCAACTCCTGAGCTACTGCGTTACCTGACTGCAGCACCAAAAGTGATTTATGCTATTATTTTCTTTGGGGGTTAATTAGGGGCTCGAGAAAGTAAAGGGTTGTCAGTGCTAGCTGGAATTGGTCTGGTGCAGCCAAGGGAGAGCAGTCATCCCTCACAGAGCTCTGCCAATATATCTTCATCCTGAACATCAATACCTCCAGCTCCCACCCCTCAGTGTAGCAGACAGCCCCTCCATCCTGACCTCCCACAATCCTGTTAGTTGTGGCATATAGAGTATGCTGCTCTGCTGAGTCCTGCCATTTCCATCCGGCACCTTTCACACCCCTTACTCCTCTGTTATCTTCTTACCAAAGCTTGCCAATAATGCCCATTGACGGAAAGGGAAAACTCTGTTTTCCTTGCATTCTCCCAGAGGCAAGGAAGAGGTATCTCCCCTTGGTATCTCTTGTAACTGAGAAACAGCTGTTTTCCTTCCTCTAGCTGCTCTTTTCCTTCCTCTCGTTTTCCAGAGCTTGCTGAGGCCTGCAAAGCCACCACAGGCTATGGCTGCCCCTACCTCTTTGCCCAGATCCTCACGGATAACTTGCTCAATCTCCTGCCTGGTGCTCTGCGGGGCCTGGCTGTGCAGCACCTTGAGGGTGCGGGTGTACTCCTCAGGCAGGAGGTAGTCCAGCGCTCCCAGGTGCTGTCCCACCTTGATGAAGGTGCCTCTGTTGGAGCAGCACAACTCCCGGAGGCGCTCAGCAGAGCGCAGGTGCACCTGCGAAGAGACCAGAACATCAGTCAAGCCCTTTTGCTGTGTGTTACATACACATGTCCACATATGTATCTTTTTTTATCCAGTATTTAAGCAGACCAGGGATTTCCTTTCTTGATTCTGGGCATCGTCATCTAACGTGTCCATTTAGTATTAGGACTCTGGAAGGATTTAAAGAGTCTGAACCAGACCAGGACAAGATGCTCCAGAAAATAAAGGGCTCCAACACTTGTTTGTACAGGCACCATGATCAGTAACAGCACATTAGTTTTTGGCTCATCTTTGCACAGAATAAAAAGTCTGGCCATAGGGCAGCATTGGTTTGTCACTGTTATTAACGACTATGATGCACAGTTTGGGAACCTCTTGTCAAAACACAGAAATCACAACCAAAACCATTATGTTAAGATTCTTAGTGTGAGTGCAGTGAATTAAAATGAGAAGAAAACCACAAATAGCACTCCTGGAACTTTGAGGAGAATCTGTTAAAAATCAAAATTACAGATATCTATTTGGCAGTGAGAAGGACAGTGTGTGGGCAGTCCTTCATCTTCCTCACCTCAGTTTAATATGCACAAGGGGAAATTACATCCCTCCAGTCCAGCCAGGTCTTGGGTCTTACTGCTTACATTGCCAACAAAGTCTGCAGTGACAGTGGTTTGAGCAACTAAGTGTTGGAAGACTTGCCAGCTGTGCTCACAGTGACCAAAATGCAACTACCAAATCACAAAAGCCATTGCCAACCACTTCCCTGGTCTGTATTTCAGCTTTTAAGGTTCATTTTGCTCCTCAAGAATAGACCAGCCACCACATCATCCTTCATTGACAATGATTTATTCTACCTTTATTACTCTCACTAGAAAAGCCTCCTGCCAAGGACACAGCTATATTGAATAATATTTAATGAACTTTATGTAAGCTTACCCTGGTATGTTAATAAAATCTAAGCAAATCAATAACAAAAAATAACTGTGCACCCATCTCCTGTTTACGCCTGACACCTATCTGCAAGAAATCTCCTAATTCCTAGGGCTTCTGTGTCAGAAGTCGCTGAAAGTCAAACCCTTTGTTTGCAGCCCTCATCTGCCCAAGATCCTATGGTGATCGACTCCACCAAAAGCCTTGAAATACGTGACAAAAGGAGCAATACCACAAACCTTCATGAACATCACATACACCCACGCCATTCAGGAGCTATCTTTGCTCTCTGTGCAAAGCAGTGCTGTGTCACATCACAGGACAGGCTGAGCGTCTCGTATTTGAGAACACGTCGGGGGCAGACTGAGTGCTGAGCTGCAAGTGCATGAAACACAGGCCTAGGGGAGTGTGAGGTGAAAGCCTAATGTGCAAGTCTCACCCTCAGTATGAGACTTGACACTTTGATGCACATGTGCTCACATGCACACACACATTTTCCTAGGTGGGCACATATGGGCAAGTGTAACTTGTGCTAGGTTAGTGAGCTTCCCCCAGCATATTGCCAGCTCAAAAACACTCACTCATATATAGGCAGCAAATAACACCCATGTGCATGCCTCAAGTCTCCCACATCATTCTCCCGCATTTTACACAACAGCTTCAAAGCTCCTGCTTGTTACAAGCCTCTGCCCTGGCTCTTTCCCTGCTCTCCTTCCCTGTGTGCAACAAGGACAAAAGCAGGCCAAAAGGGAACAAGGAAAGAAAGTTGTGACAGAAGATGAGACACCAAGAAAACCAGGGAGGGAGTAATGGGATGAAAGAGAAAGAGAGAGAGGGAGCTATTTCAGCTGGGTTGTTTGTCACAACACCAGGAGTCCAGCCCATCGCAGGGAAACAGCTTTTTTGCAGCTCCAGTAGTCAACCTCTACACACTGCCTCCAGCTGTGGAGGAAAACCCTTGCCAGCAGTGAAGGAGAGTGGTGGCCAGTCACACCCCTCAAGGTGCTGGACAGCCACAGCCAAAGGCATTGGCAGGAAACAGGGGCAAGGATCTTTACAGATATGTCTCAAAAACCCCAGCACTGAGCTCCCAGCATTGAGCTCAGGCCAGCACAAGGCCCTGTGATCTCCCACGCACAGCAGGAGCCCATCAAATTACTCCAGGCGCAGCATAACTCAGGGCAGAGCAGCAGCCACCTGGGGCTGTAATGTAGTGCTGGGTGTCAGGCCGAGCAGCCAGCTCAGGGTAGAGGTGCTGGCTCCAGTGCATTACCCCCACACCATGGATTGCCAAGGGAGATGGAAAAAACAGGATGGAAAACTCATACAGCTAAAAATGTAACTGACTGTAGATACACTTGCATACAGGGTATATCTTCACATTGGTTACTGCCGAGAAAGAGGTGGAAATTGCCCCTCTCTCCTCTAGCACAAGGTGAGAGCAAATTTTGGCCTTCACAAATTTATCCACACTGTTGAGAAGCTGGTTTGCCTCATGGACGCAGCAGTCCTGGCCAAGAGAGACAAGAGGATGGTTACAGAGAGCTCCAGGAACAAAACAGAACAAGACCCCCACAGACAGCATCCTCCACATTGCTCTCACAACTAGCTTGGCTTAAAACTCCAAAGAGATAGATGCCCTGGTTGGGTGGCTGGACCAGGGAATTCCAGGTCCTGCACCTCTAGAGAGAAAATATGACAACTTGTCTCAGAAGTAGTAAATCTGTAACCTTACATCTTATGAAATTCCAGTCTGCATTGGAGGCAGAAGTACAGCGAGCATGAAGCAGGACTGTGAATGCAGCTTCCAAGGACTCTTTTCCTATCAACCAGATCAGGTTTTTTAGCAGAAAACTTTCCTAATGATCTCTATTATTTTCTTGGATCTCCCCAACATAGGTCACAGTCCAGATGCAGCACTTGTTTCTCTGACAGACTACATTCCCCTAATCACAGACAATGTAAGAGCATCACATTCCTACCACGGTGTCCAGTAGTGGTGGCCCATGTTTCTGGTCTACCTTGAAGAAAATACAAGGTAAATAGACATCCCCAGAATGGCTCAGAATTTTTCTTCAAGATACTGCTCTTTGTTGCACAAGCAATACTTTGAGACTGTTTTTATTATTATTTGAGACTGTTATTTATCAGAGGAAAGAGATGGGAACAACAGCGAGTTTTACACAGACATACTTGTATGCATCACTTCTAGGAGCACACTATAAAGAAAGGAAGCATTTCACATACAAAGGAATATCAAGAAAAAGCTTCCATCAGAAAGCCCTTCAGATCTCAAATCCTGTCGGACTCTGTACATGCCTCTTTCCTCAGTCCACATGGGCATCTTTTTCTGTCTCAAATCCCTTCAGCAGGACAAATTCTACATTGGCCCGCATGGCTATCAGACGCCATTGCTTTACCTAAACCCTGGTTAGACTGGGATTAACAATGATTATTAAAACTGTGAAAGTAACAACTCTCAGGTATGGAGAGGAGGCACCTCTGAGATGAAGCACATGCTCAGCAAGCAGAGATTCAAAGGAATGTTTTTTAATTTGTGCTTGATGTACAAGCAGACCTGGCTTCTGGAGCCTTCACACACACAGATCATTGGCAAAGAACTGCTTGTCAGAAAATCAGATGTGCAGATGTCATAGGTGCTAATCTGGTCTTTAAAATAAAGGAATTAATTTAGAAGAAAATTAATACTTAAGCTAAAATATACCAGTGAGAACTTCTGTATTTGATATTTGGTGACAGACGTGGTGGCAAAAGTGCTCAGAAAGGCCACTAAAGACAGTAAAGTAAGTGGTGGAAGCAACTCCTCATATGAAATCCCTCAGAAAAGTCATCCCAGCTCTGCAGGGCACACTCTTAGCTGGCAAAATGTGAAATGAGGATTAGGAACGTAAAGAGAACAACCTGGCCATCACTGTTTACAATGGAGATACACTCTCCAAGACAGTATTTCAAGAAAGGTGTCTCCAGAAAACACCTGGAAAACTTCAATCACATAAAAATTAGAGATTAATTCAAGCAGTAGCTGAGATGCTAATAACCATAAAAAAAGGAAATCTCATATTAAAACTGTTTACTTCCAAAGGACTAAAAGGGAATAAATGTTGCCCTATTTTTAAGAAAAATCCAGACTAATCTGGGAAACTATAGTCCTGCAAGCTTTAATTCTCTATCAACTAAATTAGTTGAGACAATAATTACAGAGAGTACTAAAAATCATCTAGCTAAATGTGATACAACTGATAAAAAGCCAACAGGGATTTTGAGGGGAAAAAAACCATTCTTCACCAGTCCACTAAAATACTTTGAGCTTGTTAATACAATGGCCAACAGAAAAGAGGCATTAGAAAAGAGTTATTTACTGGGACTTTAAACTGGCTTTCAATAAATATCCTCACAAAGAGTGAAAGGCAAACTCAGCAATTACTGGAGATACAAGAACATCACTTGGTAATTTTAACCCATTCCCAGCTCAGAAACCCAGCACTACAGACAGCAGCAAAGGGAGACTCTCCAGTTAGGACAAGGCTGCACCATTTAGTGCTGTTTTCACCACAGTTTCATTGCAATCTCCCCTGAGCATTTTTAAACCAGATGATCCTGGAGAAGCCTTGTCTATCTTAGGATCTGCATTCATTGTTATTTCCAGGGAAGATGAGCTAGCACTGGAAACACTGAGAAACACGATGAAAAGGGGAAGAGGTCCAGGCAGTGCACAGAAGGCAGAAGGAACTCTCTACTATAAAAGGATTGACCTGCATCACTGTCAAAAACAAACAGCAGAGTGTCCCATTACACCTCTTCTTACACCAAGGTTTCATTTTCCTGCTACTGATCGGGCAAAGGAGAGAACAGTGCAGTAACAAAAATTCCATGAGATGCAACAGGTATTATTCACCACTGTGGAAAAATAAGCCCTGCCAAATCCCTACCAAAGACAGGTGAAAATTCAATACACCAGGAGATCTCACCCTCAGCATAGATGGCTGCAAGGTTACACATATTGGGAGGTGCAGTTTGTCCTCCCTGCACACGCTGCTGGGCTCTCAATTAACTGGAACCATCCAACACTTGGATCACATTTTTGTGGACTGCTCAGCCTGCTCAATGCACAGCCTGAGTCAGGAAAACCCAAAAAAGCTGTTTGACTGTGATAAAAAAGATTAAAATGTTTAAAATATCAAAACACTATTGTATAAATTCAATGCACAACCCCACCCTGGATTCTAGACATCCCATCACAAAAAAAGAGGTAGATAAATAAAAAAGGACAGAGAAAGAATATGACCATGTCATATAAAAGAGTCTATTAAAAAAAAGATTTGAAATGTTTGGAGACTGTTTAGATTACAGAGAGTTGATGCGTAAGAGAGAAAAGTTGGATGCAATACTGAAAGAAAAAAAGAAGCTCTCATTCCTATTTCCAACTCTCATAAACCCACAAATAATAGGGCATTTCAGAAAACAACAACCGTTTTTAAGTTGGTTTTTTTTTTACATCCCATTTTGCACAATACAGCATTAACCAGTGGCACTCACTTTCGGAGGACAGAGAAGCCAAGAGCTTAATGGAATTCAGAAAGGCTTTAGATATTTATGATAAAACAACCATACCTGATTTTATATGGAGCTTTTCATCTCCAAAAGTGCTTTTACAAAGCTCTTTACAAAACTCAGGATCGCTATGCCCCATTTTACAGACTCATAAGAACATTACAGGTAATAAAATGTCTAAAGGGCTTTAAACACTATTGCTCAAGGCATCAAGACAAGAATTACCCTATTGTCTGGCCACAATGAGAAAATACAAACAGGCTGTATTATTAAAATCTTCAGAGAACCTATTTGGTGTATGCAGCTCCCAAATTCCAGTTAACTCTTCTGCTGAGGTCAACCTGTTTCCAAGGGTCTTCCATATTCACTATATTACCTGCCTTCGAAGGAGTTGTGACATTGGTGATGAACTCTTGCTTTCTTTCCACAGAACAACAGAACTGCTGCTTATGGTCTTTCATATTAAGCCTTTGGGAGGGTGAGAAGAAACTTCTGTGTGGTACACAGTAGATGGGAGCATCCCAGGCATATATGCTGTCGGCCATCCTGGACAAGAGCACTTTTCCAGAAATGCCTGCAGTAGGAGACTGAACTGGAAGAGTCCTTTGGAGTCCCTACAGAGGGAAAAGAGGATGTCACCACCTCTGTGGTGGGTATCCCCAAAACGCAGTAAGTTGGGTAGGGAGAAAAGGAAAGGAATCTGGTCACAGTCCTTTTCTCTTTCACCCCGATGATGATAGGGCCATATGCACGGGACTGCAGGACTTTTTATGCCATAAAACTGCAGAAAGAGCTTTAGATGACCCAGGACAGCACAAACCAGAGAGAAATTAAAATATGTCCACCTCAATTTAACACAGTGAGAAACTGAAATCAGTGACCATGCCAGAAGACATTTAGGGAGGATACAGCTACTGGTGATGTGAATAGGGTACTTGGGTGCTTTAAAAACAGCAATACAAAACATAGAACCCATTTCAGTGACAGTGTAGTTCTGTCTAAGGGGCTGTTATCTCCTCTTTCAACTAATCACAATAAGCATATAGTAAATATAAACTACTGCAGCCTTCAATAACACTAGTAGCCTGGTAATCAAACTCAATGGCAGCCAGGATGCTGCAGGAAACACACAACTCTAAATGGAATAGTTATTGCATGCTTTTTGTATTGTCTTTCCTACTTACCTTTTACAAATGCTCATTCCTAGGCACACTAGATATTTCCCATTCAAATGCTTCCTTATACCAATACTAATTGATCATGCTGCCAAGGATGGATAGATCCACACCTTTGGAATTGGAGTAAGTCCCAGTGCAATGTACCTCACTACCTAATAATTTGTTATTTGTGTAAGTTATGTATAACTTAATAAGATCCTTCAGGAATTCTGGCACAACAGTTGGTTGCCAGTGGGACAGAAAGGAAGTGAGAAAGAGAACTTTATAGCTTGGAAAGGATTAAGGATGGAGATGGTCCCTCAGACTAAAGTGACAACTTCTTTGTTTCTCAGTTTCACAAACAGAAAACAAGGAGTCACACAACCAGCAGTATAGCAAATAAATTCTGTACTAATGGAATACAGACAGTAGGCCTGCATGAGACAGCTGAAATTCAGTGTTGGTGCTGTGGCCTTGTATCAGCAGTGCTACAGGTAGCTGAAATTAAAGCAAACACATTTCATGATTCGTGCAAAGCTTCCCTGGAGATCATGAGGGACTTTTCCAAACCAAGGCTAACACATTTTACGCTGAACAAGTATGCAAGCTCATACTCTCCAACTCTGAATTTCCACATACAAGGGCACACAGATGCTGACATCCCACCTGTGCCACATATACTCCCACGTCTTCCTGCTAAAACCCCTATTCGAAACTTGGTTCATATAGTTGGCTAAAGGCTGGCCTAGCAACAAACGGCTAGTGTGAGATGCCCTTTGGTTCATTTACGCTAGGCTGAGGTCCACCTCTTTGGCCAGTGACTCCCCAAGATGCTCTGAAGAGGAGGATACAGTGTTTCTCAACTGCAGGGCAGAGCACCAGCAGTCACCTTGCTGAACCCTGCCCTTGCTGGCCGGTGCATGCACAACCAGCACTGATCACCTGCTTGTGTTCCATCTTCATTTTACTCCAAGATCGGTCATTTGTGCTCTGATTATCTCTCATTACTGACGACCTTGCTGTAATGAGTTTTAATCTGCCTTGTATTAATTAGAAACATTTTCATTAGCTGGCTCAATTTTAGGTAAATAGCTAATAGAAGCAACTGAGCTGCAATTAGTCATCTGCGGGGCAGTTCAGGATAAAAATCAGAAGAGGGCAGCTGTTTCCCCTCTAGACACCTCTGTGATATAATGCACTGTTCTGTGTAAGTCTCCTGAGCCAGGAAAACAAGGCACAGAGGGAAGAGCTGGTCAGAGACAAAGGGAAAATAACATGCTAAAATAACTGGGCTGTAGAACTTCTGTGCCTATAGCAGGAATCTGAGAGTCAAGCTGAGTTCCCTACACCCCGACTTTACCTCTGGTGAACAAGGTTCTGCTCTTGAGGCTATTTTACTCTGTAACTGTTCAAGAAGACACCATCTTATTTAGCATTGTGGGGCTCGTACATTATCGTGGTTACTTACACAAGGATAAGATCAGATCAGATTTCCCCAAGACAGAAGAATCAGACCCGTGTATACACAAATGTATAGTACTTGCAAAGGCAGCAGGTTCATAGTGCATTCAGTGCCTTGTTGTCCTGATAGCTGGTATACAAATACATCTCTCCTGTGCTTCATTGCAGAGAACCCAAGGAGGATAGAAAGTAATTCAACAGCATGTCTGCAGAAGGCACGGAGACATTCACAGAAGCCACAATGAAATGAGGCACATGTCTTGATCCATTGATCATAGAGCCTGCAGCTCCAGTTACGGAGGCAGGTGAAATGATAATAAATTTGACACAGCATCTCTCAAAATCTAGCGAACAAAATTAATTCAATTCAGCTTGGATCAAACTACATGGAATGCCAGTGAAAACAAGCTGAGTACTGTAAAGACACCATCTTATTTAGCATTGCCATAGTAGACGGTGGGGGGGGTCTCACACGCTCTCATCAGTCCTGCTAAGCCCTGTTTCATTTGATATTTTCAGTTGCTGTAAGCAACAGTATCAATCAAGATGTGTATTACACTCAGGAGTGTTCCCTACCCAGGAGCTGCTGACACACCCTGCAGAAACCACATACTATTGACACGATGTGGTGCAGTAAAAATGCCCTGAAGGGAGAACACTCTCCAGACAGCTCTTTCCATGTAAGAAGACCTTGGAAAGGCAGTAGGCATGGGAAGTGAGGGCTGGTCTTGGGCCATGGGGAGGGTGGGGGGAAGAGCTCAAACAAGGCCACAGCAGGAATTAGCTGTCACTGAAGCTCATACAGATTTCACTACATTTTCAAAGCTAAGTGAAGAATCCTAGCAGTAGGAATGAAGACAGAGATCTGACAGCCGCTTCCCTTAGTTCTCACACTCCATCCTGCAATAAAATGGAGCTGGAAAAGCCATGGACTCCACAGGAAAGCCCAACATGCAGAAGACAGATTGAAAAGCACACTGAAAGGTGAGTTTTATGAGGATGGATGGCCCAAGCACCATTGAGAAAGCTCAGCTAGGTCTCATCTAGTTCAGCAGCTGAGGGTCCAGACAGGGCAGCTTCACAGTCTGCTCTCCTACTGTTGATGTGCAGAAAACTAGGAAGCACAGAGGCAGCCGCTGCAGCTGGAGGGGAGAAATCGTCACATCCACTTTGTCAATGCTGAAGAATCTGGGCTGGCATTTTTCTCTTCCCAACAGTCGAATCCCACCCTACCAGCTGCACGTCACAGCTGACCTCCAGTCAGGACTCATCTGAGTCAACGTCAGGCGATTAAATCGTGCAACAGCAGCTTCTCCCCCTTGCACATATGTAACTTCTCTCCTGGCAGGTCACTACAACAGCCAGGGGAGCAGAGCAAGCCAGCTCCCTCTCTTACAGCCATGCAGACACACACCAGCATTCAGTTCGGTGACAGACCCCAGAAAGAAGGGTTTCTATTGCAGTGTCTCTAAAGAGAGTACAGCCCATTACCAAACTGACAGAGGCAGATTCCTTCCCCCTTCTTTAATCTGAGAAGCTCTGACCTTTAAAGTGCAGACCTCTTCCCACAGGAACTGGATGCCTGAAGAGGAAAGAGACAGTAACACATGAAATACCTAGAAGTGATTAAATTGGATTGATGAGGAAGTCAGGAAAGATAACAACCATGGGATTACACATTGCAGTTCCAAAAAACTGCAATGACTGTCATAGCACATCCAACAGAGAGAGTGGCTGCAGTGCCAATAAGTCATCACCAATGGCAAAGTGCAGTTCTATGTTTAAAAAAGTGCCTGTGACAAAAAAGAAAAAAACCAAACCAAGGAATGTCCCTTTCTTACTCAGCAGGTCTGTTCCCTTCTGGATATCCATCAGAGTTGCTGACCTCAGTGAAAAAATATATATGTAAATAACTCCAGCTTTTTCATCTAGGTGACGTCACACAGCTCCACACCAAGAAAGGCAGCTGGTGTCTATTAGCATCCTATCAATGTCACCAGTATGGGAGACTGAGCTGGTGTGTCTTCTGATTCATACACAATAGACTTGTTAAACTGCAATTAGAAGGTCCAGTCCTTCCGTGCAGCCACTCCTGTGCTTTCTCACTGAAAACAATAGGTTTCTGCAGGTGTCAGTGTAAGCAGAATTTGTAAAAAACTGGCTTATATGGGTGCCAGCAAAGGTAGCATTTGGTCTACTGAATCCGTATGGCTGCTAGGAACACAAGGTAGAGAGAGAATCTATATTGGATATGAGAGTACCACTTTAAAAGAGCATGAGATAGCAATTTAATGAAGTAAAACATGAATATCTGACATGGCGCCAAACTGAGATGAACAAAAGGGGAGCCCGGGTGAGGCCACATGTTATCCAGAGTAGATTACTTTGTTCCCACAATAAACAGAAGGAATTACCTCCAGTGGTACCTGAGGCAATTGCCTTTACTGCAGCTGATATGACAATGAACAATATTGTACATTGTATTGTACATGCTTCACCTGCACTTGGCTGTGGCTCAGGATTGTGAAGGGAATAAAACTGAGATCATCTTTATATACAATTACATATTCAATATTTCTCCATCAACAGGCTAGTCAAAGATAGCTAATGTTTAACCTTGACTAGACGGCAAACAGTGAACTCAAGACAAAAGATATTGGTGCAAAACCTGACAGAACAATAATACTGACAAAGATCCTCCAAAGAACCAGATCTTGCTGGCCAAGTAAAGTCACTGTGTATGTTCCCAAAGACAACATTTGCATGGCATAAAAAAGGACCATAAAGAATTTGCACAACACAAGATTGACATGAAGCAAAGAAATTAAAACACATGTTAGTCATCCAAAACAAATACTATCTATGACTTCTAGCCTCAAATATTTAATATTAAAGCATTTACATACTCCAAACAGAGATCCAATAAAGAAGAATGAAGTTACAGTGAAACCGGGAGTTGATGTCAGCAGGCAGGAGAAGATAGAAAATGACATAAACATGATCATGATTCGGTCTCTGGAAAAGAATGGAGCTTCCCTGTTCTCTCATTAAGGAGATCATGACATGATCTCTGAAGATTTGCTCCCTTTCTGGACAGAGTGCTGCAGGGACAAACACTTGGCTGAAGACAGCAAGAGGGAACTCAGTCCCAACTACAGAGATCCCTTGATCTGGTGTTGCCTGTAGTTTCCTGACAACTTGACAGAGACATCAAGGCAAAGCTGAGAACGTGAACAGACCTCATTCAGGAGCTTCTTTAAATCTACATTATTTCTATTTTGAAGCCTGTAATTGGCTCCCTCCCTTAATGGTTTGCTCATCAGCACCTGCCATAGTAGACAGACAGCCACGAGAGACATACTTAACTGCCTCTTTGAAAGCACAATTACCAAGACTACATGGATCACTATCCAGACTACTCATACACTGCATGAGCTTTTAAACACAGCACTGAGAAATACAGGTATTTCAAAGTCCTCCTCCTCTGAGCATTGACAGAATGGTTCAGTTACAGGGAGGCAAGGTGCCTCCATCCCCTCTGCTATGGGAAAGCAGACATGTTTGGGCCACATCACAACAGCTCCCAGAGAGCACCCTGTAAGAATAATTTGGAGCAGGTAGTCTGCACCGTCCAGGGGGACACAAGCATACTGGCCACTTGGAACTCCACCAGCATCTTAGTTTGGTCTCCCTGACACAGAAAACCCTTCAAGGCAATAAAGCAGTCCAGATAATGACTTCGTGTCTTGTTCTAAAATCCATAAAATTCACAAGTCCAGCATTCTTCATTTCAAGCCTTCAGGATGCTGCTCAACCATGACCCAGATAGAAGATGCTGGTCTAATACCAACCACGAAGACCTCCCTTCCATATGGCAATGCCCAGACTCTAGTTCATTTTGGCACATAATGTTGGGAAACTGAAAGCTGAATAAAAGCAAGCTTCAAAACCCATTGTATACTCTAGTCCTAGTTTTTCAAATCCCCCATCTCTAAGAAAAAATCTGTTGTCTTACAGAGAAGCATGTGTTTCTAGCAGTTATATGGGGGCTGTTAGATTTTACTACTCAGCTGCCTGAAAGAAAAAAAATAAATCCCCTCTGTTGGCCTATTAATCTGTCATAATGAGATTCTTCATAATTAGTTTGTCCCTAACAGTTGCTTTGTAATGGTAGCGAGAGAATATTTCAGAATTACCCCTGGTGTCAAAATGATGAGGAAAACAAATGTTCAACCATCAACAAAATGCAGTGCCTTTTCCACTCCCACCTGATGGTGGGTGACAGCATTGCACATCAGAATTACAGTGCAGTTAATTACTAGGAATGTTACTGTTGAGAATTCATTTCCCCTCTTGAGAAGAAATTTGTTGAGCAATACAGGTGGAAGGAGGGGCATCTGTCACTGGGATGGGGATCCTGTGGGTAAATGGTCTTACCAATACATTCCTTCTTCTTTAATTTACTACACATGTCCAACAATTATAAGCAGCGAACACTGTTTAAAGGAAATTTCCTTTATTAACTACACATACATCACATCATTTCAAAGATTTTGCAAAAGGACAGAGCTTGACCTCTTTATTGTTACTTTATTTAAATTTAGTATCCTTCAAATAAAATTCACATGTCTGCTGCATTAGTCGCTTCACTCTATCCATACTAGTAGGAAATATAGTGGGTTGCTAGACTGTGTGTAAATGAAAGAGTTCTTGGGCAGTGAGCTTATTGGATTTCAGCATGTTGTGGAACCTGACACCTGACTATCTCTGGAGTGAGATCTACAGGAATGAAACTAAGGCAGACACAGTGTGGGGTTTGTCTTCTCAGATGAGGACCAAGCTGTGCCAGAGCTGGGAATCCTACTCCAGAGAGGGACTGGGAAGAGGAAACCTGCTGGTCTGGCTGCCATTGACACAAGTGTGCAAAGCTGCAGCCTGGGAGAGCTGTCCTGCCTGAGTTTGTCAATGTATCCTCCCAGCACCTGGGTCTCAGTTCTCAGAAAATTGTGGCAAATCTTTCCCACCTGAGTTACCAAGAAATGTGAGGCCAGGTGGGGTAAGCCTGTATCCAATCTGCCAGCAGTGCAGGGGCCAGGGAGGTGGCAGCCAGGGCTGAGACATCAGTGGGCAGAGGTAAGGGCAGAGCTGGAGCAGGCAGGAAGCTGATTCAGGCCTGGTACAGGATGGCAGTACAACTGAACAGAGAGCTCAGCTATGCAGGGCCAGTGTGGGAAGCTACATGTGTTCAGATGGGGGATACACCAGGAGAAATGCATGGGTGAAGCTGCTTCTGCATGCATTTTGCTCAGCACTTAACCACATTACCAAGCACTTGCTACCCTAAAATCAAAACATAGGTTTAAAAGAATCAAACATCACCCTCACTTCTGGTACAGATTCAGTCCACTGTGGGAAGAGTGGAAGTCAAGGAAAGTTGCAGAGGAGTCAGGGCGGCAGGAGATGGTATTGCTCTTGGGAGCACCTCACATGCATCAGATTGCAGTCATCTCTTGTCTTCAAGCACACAGTCCTGAACTAGCACCAGCTCCGAGTAAGGAAAGTGCCAATTCCAGCTAACAGCCTTGATGTTTCTCAATCTCCATCACTCAGGAGCCATCATTCCAATTTAAAATTCCCCAGTCAAGGATCACCACTCTGTATAACTCCCAATTCAGACTGACATAGCAAAACCTCAGCTTACTGCAAGAAATAGAAGCAGGGAAGTTGTCCAGGAGAGGAAGAAGAGAGACAGAATAGGTGATACCAGGGCATAGCAGAGATGAAACAGCTCTTACGGGGCTCCAGAAATGCCCAGCTGTGCTGCCTGACTGTGAATGCAAAGGAAAGGGCCTGAGGGAGAAAAGCGTATCTTCCCTACTTCTCTTCACACACCTGTCCTACAATAAACAAAGCCTACTTCCCTTCAGCAGTTCTGTAAAAAACAACTTGTGTTCAGAAAAGCCCTACAATAACAAACAGGCTGCACAGTTACAGAGTTCACAAGCAACTCAAAATGAGTACATTTTCAAACAAAGACTGCACAGGCAGTAGACATTTTAAGACATGGGGTTTTTTTGAAAAGCAATTCTGCTAGTGACCTTTTCAATGAATTTACCTCTAAATTCAGCAAAACTAGCAACATAGCAAATGGATCCAGGCCTGGCAGAAGGCATTTCATAAAATACTGGGGAGGTTCATACATGTGCAAGACCACATGCAAATTCCTTGTTAAAGTGGAACTCGGAACAGAGTGGAGGCTTTATAAGGATGACCCTTGTTTATCTGCTGGCTGTGGCCCTCTTCCATGTCACATTGACTCAGTACACTGACAAGAACAAGTTGTTACTGGTGTCAGACCTGCCAAAATGATGCTACTGCAGAGGAAGGAGCAGCAAGCTGCTCTGAATGGTGCACCACCAGCAGAATAGAGAGATAGAACTCTCAAGCCAAAAAATATACAAGTAAACAAAAAACCCAACAAAATAAAGACACTCCAATCCAGTTCTATAGGATCAAAAGTAGGCTTAACTAGTGTGGCAGTGAATGTGATTATCAGCTTGGATTGACTCTAGCAAAGCCATCTTTGAACCTTTGATTCTGTTCAAAAGTGTCTACTTCACTATAATCATTCCCACCTGAACAAAGTGGCACGTGTCTAAAGCAAACAGATGAGTCTGTCCAGATGTACAAAAATGCACATTTCTAGTTAGGGCACCTCAACATTCTAGTAAACAAACAAGAGATAGCTTTAAAACCTGACACTGAACAATACTTTTTGGTTTATTACCAGTTCAAGAGAAACACAGCTTCCTTTTTTCCTAGTCCACAGGGGTTCCTCAGGCCTGGCCCTGGGGCACCAGATATAAGAATACAGCAGATCCTTTCAGAGACACCTTTCCCTCAAGTATGCAAACAGTGTAGCCCCCACATACATTCCAAGGATTTGCCTGGAACCCACTAAGATGCCTCCCACATTGCAAACAAGTCCAGAGGAGTGTTTGCAAGACACCACCCACCACAGCAATTCCTTCACCACTGGCTTAACAGACTAAATAAAGACGCTTCACAGGTAAGGTAATTGTGAGCTGCCTTCCAGCACATCATCAGATCTACTTTGGGGAGAATGTGAGAAGGTCGCTGGTTTAGCAGAGCAAATCTACAATATTCAGTCCTGCTCTGAAATTCCAAACTGGCCTGATACATGAAATATCCTCTGCATGCCACCGATTCTCTAAATCCGTGGTTTTACATCTAATTTGTACTCCTAATTTGGAGTCTTTCAAGATAGTGTTTCACTACAAGCTAACTACAAGAACCTTAGAAAAGGGAATAGAATCCACAACATGGGTCTTGCCAAGGACTCATAGGGCAAACAAAACAACACTTCGGAAGTCCACTTTGACATTGCAACTCTATGTCTCTATCCCCAAACGAAACTTTTAGGTATCTATTTTTCCTAGTATCAGGTAAGATTATTGTACTCTCAAGACAGCTGTCTTCCTGTTCTTAAAACAGGTTAAGTACTGGCTGCCTGCCAGCTCTACTGATTTACAGGTGGCCTCCAACAACCATATGGGCCATTCCCTTAGAGGCTGGACTCAATGATCCTTGTGGGTCCCTTCCAACTAAGAATATTCTGTGATTCTGTGTTTTGTGAACCATATAAACTGGTCAGTAGTTCACAGCTACACAGTCCTTCATTAAGAAAACATCCCTAATCAGGGCCTGATCCAATGTCAGTGGGATCAGCGTTAAGTCACTTACAGTGGCATCCTAAGTAATTTCTGCTTTTTGTCTCCTTCTCTCTTTACACAGACCTTCAGCTTCTGAAAAATTCCATGTTCGTGTCTATTTGCACCACTCACATCTAGAGTGGAAATCTAGGTAAATCAACCACGACCATGAGCTCTTCAGAGAAGATACCATCTCTTGCCATACCTCTTGACTTGCACTGCTTAGTGTTCATTTCACACTGGGACTCATGGAATAGTCTAAACTCTAAATAAAGCATGATTATTTCTCCACTTCTCATTTGTTCCTTTTATAATGTTTCTTAAGATGCAAGCTCCTTGCAGCCTGCATCCTCCCAGGGCTTCCTAATGGTTTCCTCACTGTACTAGATGAGATGTTCTTCAGATACTACTCTGGCTACTATGTACCTCTCTAGCAGCACTAAGGAAGCAATGTAATGAGGTCCTCAGGGACTCAAATGAAAAGGGATAGCCCCACCTGGAGGAGAGACAGCTAAATGCTCCCCGGGCACACTGTGTCACTCCTGCTGGGAAGCTGAGAGAGACAGGGAAGCCAAGTGCCTGACAACTCACACTCGTGATCCTGGAGCAAAGCACTTCAGGGACAAGTATGCACAGCCAGGAAAAAAAATGCAATAAATGAGGCACTGCCTCCATCCTCTCACTTGTCTCCTTCTTTCTCCTTCAAAAATGTCACAGTAGATGGTCCATTTCTCTGAATAAATCACTGCAGATGACTGAAGAACATCTAGTTTCATAGCAAAAAATGGACCTTCCTAATGCTATAAAATTAAAAGCTAGAGATGCTATGGCCAGAGCATTCAGCTGACACCACTCCAGAAAGCACAAGAAGGAAAAGGAAGTGTCTTACAATTATAAGATTTATTTTACAGCTTGTTTTGTGATTTCAGTGAAAAGCTTTCATGCTTTATGTGTTGGCAGGAAGTTTGCTAGACAGCAGTGCTCAAATGTAGAGTCATCAAGCCACCAGCTGGCCCTGACAGTAGCTTTTTTAGACTGCATTAGTGTCGACCATGCCTTTTAGATGAAGAGATATCCTGGGGAGCACATAATAGGGCAACCAAACATGATCAGCTCAGGGACTCTGGATGGGCTCTGAAGCTCTTTACCCCTCTCTTACTGGTTCTCATTTAGTTTGGTGACAGAAAGTCACTGCCACCTAATGGTTATTCATAGGGAAGTTCATTTGCTTCTCACCTCAGTTCACCAGAGGCTGAAGAACAAGAAGACCCACCACTGCACACACTGGCTGTGGTGTAGAACAGCCCACAGTCCCCATCCACAGTTGCCTTTTTGAAGGAATGCCATGGAGAGTTCCTGAGGACTTCTCCCTGCAGATGCAGTCCACTTCTATCAGGAAGAAACTATTTTAGGACATCACTTAATATTTAAGGCCCATAGTGTTACTGAATCACAAGGGAAGTCCAAAGACACAGGCTATTTCATTGGTCTGAACTATCCAGAAACTGTAGATTATTTTTGAAAACACACACACGTACATTCATTACTGTTCTTTACAAGATCCTTCAGTTGGGTAACTTGACTGTGAGACAAAACTCATTTTGAAAACACCCACTCCACTGTGAAAAGCAAACATAGCAAAGCCAGGAAGAACCTCCAAGGAGCAAGAAATAGTATTCTGTATAATGATAGCACAAGGTTACACTTTCCAAATATTTGCCCAGGTACTGACAGCCCAATAACCATAAGTTTGAATGAGGAGAACATCCTCATTCTGCTCACAAAAGGAGGACATTTAATTAACCTCCCCAAATGGCTTTTCCCCGACAAAGCAATTTTGTAGCCAATCTAGTTAATTCAAGAATGGATTCCCACCTTCTTCTGTGATACCTTGAGCACAGATCATTTCTTTCCTTGCTGTCTCCTCTTCATTACAAAAAACCAAAACTCACAGCAGCAACCTTTTGTCTTACAGAGGAAAACAACAAAAAGATGTCCTGCTCAAGATTTTCAACTGTGGCCACTTGTGCCAAGATCTGCAAGACAGCTGACCCATTGCAATCCTCTCACTACACTGACAACTCAGAATTCCATTGACACCAGCTCTTAAACAAACTGCATGTTGTGACACACCTCCTGACTGACAGCAGGATCAACAGAAATTGATGCCAGCAATGTAGGAAGTGTCAGCCAAGACATCCAGATGCTACACTAAGAGGAACACCACTGGAAATGTTACATGGTAGGCTAACTTGATAGTGAGGAGACAAACACTGCAAAGGGCCAACACTCAAGGAGGCAGAAGAATGTCAGAGAAATGTAGCCTCCTACAGAAAAAAATTGGTTTGAAAACAAAAGGTAAGGAATGACACTGAGCAGGCTGCACTCCTTCCTCCAGCCCAGTGCAAGCAGGAGCTGAAATGAGAAGAAATGCCCAAGCTTATATGTGCAAAGATGTCCAGAATCATTTAATGAAACAGACATGAAGCGAAGAAAGGTCATATCTCCCCTAACGCTCCTGACACTAGACCTACAGACATACGATGTCTTGGGGCCAACAATGTCTACCACCGGCCTTGACATCAGTACACTGGCATTACACTGGCATCGTATGCAGGAGAAGGGCCCACACACCAGGAAAGGACCCCTAATTTAAGAGAAAGCTAGAGTTTCCAATCTGGTCAAGCTACCAGTGGTGAGATGAAGCAACCACTGGGAAGGACATAAAGCCTGAGCACATAAGCAGGTTCATCTCTGCTACAGGCAGGGGCAGGAATGAAAAATGGCTGCTGCTGAGGAATGGCTATGAGTGCCATCTGGTAAGTGGATTCTTGTATCTCCTAGTTGACAGGAGATCCAGGGAGAGGCAAACTAACCTCAGGACATACAGTGAATTCCCATCTACTGCTTGCTGCCTCATGAAAAGTATTAAACATCCCCAATCTGCTGGCCATAAAAAAGTGCTGAGAACTGAGGGCTTAGATTATTAGCATCAAAAGTGGTCCACAAGGGACAGAAATACATAGTAAAACTGAAGATAATTCCTTGGAGCTAAGCAAGAACCTGACTAAAAGTCCCTGGGGAACCCATTTCCTTCTTAATCTGCTTTGCATTTAATTGTTTCCTAATGACTCTGTCCTTGTTTGGCCCCAGTAGGCTCAGGGACTGGTGCTGCCACTGAAGCTTCCCATCTCTCATGCAAGGCCATGGGTAATTTAGAGACTCCAGTTTGATGTTACACTGGGAATCCATGGAGAACAAGTTAAGCATTATTTGCGCTGGAGTAGCATCACCAGTATGCTGTGTACCAGGAGGAGATCCACAGAGAAAAGTGTTTTTCCACTTCCATCTGCAAGCACCTCACAGACATATATGCAGCTGGACCCCCACACTGGAGACAGGCACAACAACCACATTCAGACCTTTTGGCACTATCAGCAGGGTCACCAAATCTCACACACTCACACACACACATAAAGGTACACTTTGCTTCACAGAATCTCTGTTCTAGGCACAGTACCAAAATTGCATCTGGAAATCAGTAGCCACTTTATACACATGCTTAAAAGAAAGGTCCAGACTCTCAGTATATGAAAAGGACATTAAGCTGACCTCACTAAATGTACAGAAACAGAGTACGATGAAGGGCTGAGAGTACCAGAGATCTATCCAGGACAGAACCTAGTAGAAGCAAAATCTGGCAAAGAATCATTAAAACACAACACTTATTTGGGAGGGGCATTCACATTCCTCTTGACCCCATCCAGTAACTAATCTTAAGTTCCAACTCCAATGGGGCAACTTCTTACAAGTCATTCTGAGGTAGTACAAGACCAACAAAATCAGCTGCCACAGAGAGATAAAAGAGCTTCAAGGAGGTAAAGACTTGGTTGCCATCCACTTAAGACTGCACTGAGATAAACAGTTTGGTGTGCAATTGCCCAGGTTTAAAGTATCTCCCATGCCAAACTGATGCTTCAGTGGCACAAGCTCTACAGGGATGTTGCTGAGGAACCCACAAGTGCTGTTCCTGACAGGCTCAGTGGTGGCACTCCGTAACACCTGTCAACAGCAGGACAGGCCTCCACTGGTCAACGAGTTTCACCAACTCAGGCTATGCCTGTTCCGACTTCCTCCTATCTCCCAGCTTATGCCCTCTATGCAGCTGCAGGCTAGTGCTGGCCATGCTGGCATGCTGTGCTTGCCACTGGCTCTGCCACACGCAGGGGCTGCAGCTAGTCTTGGCTGCCAAACAGCTCTGTGCAATGCTAGCTGCTTGGGGCATGGATTTCTTTTTGGCTGCTTGGGGCATGGATTGACAAACCATCAAAACCTGCATGACAGAGGTTAATGAAACCATGGAGATACATGGCAAAAGGTGAGGAATTTGCAACAGCTGCTGTAAATTCTGCCAAATGATAAGCTGTCCACAGCACTGATAACTCCACAACTTGAGTGTCACTCAAGGAAGCTACAGGCAGCCCTTCTGCAAACCAGCTTTCAAAGGTACAGGGCAGAGACATGGGCAGATGGACAGTGAAGCTCCAGACTCCAGCACATCTATCTCCAGTTTATGCCAGGGCATCAGTGCCACTCACCTGGGATGGGGAGCTACATCAGAATAGCTTAGCATCTTTAGACAGGAGAGGATGAGAACAAGCCTAAGGAAGCCATTCTGCAAACCGTCCCAAATACACTAAGACCTTACTGATGATGTGGATTTTCTGCCAGAGGAATACTAAAGCATGCTGGAGTCCAATGTCACAGATTTCTCTTACTCAAGGCTGTTTCCAGCTTTACAGTCCCTCCAGTCTGAGAATCCCTGGAGAGCACCACTCCATGCATCATAACCACATCAGTGGCCTAAATCCCACATGCACCAAGAAGAAAAATGAGGCTAAAGACCTTACTTCAAACATACTATGCAGACTGGCCTAATTTGGCACAAGCTGTACTTCCCACTCCAAATAGGCCTTGAACTGGAATAGCAGAGAAACCCTGGCTAACTTACATCACAAGCACTCAACTAAAACTGGGTGTCATTCACAGGTCAGTGAACTATAGGGCTATAGGCTGGAATGAAAGGTGCAACACAAGACAGAGAGGAGCATTGAGCGTGCTTGTCTTCCTTCTCACTAGAAATTCTTTTGCTATTATTGTTAATTACTGATATCAAAACAACAGTGTGTTTTGCAATGAGATGTACGCTTCTTTGCACAATTCTCACTTCCTCAGAGGTCTGCAAGTCTGATTCATCTCTATTATTTCCTTTTCAACACACTCCTTTTACTTTAATCACTCAGCCTTCGTGTTATGGCCATTACCAAACAATAAGCAGAATAAGAAAGCATTGCCAGGCCACTCTCAGCAGCTGACCTCCACACAACCAGTCTGGGCAGCAGAGATCTGGTAGTAGAGCCCAAATGCATACACAGGACTTGGAGTCTCTACTGGACTTAAGTGAGCACTGGATGCACATGGCTACTTTTGACAAAGGACCTTCTCCACTGGGCAATGCAAGTCCCGCAAGATGCTTATCTAATATGGGACTTATCTAATATTGCTGTTAACAATCTGGTAGAAAGCATATTGAATTATTAAACTGACAGCTTTACAGCAATGGCTTTGGCAACACACCTGTGCCTTGCAGCTTCCACGGAATACAGTTCAGTGCTATTACCTACCTGTGATTTGAGGCATTCATACTCCTCTGAGCCGTACGGGACACTCCGAAGAGAGGTGAGGTAGTCATAGGTGATAACTGCTGTCTGCAAATGAAACCAGAAATGCTGAGCAAGCTCTGCAATTATCAAAGCAGTAAGACTTTTGTTAAAGAGAATGTATGTACCTTAGGCTTCAAAGTTTAGGCTCCACAGTGAAGCCTATGGCAACAGACTCATTAATAAATTAAATTATTTTAATTTAAATAAACATTTATAAAAAGAAGTGCAGGGGCCTCCTTGATATGTAGCTATTAAAAATAAGCACCACTTGGCACTCGTATATTATCTTCTATTTGAGATGCTCAAAGCATTTCCCTAATCTCTGTACAGCACCTTGCACAGCAGACTTTCATCTTCAGTCAGCCATCTGGGGCTTCCACAATAGGGTCTGCTGCCAGTAACAGAGGCCATCCAGACTCTGTTTGCACCCCATAAGTTATCCCACACTTCATCTTCACACCTTCAAACTGCCTAACCAGTTTGCTCTGGGTAGAAGCTCAGCAGGGAACAGTGACTGAAGACAAATTCATAGATTAGCACAAGCAGCAGTACTTTTGGGAATATTCAACTGCACAAAGGACTATGGGGCCAAAGGGTCAAATACCCAATTACAAAACCAGGATATGGGATCAGCTAAAGCCTGTTAGTTAGACATTGCCATGGACAATGGAATTATATTCTCAAATGCCTTATGATTTCTGAAAATAGATCTGGGGTATTTCACAATTCCTATCACTAAAGTTCCTCTCTTTCCACAGTCAGAACATCAGGGAATGGAAGAGAAACATACAGGTCATGTTTGGAGGGAGAAGGGGACATACACCTAGAGGAGCCTGTCCACTAACATGCCATTTGAACTTCAAGATCGTTGCCATGAAGAACCACTTGCATAACTTCCACTGAAAGTCAGTTTTCCTAAAATCGCCCTATTGAAGAGGTAGCATTCCATTCTGGCACAGGGTGATATCCCCACCTTTCACCATAAACATACCCAGGAAGGGCACAAAGTACACTCAACATATCATGACAACCAGGGAGGCAAGGGAATCAAACCTGGTTTGAGACAAAGCCAGCAGAACTGACAACAGGGAAAGAGTCAAAAGCTCAGAAATGCATCCAAGAGTGGACCAAGCTGGGAATCAGTAACAAACAGACACACTCCCTCCTCGTGGAGGTTAGATTTCTCACGCTTCCTGTTTTCTAAATTGTAAAGTGAGCACAGCAAATTTTTTTTCTGACTTTTCAGGCTCTCTTGCCCCTGATGAACTCAGGAGCTGCACAGCTACAGAGACCACTCAGAAGAAAAATTTTTCAAAGCATCTTCACAACCTCAAAGAACAACTTTGAAGTGGAGGGAGGTTCAAATCAGTCTTGCATGAAGGCTTGAGTTGGTTCTTATTTTATCTCTGGTCCATGAGGGTAATTATCACCTCCAACTCAAAAAGAAGCAGCTAACAGACTGGCCTGTATTATAGAGGAAGAGGGAATTAATTAAGCGGTTGCTAATTACACTGTAATCTTAAACACTAAATTAATATTATGATGATCCTGATAGGCAACTCTGACATTGCCAAATCCCTCCCAGTGTCTAGCTACTGCACAGAATGTTCCCTCCACATAACCAAAACAACTGGTATACTCTCAAAAGAATATAGCAAATGCACAACGGCTCTGCCAGGTTTCTAATTTTACCACAACAGAGAAACTCTCTGCAGCGTGATGCTGCCCACGCCACTGACTTCGTTCTCATCCAAGACTAATGCTGTCATTCATGTAACAGTGTGAGACTGAAGCTCAGAATTATAAAAAGATATACAAAATCAACCAGTTCCTCCCTTTACAAATGCCAAATTACTTTCACTGAGCTTGCATCCTGTCTAGCGTTAAATGTCCCACTTGGTATCAATGAATTCTCAACACTGTACACTCTTCCACTGCTCCTAAACCTATATTCAGATCTCACCAATTCATGGCACAACGTACCCCCTAAATAGCTGTCTATCCATACATAATCAAGAGGCTTAAAAAGAAAGGCTTAAAAAG
The DNA here is from genome assembly GCA_013396875.1 of Vireo altiloquus. Lineage (NCBI taxonomy): Eukaryota > Metazoa > Chordata > Aves > Passeriformes > Vireonidae > Vireo > Vireo altiloquus. The sequence continues at coordinate 86,255 of VZRF01000065.1, forward strand.
AAATATTCTGCTAGTGAGCTTCATCAGGTTTCTTATGGAGTCTGCAAAGAACTACTGAACCAACATGCTTAAAATACAACCAGACTCAAATCTCTCTAATCAAACTCAGATGAAATCTGTTCAGAGTCTCATAGTTGTACAGCAGGTTCCTTGATCTTCATGTGTTCTTTTCTCCAGGCTTCTTTTTTGTTTGCCCCACCATAACTTGTCTTAAAATTTTGTGGCTGCTGCTGCTGTTCTCTTCACTACGGTCTTGTTGGAGTCCAGGAAAAGCCTGGGAACTTTTCCTGCTCCTCTGGGTGTTTTATCCCCAGAACTCCTCAAAATAGCTTAGCCTGGGACCTAAGCTGGTGAGAGGCTCTCTTCACTTTTGGGAGAACCTGAATGCACCAGAGAAATGAAAAGATTTTGTTTAGTGTGTAGTTGTAGTTTTTTGGTTTTGTTCTATATATTATATAGAAACAACATGGAGAATTCAGGGTGTCGGTTTCTCCTTGTCCTTCTTCTTTCTTCTCCTTCTCTTCCTTATTTCTCTGACATGAGTTCCTGAGGTTTGTTAATTGGTAGACAGAATTTAGTGTAGAGGAGACATGCCAATAAGGTTGATATTCACTGATTTTGGGGACAAAATAAGATATGTAAAACTTTCTAACTGGTTGATAATAGATATAAAAGCTACCTGTTTTCTAGTAGCCATTGCCATTCTGCCATTGTGTTCCTGGAGGTCATAGCACAGTCTGTGCTCTTGAAACTTTGATAAGAAAGAAAAATAAAACAAGCCTTGAAACAGCAGAAAGAAGCTTCATTTCATCTTTTCGGGACATGGGACATTGAAATAAGGAACACAGCCGGGCCAGAAGCCAGTGGGGTCCCAGCGCCCCGACACGGTCTGAATTTTGCCTGGCTATGGTTCAACGATGGAATCAAGCATCCAGGTAAGAAGCCTGGGCAGGGCTAGATTGAAGGACAGATACTTTAGGTCCATGTAGATGTCACCAATATCCAGTATCATTTGTTTGCTAGAGACATATCTTTCATTTACAAAAAGAACAATCCCAAAGCTGAGCTTCTTAGAAGTGAACATGTCTGCTCTATTGGCTTCACCTGGTCCATGGCTAAAGAATGACAGCAGTTCAGGCTGCCTGTGCTTAGATGCGAGCTGACTTCTGACTGTCCAACAAGGAGCAGGGAAGGCAGAGGTCACTGGTGCAGTAAGACTAAAGAATCCCTCAGAAGCAACTCAAACACATGTAGTCATATATATCAGAGGAAATAGAATCCAGAAAGAGACAAAACATTCTTTTATAAAAGAATACACACAGATTTAAACACATGCTGCCATCACCTACAGAAGACTGAGCACTGGTAACTTGGTTTTGGGGGTCACTGCTTGCAGCTATGGGTGCAGAACCCTCTAATGCATTTAAGAGCAGGACCAGTGAAGCGCATTACAGCCAATGACTTGTGACGTCCCTGAAGGCAAAGAACATGAAAGTCAAGCATGTCTGTGATTTGCCAGCATCTAAAGCAAAGAATATTTCCTTTTCCCTACTTCCTATTCTTCAGGAAAGTAATCTCTCACTATCACTCAAAACACAGACCAACTGCACAGCCTCATCACTGGAACTTCTCACTTATTTTTGTCTTAAATTGTAGATTACCACTAAAACAGTGGCTTAAGAAAGACTGAGAAAACACTGGTCAAGCAGGCAGAACTCAAGGGCAGATTGGAGAACCCAAACACCCTGAATAACAGATTCTCTTCTAGCCACAAGAAGCTGCATTCCTTCTCCATGCCTCAATTTCCTGTGCTTTAAAATGAAAAGAGCTGCTCCCTGCCACCAGGCAGCACTACCTTACGGTCAGGGACAGAGAATGAAGCTTAGCACTTACTAAGTAAGAAGGAAAGATTACAGTTTGTATTTCTACCTTCACCCTTTCAAAATAAACATCCATTTTTCACAACAGCTTAGGATGCTGCATGCACATGGCACCTGAGCCAACCCACAGAACATATTTCTTATTGCATCTGCCCTCAGGAGCTGACTCCCTGTAAAACTCATTAATGAAGTGCTTAAAAGTCACAGAAAATGCAGACAGACAGCTGCTTACCACTGGGGGTCTGTAAATGATGGAGATTGTGGCCTGAAGTGACAGATGTATAATACAAGTGAGGTACAGGGAGACTGATACCCCCTCCAGAGTCTCTGCTCTCCATGTTCCTGGCTGCTTATGGATTCATCATTGAGCATCCTCAAGGAGAAGGCAGCAGTCTCCATTCCCAGTTTTCTGAGAATTATCAGTGATGCTTGGCAGATATAGCATTTTTTTTACTAATCTGGAAACAACTATCTCAGAAGTACATCATCACCCATCCTCCCTTTACTCTTGCTTTGAGCATGATCCTCAAAACACTAGTCCTTCTCTCCCCAAATCTCATACCAAGGGTCATAGGGGAACGGCTACCCTAGTTTATCAATACAACCAGGATCCTTATAACAAAATGTAAAAATGGCATATGCAGAGAAGAGGGTTTGAACTAAATCACTCTTAAAAGGCAGCAGAACACCTGAGTAACAGACATTGAAGGGTGGCTGATGAAAATGTGGGCGCAAAGTGAGCTCTTGCTCTGAAGGTCCCAGCCTATCCAGGGAAGCAGAGACAGCTCTTTGCAGCTCACTACCTCCATTTTTGTCTTTCCAAAATGTGCAAACAACAGCTGTATTCCTTATATCCTTTCACCTCCTTTCTTCCATTGTCTCAAGAACTTCAAGAGCTCCCCACAGATCTTCTGATTTCCTGAGCCAGATGCCAACTGAAAATGCAGACAGGGAATGCAGAAAATGCCAAGTTCTTGCGAACTTCAATTCCCTTACCCATCTAGGAATCTTCCTGTACATTACTACGGTAGAACTTACTGTGGCAATGGCTCGGCCCACACGAACAACTCCAAAATCATTAGGATCCAGGAACTTGTTTCCATACAGATAGATGCCAGACGCAGCTGCCGTCAATGAGGCAAATTTCAAGGCCCTTAGTGCCATGACTGATGAATCCTGCTGAGACACAAAACAGCAACTGTAACATCTGGTAAGGATTTAGTGATCTGATGCCTACAGCCCCAGAGGACCTGACAATCCAAGTTTTAATTGCTCCTTTCCTAATGACACACTGCTAGCACTGCCCTGAGCCAAGAGCTCACGCAATCACCCAGCCACTGAGGGTAAGTTGCTCATTGCTATTCCTAACTCAACAGTGTCTACGGGCCACAAATCCAGAAGTAGCTCACTGCTAGACCTCGCATATGTGTAACAAAACATTTGTTAGGATCCTAAAGGCTTTTCAAGAAGACATAACAGGTGGACAGAGAGAAGGAAGCAGGAGATCACCAAAAGTCAATTCTGATCCTAGCAACAGGCACTTCTTCAACATGAATTTTTGAAGATATCACAGTGTAGGCAGACTGTAAGGGGACAACAGAAGATATAAAAAAACAGGGTTTAAAAAGAGCTCTTGTAACATCAAGAGCACCCAAAGCTTGTTAGAAACTCTACCAGGCTAGTTCTAAAACTGCCACACCGATGATGTGTGGTCTACAAAGAGGCAATGCATCCCAGGAGGTTGTACTCAACTGCACAGTTGGTGCCAGACAACCAGTGAGAATGCAGGGATCTGGGGACCTGATCAGAGTGACCAAGTGAGATTTGTTTTCTCATTCTCACCATTCCATTCTAGTGCTAGACAGGGACTGTACTGGCAGAACAGTCACCTGCAGGAATCCACAGTCTATTCCTAGCTCCGTCACAGGCGCAATACAAGCCTGGGGTGAGACACTTCTCAACCACTTTTTTTCTGTGAGACAAGGGTGGGGAATGAACACATTTCCCACCCTAAGCACTTTGGATCACTACATTCATTGTTTGCAGTGTATAAAGTAGCATAAACATGTTTACACATTTATATATTTTCCATTTCCTTATGTCATCTTAGAGGACTCAGACCTGAAAAAAAATAACTAATTAGGTACACTTTTCTTTCCTTTCCCTATGGCTGGTATTAGGCAGAAAATATGATTGACCATTCCTTCTGCTTCTACCACAAATCAAAAGATATGGTCATCTACTCTGCAAGCTCTCAAGAGCATCCTTGACACAGTGCAGGTTCCAACCCCACCAAGATGGAGTCTACTAATCCTCCCACTCCTAGGCTCGACTGAGAAAGTTTCCTACTTCTCATTGTGAAGCTTTAGCAGGGTCAGTCTGGCTTGTGCCTTGTCTCTCTGAAGCCTTGTAACCAAAACACACATGCGGTGACACAGGTCAAGTCTTTCAAAAACAGTTCACAAGAACACAGTCAGCAAAATAAGCTAATATAACACAAGAGACCTTTGAACCTTAGCTAAACTTTATTATTTCTTTTTATTTCCTTACAAGCTCTAGGTAATTGTGAGGCAGAAAAGCTGAGACATATTGTCAGTGTCTGTCAGAGCTGCCTGCAGCACCCCTACTCTTTCTCCTGTCAGAATGGGCAGCTGGCTGACCAGGACTCCTTTGAATCTATGATCAAACTCAACAAAAAATAAACCTGGGCTCTTGACTGCAGCCAAGTGAATACACACCTTACAAAAAAAAAAAAAGTTGCCCTCCGTCCCTTGCCTCACTGGAATTCTAGAAACTCTGGGGGTTCTTCCAGCAGGACCAATCTTTTTTGTACAGAGTTCTCTTGTATCCTCTGTCACCTTCAAAAGTCATTTTTGCAAAGTCTTTTAATCAAACCATTTGTGCTCCTTGTACATTTCTGTAAAATTTCATTTATTGAAAAGTGGAGGTTGCAGTGACATTTTCTTAACAGAAAATATGCCTCTCTTTTTCATTATTTTTTCTTTCACTTTCTCAATTACTAAAAGAACATTTTATTGAAAACAGGATGCAGGTCCATCTGTTCTTGCATCTTATTCCTACCTGAAGCTATAATCTGCAGTTTGGTACATCACATCTACTGCCATACCCGCCAGCTGTACGTCACGAACAGAAGATGGGAACTTTAGGTAGCAAATAAACAGGTAGAGAGGCTGAATTCTTCAGCAAGAAAGTTCCTGCTTTCATGCTTAACATGTTGTAGCAATAAAAAGGAAATAATTAAAACCTCCCCACAATAAGGTACAGAAGTAGAATTTTCCGAAATAAATTGTATTTCAAAGTTTTGCATAAGGTATAGAGGAACCTTTCCCATGTAAATGAGCCATTATGACACCCCTAGGGATATCTTAAAGGCCCTGTTGGCTGTGAAACAAGCCTTAGGATGTCACTGCCTCTCGTTATTAAGCCTTGCGTTGATGGATCACCTCCAGCTCTTTTTTCACCTAGGTGAGGTGAAAAAGGCTTCTTTGACTTTCACACAACTTCGCTCACGTAAGGGTCCCTCAGGTTACAGCTGGGCTTCTCCTGTTCCCACCAGGGGCAGCCGGGACGCTGCCGGTTCCCGGTCGGAGCCCCGAAGGTGACCCTACCGCCACTTGCCCAGGCCCGGGGAGCGGCGGCGATCGCGGACCGCCCCGCAGTGGGGACCCAGGGCCGCTCAAAGCCCCGGCCAGGCCACTCCTGCCCCCGAGCCCACGTCAGCCGCCGCGCCCGAGAACTGCCCGGGAAGGACACAAGGGGCTGGCGCCTCCTGCTCTCGGTTCTCCTTCAGGCCGGGCCGGGTGTCCCGGAGCAGCGCCCGCGCCCCGCGCCGCTCCCGCCTCCACGAACAACCTCGGCCTCGCCAAGCCCTCCGGTAACCATGTCCCCGCCGCCGGGGCCGCAGCTGCGGGCGGCACTCGCCGCCTGGGCCCGGAGTCCCCGGCACGGGCCGAGACCGCCGCGAGGGCTGTGAGGGCGGGAGAGCCCGAGCGCTCCGCCGGCGCTCAAAGCGGCACTTACCGACCGCCTCGCCGGCACTTCAACTCGCGCGCGCCCACGCCGCTCCCCCCTCCACCTCGCACACGGTACGGCCCTGGCCCGCGCGGCACGCCGGGGAATGTAGTCTCCGGCCGCGGCCGCTCGGAGGGGCGGGGGTGCGGCGGGACTGCAAGGGGCGGCTCTTGGGCGAGCTCACGGGGGACCAGCGGGGGGAGCGTCAGGGGCCACTGCGCTTCCACGGCTCCCGAGCTGCGCTGACGCCTCCGCCCTTGCTGCGGGGAAGTGCGCAGCTCACATCCCGGATCGGTAACTGCAGGATAACGCAATCCCAGTTTATCAGTAGGGCTCCTAGAAAACCAATCTTATGCACTCTTAAAAAAAAATCACACTTAAGCATATTTCAGAGAATCAACTAGGTTGGAAAAGACCTTTAGGATCATCGAGTCCAACCTATGACCTAACACCACCTTGGCAATTAGGCCATGGCACTAAGTGCCACATCCAGTCTTAAACACCTCCAGGGAGAGTCAGTCCGCCACCTCCCTGGGCAGCCCATTCCAATGTTTAATCACCCTTTCAGTGAAGAACTTCTTCCTAATGTCCAGCTTTGCATATCTTGTGTCCTCTTGTCCTATTGTTGGTTGCCTGGGAGAAAGGTGCCAACCCTCACCTAGCTACAGCCTCCTTTCAGGTAGTTGTAGAGAGTGATAAGGTCTCCCTTGAGCCTCCTTTTCTCCAGGCTAAAAACCCCAGCTCCCTCAGCCACTCCTCACAGGACTTGTGCTCCAGAGCCTTCACTAGTCCAGGTAGACAACATCCACAGCCTTCCCCTCATATACCAGGAAGGTCACCTGGACCTAAAAGGAAATAAGGTTGATCAGGAAGGACCTGCCCCTCCAAAATTCATGCTGGCTGGGTCTGATCCCTTGGGCATCCTGTAGGTGTAGTGTGATTGTACTTAGGATGATCTGTTCCATAAACCTGCTGGGCACTGAGGTCAGACTGACAGACCTGTAGTTTCCCAGATCCTCCTTTCAGCCCTTCTTATGATGGGTTCACACTGGCTGATCTCGAGTCATCTAGGACCTCCCCAGGGAGACTGGACTGATGGTAAATGATGGAGAACAGCTTCACAAGCTCATCTGCCAGCTCCCTCATCAGCCTAGGATGGATCCCATCTGGTCCCATAGACTTGTGAGCATCCAAGTGGCTCAGCAGGTCACTAACGGCTTCCTCCTGGATTGCAGGGGGGCTATTCTCCTCCCTGTCCCCATCTACTAGCTCAGGAAAGCAATTGTCCTGAGGACAACCTGTCTTTCTGTTGAAAATTGAGGCAAATAAGATGTTAAGTACCTCTGCCTTTCCTCACCTTTGGTAACTATATTCCCCCCCGCATCCAATAAAGTAAGGAGGTTTTCCTTGCCCCAACTTTTGCTATTAATGAATTTATAAAAATATTTTTATTATCCTTTTCAATTGGTTTTCAATATTTTCTCACCAAAAGCTCTGCAGCAGGGAGAAGGCTTGCATGCATGTATGAGTATATACATACATAGATCAGAAATCATGGGAGAAGGTAGAAATTACAAACTCAGAGCCCTTCTTTTTCACATCTATGAGAGGTGCTGGAGGGGCACTGATGTTTTTATCAACTAGATATCAAAACTGCTCTTTGGTGAAGGGTATGGGTTTGACATGGGCACTAAGAATATTTTATTTTGTGAGTCTGAGTATTGCAACACATCAGGATTGGGTGTGAGCACAGTCACCTACACAGCCATATAGCACGTGGGCTGGCAGCACGTCTGCCCCTGGTGCTGAGGGGTTCTCTTGTGCTCTCACCAGTGAGATTGCAATGATGAGAGTTGCAACACTTGTCCTGCTTCTGCTGAACATGAACCAAATGTTGTCTATCATGTGGTCAGATCTTCAAGCAGTGTGAATTTATAACCTAACCTGTGCAGCTATACTTAGCATCGGTCATTCAGTGAAATGCACACATGGCTGTCTAATATCAGCTTATATTTAAGCATATTCCAAAGAGATGTGCATCATAAATATCCCAAAACCTGCTGTTCTCCATTCATGAGGATGAGCCAGTAAAACAACTCTGTTCATCAAGAATAAAAGAACTGTTGGCAACTAGGAAAATAATTGCAGAATGGAAAAAAACCCCAGCTTTCTCTGCCGCTAATCTTCACCTCCTTACTACAAGAAATGAAAATTATTTTTAAAAATACCATGTTCAAGGTTCAATGCAAAACCAATCTCTCCACTAAAGCCTTCTTGCAATAAAGATTACAATAAAAGAGAGAAAGAACAAAGCAGAAAATGAAAAAATGTTGCTGAGTCATCATAAGTAATGTAAAATATTCATAGTCTGGAGAAAATACCTATCTTGATAGTCACTCAATTGAAACATAGCATTTCTGATTGAACTCTTCTCCCATTGTGAAAAGAAGGAAACTCAATGTTGTTTCCAGTCAATATCTTTCTGAGAAAGAGAACCTGCAATTCAATAATGCCTGGGAACCCATGGTAGAAGTTTTTGGGACAGCAACCAAATACCGGTATTTTACAGCTACCAAAATTAATCCTTAGTACTTTACAAGGATGCCAGAGACCAAAAAAAAATGAGACCAAAAGTTTCCTAATAATTCTTTGAGAGTTACTGTTCCCATCAGGATTCTGGAAACACTGAAATAAAGCAAGGAAAGCATCACTGCACTGCATTTCCATTCATATTTGTAGGAATGCAGTTGCACCCAAAAGGATGAAAATGGGGGAAAAATGTTTGAAGCAAAAGATCTCAGCTTCTAAAAATAATAAACCAGGACATTGTACTCAAGAAAACATCCTAATGACAAGTGTTTTTTCCTGGATGAATCAGTTTTTCATCCAAACCCCAGTGGAAAAGTGTTGTAAAGGTAATTTATCTACCTTCTTCCTGGCTGTGGGACAATGGGGTGTTAAATATTTTCCTAAAATAGCAACATAATTTGGGAAACTTTTGATGGGTACTTGCATTGGATTTCTGTGGCAAGGTTTTGGTAGTGGGGCGGTGGGGGAGCTACTGGGTGGCTTTTGTGAAAAGCTGATAGAAGCATTTCCCATGTCTGACAGGGCCAACACCAGATGGCTCCAAGACAGGCCCACCGCTGGCCAAGGCCATCAGTGACAGTGGTAGCACCTCTGTGATAGCATAGTTAAGAAGAGAAAAAAAATATTGTGCAGAAGTAATTTCAGCCAGAGAAGAAAAGAGTGGGAATATGTGAGAGAAACAGCTCTGCAGACACAAAGGTGTGTGGAGGAGGAGACTATTTCCAGATCATAGAATATCCTAAGGCACCCAGAAGGAACATCAAGTCCAACTCTTTGGTGAATGGCCCACATGGGGATCAATCCCACAACCTTGGTGTTATTAGCACCATGCTCTAGCCAGCTGAGCTAATCTCAGGGCTGTAATACTCCATGTGCCAGAGCTGAGATTCCCCTGCAGCCTGTGGTGAAGACCATGATGAGGCAGCTGTGCCCCTGCAGCCCATGGAGACCATGGTGATATCCACCTGCAGCTTGTGGAGGACCCACACTGCAGCAAGTGGATGCCCAAAGGAGGCTGTGACCCCCTAGAACAGGACCTGTCAGGACCTCTGGACCTATGAAAAGAGGAGCCCACACTGGAGCAGGTTTGCTAGCAGGACTTGTGACCCTGTGGAGGGGCCATGCTGAAGAAGTTCATGAGGAGCTGTAGGTCATGGGAAGGACTCACATTGGAGAAGTTTGTGAACTCTCTGTGGGAGGGACCCCACAATGGAGCAGGGGAAGAGTTTGAGGACTTCTAGCATGTGAAAGAAGGAGCAGCAACATATATTCATGTGTGATGAACTGATTACAACCCCCCATTCCCTGTCACCCTGCTCTTCTGGTGGAAGGGAAATAGAGAAAATTGGGAGTGAAGTTGAGCCCAGGAAGAAGGGAAACTTGGGGAAAGCATTTTTTTTTAATTTGGGGTTATTTCTTACTATCCTGCTCTGATCTGATTGGTAATAGATTCAAAATAAATTCATTTCGTCTTCCCCAGTCCCCATGTGTTGCCCATGACAGTAATTAGTGAGTGATCTTTCCTTGTCTTTATCTCAACCCATGAGGCCTTTGTTACTCTCTCTCTGTGTCCGGCTGAGGAGGGGAGCAACAGAGCAGCTTTGATTGGCATCCAGGTAGAGTCAACTTGCCACAGTACCCCTTTTGTTTCCATCTGGCTTCACTTCTTTTTTGTTTTCCCCACTTGTACTCTGCGGCAGACTTTAATGTCAATACCTGCACAGTGTGAGCTTCCTGCTAAATATTATGTCTAAGAAACAAAGCAGCTACAAATTATGAAGGGCAGAGTTAAGGGTGATCACCCTGCCAACACATTGAGGATGGAGGGCCCACATGGCTAGTTGCTGCATCAGCCATAAAATGGCTAAACTGGCTGCAATCCCATCAGTTTCTTTTCCTTCTAGGACAGATGGGAGCGTTTGAACTGATGGGGGGCAGTGAAGCATCGCAACTTAGTCTTGGACCATTACAAATTGTGTAGGAAAGACTGTTTATTGGAAGGAAGCTTCATGGTTTGGAGGGAAAAGAGGAAGAAAATAAAAAGCCAGGGAGATATGCACCTGATGTACTGCTGAGGAAATGAGAAAAATAAGTACAGATTGAATGTGAAGTAACAACTCTGAATCACATCATTAAAAAAGGTTTAAAAACCTTAAAAATACAGAGAAAATGTCTACTGTTCTTGTGTCTACTAAAGCATGTGTAAGTTTTGCAATAGATTTTTGTGTTTGCAAATTCACAACCTCCATGGCTCAGGCTGATAGTGGGCATGATAGTGGGGTGTCCATTTAAAGCTACTGTGCTATTGCATATAAAAATCAAAAATAGCAACTCTAACCTCAGCACAACCACTGATTCCTGACCACAGCCCACTGCTTCTACCCAGGATGCTTAAAAGGCTGCTGCCTGGGCTATCAATCCCTGCTTTAACAGCTAGGTCCCACATGCTGGCAATGCTCCCAGCATAGGGAGCAGGTCAGCATCTGATTTTTGCTGGCCTCTCCTGGAAAAGCTATGGGAGGTTTCTTCAGAATTATTTTGTTCCTTGCAGCTTTCAGTTAAACAGGCTGACACTGGGTCTGCTGCAGAGAGGGGAATAAAAAGGAGGCTTTTGTAGCATAACAATGGTGTGTGCTGATGTGCAGTGGGCAATTATGTAACCAACGCTAAATCTTTCTATAATTAGAACAAGCACCTAGTTAGAGTGATCAGAGTTCTTTTGTGTGCGCCTGCACAGGGCTGTGCGAGAAAAACCTTGGCTTGAAAGAAAGATGCTGGCTTGATTTCCCTTTCCTTTTCAACTGGTGAATAAATTAAATCTCAGATTACCCCAAATTGCTGTGAAAGACAAACTGTGAAAAGCGTTTCCTTTTCGTTCCTGTTGAAGACGTTTGCATCCCAGGTGTGAATCTCATGAAATGCAGATGTAAACCCAAAGACTTGGCTTCTCTCTCCCAAGCACCGGGGCAGCAAGAGCAGCCAGACTGCCTGAAGAGAGGACAGAAGGTCAGCATCAGCCCTCCCTTTTGAGAATCAATGCCTTGTTTAGATTCACTTTGATGAAGAACAAGACAAGATATCCTCAAAGGCTCACTTATACTAGACATTCCTTATATATGGAGAGAAGGCATGGGAAAAGAGAGCTCAACAGTCCCAGAAAGCAGGTGATCCTATGGTTTTATGAACCCAGAGGAGTAGCTTAGACGAGATAGGGAAAGGTGTGGTGAGAAATTGCTACTAGAACACCTTGACTCTTCTGATCTCCATCCTTTGGATGGTCAGCAACAGAAATATTGAGGCAGATCTATCATCTGCAGCTATACACAAGTTCAGCTCTAGAAATCCCTGTAGCAATGCCAATTCATACAAGTTAAAGATGTGGCCGGTGGGATCTCTGCTTCTAGAAATGTGTACTTCTCAAATATTTTCTGTTTATTTTCTGATTAGTTCAGGTCACCAGATGAAATATTACAAATATCTCTGTATAATGGTTGACAGATGTGCAAATGAACATGGAAGATAGGAAATACAGCAACCTCGTACCTGGAGGTAATTCTAGAAGATAACATACACAGGTCATCTGACACAGGTAGGTCAAACCCACCCTATTCTTGGTCCAGCTGAAATGGAGGTTGGCAAGTTTTCCCTTTGTATCAATAATAAAAATTTCAGAGCTGCTTCTTAAAGCCATAAAATTTTGGAATAGCATCTTCTTACCAATCATACTGTACAGAGCCAATATTTGGATAAAACATCACTCAAAAGAAACATACCCATTGCCCACGGTCATTCAGTGCCTGTGACTCAGCACTCAACAAAGTCTGAATGTGACAATAGAAAGTGATAAGCTCCTTGGAGAGCAGGGCTTTAGCTGAGCAGCAAAATCCACTTCTACCAGTATTTTGTTCTTTCAAGGCCTTTGCTCAACTTTATTGTGTGGTATCAGTTTAGACAATTTCATGTCCATACGTCTCTCTCATAATTTCTGTGGCAAAAAAAAAATCCCCTTACTCTATTTGCTAAAAATGTTGGTGCCTAAAGGGCACTCCACTTCTTGCGGGTTGTTGGGAAGCATCAGTGGGCCAACATGTCCTGTGTGAAATGATCTTATCACCTGGAAGTGCAATGCTTCCAAGACCTTCACAAAACATCCTCGGAGTCTATGGTTTTTACAGAAGTACACAAGAACATTTTTGCCTGAAAAGTTTACTTTTCTACAATATGCAACAAATAACAGAAATTAAACCAACCTTCATTTCAGTCATTCCAGAGCACACAGACATGGCTTGAAGAATTTAAAGATTTTTTTACAAAAACACTGGTAAACCTTGTGATCTTTTTCTCCCAGCTATAATTATTCCTCCTGAGTGCTGCCTGTAACCCCTTAGGAAATGTGAAGTACAGGGTTGGTACTGCAGATGTGGTTGAACCTTTCCATCTAGGTAAATCTCTTCTCTTTCACTGTTTAGCATCTTACCTATGGCATAATTTATCCCTTGAGTTAAGAAGAGTCGTTTATTTTGATCATTTTTATCCAACTGTGAGCAGCAACTGGTAGGCATATAGATATCTGATATTAACAATAGCTTATTCCATTACTTTGTATCATCACCTTCATTTGTTACAAGATATTTCATGAACCATTTAATTCTTGATTTGCAAATGTGAAAAGTGCTGAAGTAGATAAAAAAGGTCCAGGGGATTTAACAGCCTAAATCTACCCCAAAAGACTCCTCAGAATGCCTCAAAAATATGTTCTTAAAACCAGCCGTGATAATGTCATCAAACTAAAAATGTCCCTGCTCCCAGCCATGCAGAAGTCCCTCTAGAGTTCACCGTGTCCCTACTTCTACATCCATGGCCTGCATAAGACTTTTTGTTACTTGCAACCACAAGAAATTTGTGCTAAACTGATTGTCTCTCATAATTCTCATGGATCCTCCTCAGAGTCACTGGTTCCCAGCACAGCCTGTACTTAACCCCACATTTCTCACAGATAGATACGTTTGCACAATGCGATGCTCATTTAAATGGATTCTACTTAGCAAGTCACCTAGCTCACACTGTATGACTCTCCTCCCAGTATCCCTGAACATTTTGCCACTCATTTTGAAACATACAGACTTTATGAATAGCAATTTCATATTGATTGCAAGCTGATTAAAATGGTGACTAGTATAAGTCGTAGAGTCTCCCTTCCTCTGTAACTTCATCAGAAATACCTTATGCAGCATTGATCCACTGATGATGATTCCTTATTATTTTGAAATGCCAGCCAGTTCCTGACCCCAGTGGCACACCTCTTCAGGTGTTGCACAGTGCTAATTCTTTAATCAAAACATCTATCAGAAGATAGAAGTAATGGTGTAGTGGTGCATTCTCCCTCCACCTTTTCAGGCCACGGTGGAATCTGAGAAATGCTCACTAGGCCTCAGCCTTGATGAACAGCACCTTCTCTTGAGCTTATCAGAAACTGAAGTTTCCAAATTCACACAGTTTTAAAGTTCATAACTTCTCAGATTTTTTTTTCCTAGTAAACATTTATGACCAGTTAAACCATAAATATAAGCATTTATATTTGAAACATGATAGGTAATGCAGAGCAGGGACAAGAAATTAGTCACAGCTTGATTTGCAGCAGTGGCACAAAATAAAGACTGATAAGTTTACTGAGTCATATGGTTTTGAATAAGCTTGTACATCCCCTTTGTACCATGTGGTGCTCTTTGCCCTGGGCTAAGGACCTTCTATACTGGCAAACTCAAAATTAGCCAAGTCAGACATCAAAAGTAAACCACAAAGAAACAGAGGTTCAAGGGAAAGAAAATATTCAAAAGAACCAGTGTTGCTTATAGCCATGCAACTGTAAACATCTACAAGCACTGAGAGCTCACTATCTGAATGAGAAATTATCTGCACAGTTCTCAGAACAAGCTGTGACACTGAGGAAATAAAAAGAGCATCTTAGTGCAGGAACTGAAGCAGATTGCTCACTTACAGTTTTACCTTTGAAACAGCAAATTTGTACTGTGGCTGTCATATAAACTGTGCTGCAAAATAGCTCACAAAGCTGTATATTTGCCATACAGCATTAAATAATACTCCACAGCAAAGGAAGAGGGAAAAACGTCAAAGAAGGAGGGATAAATCACTTTTTTTTTCACTGAGACTAGTATAACAGCTGGGCACAGAAGCCTTGGCAACTTCTAAAGGGGGAAGGAGGCTCCTGAATCAGGTGGCAATATTGCAGGGTATGACAGCAGCAATAGTGTTACTAAATGAGTGACAGAAATGGGTAGAAGGGATGGCAGATGTGTTTTGCTTAGGAAAATTATTGATAAATGGTATGTGACAAAGTCTTGTATCGTTAACTTTGTCTGAAGTGCTCATAAGACACCAGCTATCTCAGAGAGAAGGGGAAGCATTGTCATAGAGGTGGTGACAGAGCTGCTGTCACCACAATGCTGAATCAAAAGCAGACTCCCCTTGAAGATTATGAGTTTGGGCATAGACAGACTGCACAGGATTGCCCTTACCTTTCTCCAAATCTCCCCTGTCCTAGAAGTTGTAGCAGATTAATTTAGCCTGCAGGAGTAGTTTGCCCTGGAGATTAGGAGATGATAAAATAGATAAAATTACTAGAAGACTGGCTCAAGGCAGTTACTCTACCATATCATATTCCTGTCTCTCATGGTATAATTTTTTAATTTGTAGTAGACCATGTTTGTTTCTTTAATCATTCTACCCTTTTCTTCTCTGTCTGGCTTCCGTTTCTCTTCTAGATGAACCATGCCTGGCTCAGTGGGACTCTTCTCCCTTTGGTTCACTAGATGCTACATAACAATAGCAACTGATAATTAATAACTGTCTTTGGTTATATATGGTGCTATATATTGCCACTTTAACACAAATAGTGACTTGCCAATGTAAAGCTCCACCTAGTTTCGATGTTTTACAACTCCCTGAGAAGTATTTTTCCATATTCCTAATTTTAATTACACTCTAAAGAGTGCATCTCTTGATTTTATTTAAAGAACTTCTATGTAACGTACGGATGCCCATTTTACATGGACAGCACAATTCCTGGTTTTTAATGTAGAAGGTTTTTTTTATTTTAAATCAATATTTTTACACCACTTCCAGTCTCTCTTCTTCCCTTCACTCCCATGTCCCAGCTCAACAATTTCTAAGCAGCAGATATCAGAATTAATTTTATTCAATCCATTTGCTCTATATTTTCTGCCTTTTACTTGGACATTTTCAGCTGAATGAACTGTGAAGTTACTGAACTTGTTGGAGACTGTGTGAATAGTCCAGGCTGAAGAAGTAAACGGGGATACTGTAAAACTACACCTCCCAGGACGCCTTGCGGCCTACCCGGGTGTGTCGCCGCACCGCGAGTGACGTTATCGAGACTACAACTCCCAGGCCACGCTGCGGGCAAGGCGCATGCGCAGGTGCCGCCACTTTCCCTCTTCTCGGCGGCCCTGCTGCTGAGCGGACGGCGGAGGCGGTCAAGATGGCGCTTACCAGGTGGGTTCGGCTGGGCCGTGCTGGCGCTGATGCCCCCGGCCGGCCTGGGGCTTCCGCGCCGCGCTGCGGGGCTCCGCCGACTGGAGCGGCCGCGGTTAGGGAGCGCGCCGAGGGGCCGCGGCCTCTCCCGGGCAATGGGCCCGCCGGCCGGGCCGCGGCCGCAAAGAGCGCGGCGAGGGCGGGTCGGGCCTGGGGGAGCCCTGGCGAGAGCGAGTGTTTGGCCCCTGGTTCAGAGTTGTGCTTCCTTCGCATGTTCCGTGAGGTAGGAAGGAGCTCCTTTGCCTCGGTTGGGTCCATGGTGTTTTGTCGAGGTTCCCTCACCATCAGAGAAGGCGAGCGGTCTTTGTTACGAGTTGCAGTGTCTCTCGCAGGGCTTGGGAGTGCAGTTCCGGTGGCTGACCCGGAATCCCGAGTTTCTCTGGGTACTTTCTTAGTAAATGCACAAAAGTGTAGACAAGAAGAGCTCAAAAAGAGGAAGTGAAGAAATTGGGGTTCGTCTTGCCTGTGGCAGGGAGGTGTCAGACGTTGAGAGGGAAGGTTGTTGACAAATCTGTTTGTGAGTGTCTGCCTTGAGAGAAAGGAAGAGCGGAGTCATTGGGGCTAGAGAGTTAGGAACGTAATATTTCTTTCTTATCCATAGTAGTGGAAAGAATACCGAGTAGTATGTGACATTGCTGTTGGAAAACGGATATTGTCACACTTCTGTTCAAACACGATGTGAATGTGGGTGAGTTTAGTATTAGTTTTTTTAGGAATCTTACAGAATGCTGAGAAAGCACACATTGCCTTTGCCACTCTAATCTCAGAAGTTACTGAATCTCAGAAGTTTTTCTCACATTTATGAGTGCGATGATCAAGTTTCATAAATTGTTTCTTATTCTGTAGAGAGTGATTGTAGAGAAAGTAATAACTTAGAAAGAAGTTGACTCAAGCATAATTGAGTGTCAGTGAGTGAAGTTACTAGAATGAACTTTTTATGTCATTCTCTTTTGGTGGCCATCCGTGGATGTCCAGTTTTCTGCCAGCTCCAACCCAGCTGTCCCAAGATCAGCTAGAACTAGAAGAAAGAGCAAGAGCTCAGAGATCCAGGCAGACTGCTCTGGTCTCATCACGAAGGGAACCTCCCCCATACGGTTACCGGAAAGGATGGATACCACGGGCACTAGAGGTAAATATTTAAATTCATACAAGTAGTAGTGTGTCTGCTAAAGGAGGAAAAAAAAATTCTGGAATAGAAGTAAACTCTGAGCACCTTGAATGTAGCTGGGAATTGTGCAAAGCCTTACAAGCTGCATCATCCAGACTGCTTTATATATTCTTATGTTGGAAGAGGTTCTAATCCACCAGATTTCTTAAAACATTTGATGGTAAACAGGATGGTCTAAGTCTACTTCTCTTTAGAGATTGTTGTGTTATAATATGGAAATACATCTGTGGTCATTTGGGTTTACAGTCTTTGAACACAAGTGTCCCCTGAGAAAGACATCCATATTGTTCTTCTCTCACTGTTAAATACATTTTTCCGAATTATACGTGAAATAAGTGAATGTGTGTGTATCAGAGAAAAGAACACTCAAGTGTTCTGTTCAAAAAGATAGCTGCTATTGGGGGACAAAATTACAGTTGGAAGAAAACTTTAAAATTAGTCAGATATTTGTTACTTAAGTACGTTACTGGCAAAAGGGTTTTGGACAATGTTGTGTGTCATTAGTTGTAATCCTTGCCAGTTTAATGTAATTTGAACTGGAACTGCTAAAAGTAGAAAGAAAATAACAGATGAGTAGCGCTGGTTACAAAGCTGGTTTGGAACAGTCTCCCACTGTGAGCCGGAAAAACCTTGCAGTTTGAAATGATCCGTGACAATAACTTTTGAGACTTTTTCTAGTGAGTCACAAGCCAGTGCTCTTGGGACCAAGCCTGCTGTTGAGATTTTATTCCAGTACTTCATGTATGATCCTATGTTGTTTCCAAATACCATCATTTCATCAGCTTGTAACAACATTGCCCTCATTTATATTTGAGTGCCATTTTTGTTAATCCAACACTGTTCTGTGGTGATCTCTGTACTTCAAATAGTAGTTCCAGTGGTTCACTGAAATAAAACATTCTTATGTGGGTGATGTTAAAAATTATACTTTCATTATACCCAGTGTAGGTTTCCCTTAGTCATATGCGTGATGTTAAAAATTATACTTTCGTTGTACCCAGTGTAGGTTTTCCTTCCTACACTGTGGAGTACCAAAGTAAATGTTTTAGTGCTTATTCTTTCTAAATGTTAATAAAGAAGTGTTTTAAGAAGCCAGGTGCTGAAGGTTTGCAAAAAGTTTCCTGCACCACTTGGCCACAAATTAATGCACATCCCAAAATACCTGTTAAGGACTCTTTTTCTGCTTCAGAAACAAGTGCAAATTCAAAAGCAGTAAATCCTTCCAAAGCATAGCCTTTGTCCACTGATCCTGGAATGCCACTGCTGGAAAAAGCAAAACTTGTTCTTAATACATTAGGAATTATGCAAAAAAAAAAATTGAAGAATGACTGAATTTGGTTCTGGCTAATACTTTAAAAAATAATTAATAACTGAAACTATGTTTCAAGGAGCATTTGCAGATGGCATAAGCACAAGGTCCCTGTTTGGAAGTGTTCTGCTTGGTCATTTCCAGACTCAGTCCAATCCATCTCAGTAGTGGTAACTACTTGGTCACATGATGAGCATGTAGGGAGATAGATCTGCTCAAGACACCCATTCTTGTTTTTTGATCAGTTTTGTTACCAGACTCCACATAAGCCATGCCATTGCAACAGAGAAAGGGATCGATGCTCCTGCTGCTTTAAGCAAATGCTTCCTCCAAAGCATTGCATTTGAAACTGTAGCCAGAAGTTGTTTTATGAGTGGTATCACTGGATCCTTTGTGTTACTGAGCCAGGATTATCTGCCTTAAGAAGTCTTTTGGTTATCTGTTTATAAAATGCTTTTACACCAACACATTGTAGGAGAGAGGAATAAACTGTAAGAATATTGGGTTGTTGCATGCTGGGCCAATTTTCAGTTTATTTACATGTCAAAGTAAGGAAATGCTTGATACGTGTAGCATTGTAAAGCTATGAGCTATAGGCTTTGAAAGGAATGGAATGCTTTTTTTATCTTTTTCAGTTTATTATGGTGTGAAAAGCAACAAATAACCAGTAGACGTCTTCATAAAAATGCTGCTCTTGTAATTTTTGTATCCACATTTGCTTTATTGCAGAAGGTCAATTTTTGAAGTTCTAATTAATAACTCACGTGAGGATTAAATACTTAATTTTGTATTGTCTGTAGCATAGTGTTGCCTGCACATTCTAGTCAGTAATATCTGTTCCTACTTAGTGCAGGGAATAATTACTGCAAGATGTCTCTCCATTTCAGTGTCTTTTAATAACTGCAAGTTCTCTCATTAATTGCTCTCTTACCAGTGAAAATAATAAAGTTGCTGGAGCATTCTTGCCAAGTTAGTTTTTGTTGAAATCAATCTGCTCTTTCATTCCATTTTGCATTTTTTTTTTGCCTTTTGGACATTCACTACTTTTTCCTTTTCTGTAGGATTTTGGAGATGGAGGTGCTTTCCCAGAAATTCATGTGGCCCAATATCCATTGGATATGGGCCGGAAAAAGAAAATGTCCAATGCTTTGGCTGTCCAGGTGGATGCAGAAGGAAAAATAAAATACGATGCAATTGCTCGACAAGGACAGTCAAAAGACAAGGTAATATTTCTTTCAATATGTCAGCTGGCATGTATACTTGGAAAAGTTGTACATACACATTGCATATACTTGAACTCATTGGTCTGGGATTACCCACATGGATTGTGTCCTCTTTTCTTATTTAAGAACTAAAATAATTTCAGACAGAAATTGTGATCTTCTCTGTAATATAATTAGAAGATAAGGCAAAAAGGGTGAGAATCTCTACACAGAACTTACTTGATGGCTTAGCAGTTTTCATTTTCCAATGAGGGCAAGAAACTGGAAACAGTTCTATGGCCTCATTTCAGTTTGCAGAGAGAGGGGACAAAAAGCTGGACAGAAAACACAGTTCAGCCTTCAGAATACCGTGTCTTGTGTCTTGCTGATTTAATATTTGATGCTTCTGGTTGCTTTGTGTTGATGGATGCTCTGTTTTTCCTATTGTTTAATTGCAGCAGAAAGTATTGCCAGTGGTTATACTCCAAAAGATTTGTGCTGAGTTCAGAGATGCTAAGATTCTCATGGAGTTTTTTAGGGGGAACTTCAGCTTCCTGTATCCAGTGGCCAAGAGATGATGCTTGAGGTCCTGACTAGTGTTGAGATCAGATACTTCAGTCTCCTGAGTCTGCTTTAAGGAGTATTTACATCTGCCTTTTCAAGTGTAACCAAGTGGGCTACACGGGCTTTCATTCTCTTAAGCAGGTGTTGGGGGCTGGAAAAGTGCTCAGGCGTGATCAGGTGTATGACTAGCTGCTTCTTCCAGCAAGCATCTTCTGTAAAAAATAGGATAGTGCAAAGAAAGTCTAAACAAAGTGTTAACTACAAAGAATGTTTTAACTAATAGATATGAATAGTTGTTTTCAAAATAATTTTACCTTTTGGGCTTTAATTTAGGGTGCCTTGAAAAGCTTGATTATATAATATGCCCCATGTCTTACTGCATTTGAGGAAGGAAGGAAACCAAAATATAAACTCTACCTCCCAAACAAAAAGATAGGATGGGCATTCTAAGAATATCAGGGAAAATAATTTTAACAGATAAATTAATTGTTTTAAATAGATCCTACAGGCAGTAGGATTTTATATTTAATTAATACTCTGAGTGTCAAAAAAGCATCACATCTTGCATATCCTCGTCCTGTGCCTCTTATGTTACTGCAGTACCTTTGAAAAAGACGACTACAAGTTGGACTCCATGCTGTCATGTGGAATAAATCAATTAGACTAGACAGAACAAAACAGCAGTGGCAATATTTTTATTGAGGGGACTTTTCTTAGATTTCTGTCAGACTTTATCTAATGTTTGGAATTATTTTTCAAGAGGAAGGTGTTAAAATATTAATTCAATTTGAAGAAATTTTTTACTAAATATTTGATACTTCATGCTAAATAGAAATGTTGCTTTATCAAAAGCACACAAAATAATTTCAAGCAGATAGAAGAATTAGACAAGAAGTAGTAATCATACCAATTTTGGGGAAGCTGCAGGCCAAATAATAAGAAAAAAAATTAGTGTAGTTAAACCCTCATATTTACAACTTGTCAAATACATCTTTACTTACTTGTAGGATTATTTTTAATTTGCATGTAATAGAACTGTTCAGATTGAAATCTTAGTATGTTTGAAAAATAACTAGATATGATAGTAGGCTTGAGGCAGAAATGACTATAATTTTCACTGAGTCTTATTGGTTCAGAGTTAGGAAAATACTTCTTAACAGGTGGAGTTAAATTTAAGCTGTTAATGTTGGTCATATTTGATTCATGAAGACCTGTACTTTCATTAACTTTCTGTATGGCATCTGTAATGAAGGCTGTAATATTCTCATTCACCAAGATGGAAGAAATGTGGGGCTTTTCCAAAACCAGGCTCTGTAGAACTGTAGAGTTAGGATTTCCTAACCCTGAGCTCTGCCTTCTGTGTCAGCTTGATCCTGATTGCATCCAGCTGGATGTAAACGCTGAGAGTAAAGATTAAATATTGTGATTCAAAGGGGAGTAAAACTGAGAGAAAATTAGATCACAGATACATAGAATGGTTTGGTTTTGGTTGGGGCACCCTCTGCCAGACCAGGTTGCTCAGAGCCTCATCCATTCTGGCCTTGAACACTTCCAGGGGTGGGCTGTCCACAACTTCTCTGGGCAACCTGTTCCAGTGCCTGACCACCCTCACAGTAAAGAATTGCTTCCTAATCCTGATCTAAACCTACTTTTCTTCATCTTAGAGCTCTTTCCCCTTGTCCTGTCACTGCATGCCCTTGTAAAAAGTCCCTCTCCAGCTCGTAGGCTCCCTTTAGGTACTGGAAAGCTGCAGTAAGGTCTCCCTGGAGTCTTCTTTTCTCTAGGCTGAACACCACCAACTCTCTTAGCCCATCTTCACAGAAGAGGTGCTACCGCCCTGTGATCAACTTAGGGGCCTCATCTGCACTCACTTTAACAGGTCAACATTTTCTTTGTGTTTGGGGCCTCAGAGCTGGATGCAGCATGCCAGCTCAGGTCTCACCAGAGCAAAGTAGAGGGGCAGAATCATCTCCTTCGATTTGCTGGCCACGCTGCTTTTGATGTAGCTCAGGATACAATTGGCTCTCTGTGCTGCAACAGATATTTGAAACAATTTCACTGGAAGCAGCAGAACGACTATTGCTTGATTTGATTTGCTTTGCAGGAGAAAGTATTGGCAGAGGTGTCATAGGGAGCAGTTCTTTAGTGATCTGTGTTGAATTGAATAATGTAGAATATTTTCTCTTAAGAACTTCTGATAGTACAGTGTCAGTAGGATTAGATACATAAGTTTTATTTTCCAGAGAGCTGCAGCCATAATTGAATATTTCTTCAATCTTAAGACTTAGAGCTAAAAGAAACAGATACTTAGGAGCCTGCCAGAAATGCGACAGAGTTTATGAACCTATTCTAGGAGCTGCTTGTTCAGTCTGAGTTAGGAAGCAAATTTTGCTTTCACTACAGTTTATGGATTTTTTGAAGTTGAATTTAGTATTCTGCCTTCTTGTAGAGGCAGCAGTTCCATCACCCAGCCCCTATTTCTAGATGACTTGTCAGCAGTTTCTGCTATTGCAGTGGTTCGTCTCTCTTGCGTCTCTTCCCTTACATATTTAAAAAATAGTTGCTTCAGAGAATTTTCCTTGAAAAATACTGACACAAATGTGATAGTCTGACAAGCCTCCTGTTTGGGTTTGGCAGAAAGTGTGCTAGACATGAAATACTAGATAACATTGACAGACCTGGATGCATGACCTTATGGGTTGTAGGATGGAGTTCCTTCCATCTGATTGAGGAGATGAAGGATTTCTAGCCTAGCTGTGTGGTTAGCTCTTGTGCTGCTGTAAATTCTTTCAGTACTTTCTCTACTTATATTACTAAAAGCCAGGCTAAAATAATGCATCAATAGCAATATATTTTGGTGAGATGGATGCTGTCCCCTTATTAGGGGAATAAAAACATGTAATTGCATCCTGTGTTTTTATGAAGACAGAAGAAAGAGTGAAATCAAGAAATGGAACTGTTAAGTCCCTTACTTTTTTCCAGCAAGAATAGCTTTTCATGTTGGAATTGGATTTCTTCTTCATGGCCCAAGGCTGTGGCTTAGTTGTTAAAGGAGAAAAAAAATCATGAAGCTTTTTTTACAGATTGTCAATTCAATTGAAATATTTACAAGAGAGTAGTTCTCTTGTTGAAGAAAGTCCTGTTACAGCTATGGAACAGGTCAAGAGAACATGAATATAACTCGAATAATCAAAAATGTTACTTACTTGCAATGTATTTGCCTTTGTGGCAGAGCTTGGGTTGAGAGCTTGTTACCATTTTTTTATCTGGTGTGTGTACCAGGCTTACAACCAGGTAATTTTAATGATTTCTATAATGTTATATGCTTCATATGGAAAAAGCATTCTTTGACAAGGAAGGAATTCATTCTGCATTGCTTGGTGTTCTTGATTTACATATAGGATTGATGAGCACTGTACAGGGCTGGTTGGGATACATATAGAAAAAAACGTGTCAAGGAGAGGATTTCTGTGTAGCAAGTTAAAAAAATTTCTATCAAGACACTTGGATCTATCAAGTGCCTTGTGAGACTCTGAATGTGATTGATGTCTAAATCCTGCCATGTACAGTATCTTAGCCAGTTAGATAATATTATTCTCTTTCTGATTGCCGTGGCTTGCAAATTTCTAATCACAGGGAATCACGTAGCTGTACCAAAACTTGAGCTTTTTCTTTCTGCCTAGAAGGAGATTCTGCTTTTCAGTAGCAATCAGAGTGAAATATCTAAAACACAGGCTGATGCTTCCTTTCAAATTTCGTAGACTGAAAAATGGTAGTGGATGGGCACAGTACGATATTAAACAATCTCAGTCTCCTCTTTATCTTAGATTCATGAAATGTCTCAACATTATGTGTAAAACAAGATAAATGTGTAGAAAAACAACAGAAAGAAATGCAACTTCTTTATCTACCTCTTTGTATCACTTCAATAAAGGACTACAATTAAAACATACCAGTTTTGATGGCAGCAGAAATATTTGTATTTTCAGGATAATTTAATCTATATTATCTATTTCTTCCATAATAAAGCATCTTGCCATTTGCACACAATACTTTAAAGTTTAAATGGTTCATATAGATCATTTGTACATCAGTGTAAAGTAGTTTTTAGAGCACTCTTGGACCACCACAAGGAGAACCTTCTTTTATTTTCTTCTTTTGTCTTTTGGGATGCTCTAAAGTTCCTTCAGCATACTTTGTTCTTCATGCAGCAAGACACTTGGACTTAAGAGTTAATCACCTTAGAGGAACACTGCTCTTCAGATGTCCTTCATTCAGCATCTGAGAAGATAGAATATAGAAGATAGATACTAATTCAAAGGATTATTTTTTTAGGAGTGAAGGCTAAGAAGTAGAAAATGGCTCTCATGTGATTAATTAATGCTGAGGCTAAAGGTTAATTTTGTAGTTGGACATGTACTGTATAATAAACTTGAAATAATAGTTCTCAACTTTTAATTTGAACTAAAACTTTGTTTTGTTGGATACTTGTGAAGCATTAATGTAATACAATACATTTTTCCCTGAAGCCATCTAATAGTGTTCTTTCCTAATATTGTAAACTGGGACTAGAAGCTGCCAGCAGCTAGCTGCCTGTTGTGTGAAAAATCAAGTACCTATATAAAGGAAAGTGTCAATGCCAGATTTCTCAAGTATTTATTTTTTCAAGAAAATAGTAAACATAATGACATGAAGAAATCCAGATGATGGAAAATACTTGTATCAAATTCTTCAGTAATCCTTGGAAACAAAAGTAAAAATGTGTGGAGTTTTGTCTGTCTTGGGGTCCCTAAAAAAGGAAAATACTAGGAATGGGAAGCAGAAAACTGCTATCTAATGCCAGCTCTGAGAACAATTTATACAATTATATTTAATCAGATTGATTTGTTTCTTCAATTACTCCATCTGTAAAATGGGGCTCGGAGTATATATGTAACCAGGTTTTCTATGGGACTAATTGGATGATATGTAATTGCAACGCATTTATAGTTGTATATTACTTTTAATTAGTACCCAAAGTATATTCTAAGCCTGAAAGATTTCCTTTGATATATGTACATTTATTTGTAAATCAAAGTAAAATCTAATGTCTTCCAGGTTATTTACAGCAAGTACACAGATCTTGTGCCAAAAGAGGTCATGAATGTGGATGATCCTGAACTACAAAGACCAGATGAGGAGGCAATTAGAGAGGTATTGTATGCACTGATATGCCTAGTTAGCAGTGGTATGCTTTATGACTTTCGTATAGGATGAGATGCACACTGTGGTATTTTTTCTTCAGATAACAGAGAAGACAAGAGCAGCCTTGGAGAAATCAGTCTCCCAGAAAGTTGCAGCAGCCATGCCAGTTCGAGCTGCTGACAAACTAGCTCCTGCACAGTATATTCGGTATGTAGTGCTGATGTTTGTGTAAGACATTGTGATATACAAAATGGATTAAAATTGGCATATTTGTTGAATTTCTGAGAACAGAAATCCTTCTTGAATTCTGTTCTTCTGTAAGGAATATGAAACTGGCTTATGTATTTTGGATTGAGCCACTAATGATCACCTAGTTTGTAGTGTGTAGAAATACGTTGTTAACAGGTCACCAGTTGTAGCATTTTGGAGGGGTTATTATTTTAGATTTGCCAGGGATCACTATTAATGATGCTGCCCTGAAAGCAAAGTACTTACTTCAAGTTTCAAGCCACAACAAGACATTTAACAAAGTTCTTCCTCCATAGAAAATGAGCAATTGAAAAGAATTGAAATTATGAGGCCAATACTCATTTATGATGATTTTCTGTTTCAAATACATGAAAATGTCATGGCACGGTTACATTTGGCTTCAGGTTAATTCTGAGAAAAAAGTATGTGAAGAGGTTCTTATTGAACAGTAAGGAGTCACCAGGGCTTCACAGACATAGGTGGAGAGTATTGTGACAAGCTATATGTATTGTACTTGTTTTTCTTCTGTTTCAGAATCTAGGCTGAAACATGAGATTATGTAACAGCCCTGAAGAGAAGTTACATTTCTGGCTGGTGTAACTGAGTCTGCACTCTGTGCAGTTACCTGCTGCTGACATTCATAGTGGAATAGTCTTAAACTGTTGTGGGTAAAATGAAACTGCAGCTAGAGCAGTGAACTGAGTAAAAATGGAGGTGGGAAAGGAATATCTAGCTGTGTGCAGAGAACTGAGCACTTTGTTTTATTCAGGTACACACCGTCTCAGCAAGGAGTTGCATTCAACTCAGGAGCAAAACAGAGAGTTATTCGGATGGTGGAAATGCAAAAGGATCCTATGGAGCCTCCAAGATTCAAGTAAGTGTTCACAGTTTGTTCATGGCAAATAGAAGATTCTGAGGTGTATTTCTGTGCAACATGCTGATTGTAATTGTTTTTTTAATTGCTCAGAATTAACAAGAAGATTCCACGAGGACCACCGTCTCCTCCGGCACCTGTAATGCACTCTCCTAGTAGAAAGGTATGAAATGCCATAGCTGTTCTTAGTTTTGAATGCTTAGGTGGGTCCACAAATTCTTTTTTGATCTAGTTTCTGTTTACCTTCTCCTTACTGATCTTTTGATGTGATAAATGATAAACTTGGTGCCCAGTGCAGTCTTTTTCTTTGTTTTTTTTTTTTTCTTTTTTTTCATTTGGGCAGCTCTGTAAGTAGCTATCTTTTCATGTATCTTGTCCAAGGTTGAGTAGATGTCTCATATCTTATGCAGGGCTGCATTGCTAAATATGTTCATGGCATGAATGAGTTGACCAAGGCTTTAGCCTGGGTACCCTTATGTTGCTTTTAGACAACATTGTTAAGCTAATCCTTAATAACATTAACTTATGTCATTAAGGATTAGCTCCTTCTGAGAGATGCGTGCAGTGGTGGTTCATCAGTTTGGTACAACTTGAATGGCTGGTAAATGTACAGATGTTAACAAGCTGGCTGAGAGTTACAGCCTGTGTGACAAAAGCTTAAGAGGATGGCTGAAGAGCTGTCGGGACTTTATTCGGTATTGGCAAAGATACAGTGCAAAAATAAATCCCAGATTTATTGAAATAGCAGAGGGGAACCAGCTGATCTATAAGGTCCCTTCCAATCAAACCATTCCTTGATTCTGTAGTCTTACTGCTGCTAAGAAGAGTTGGGGTTTTGTAGTGGAGTCCTGAACTTTCTACTCTAACTTATCAATAGTTTCATAGCTGCCTTTGAGAAAGAAAACAGTATTTCCTTTTACTATGAATCTTTAGATGACTTTGCTTCTTCTCTTAAATTAGATGACTGTGAAAGAGCAGCAAGAGTGGAAAATTCCTCCGTGCATTTCAAACTGGAAAAATGCAAAGGTAATTAAGTTGTCATAAATTTATTTTTCAAATGTTGCACCCTGATGGGAAACTTCTGTGAATGATTTAAGCTTGAATAATACTGATTTTAAACCTCTAGAGTTAGATAAACTGGCTGCTTCCAGCATGGAGAACACATGATCATACAGCTAACTTTTCTTTAGTTGGGCATCCAAGGGTTATGAGAGTATAGAACTGAGGGAGAATATGTTACTTCATGACAGAAATTATAAATTTTGAGAGGAAAAAAAATACATTCGTTAAAATCCCCATAATAGTGCAGTCAAAACTCAGAATCTCTCAAGGTCACAAAGTAAAGCCATCTAAAGTAAAAAAGAGCAGAGTATCAGAGACCGAACCATGTTTCTTTTTAATACTTCAGTCCATATTTCTGGAAAGTTTTCCTTGTTGCATTCTTTCATTAATTTTTATCACTGGTCAGCTAGGTATTGTTCCTTGTTTGAGTAGGTCCTGTCCCTTTGATTTTTATCAGCCATTAAGTTTGTGTTCCAAGAGAGGGGAGAATTTATTTGCTGCAGTAACTGGTCTAATCATTCTGCAACTTAATAAGCTGTTGTCCTGAGACAGCCTCCTCAAATGGAGGAAGGAAAAGCTGCATGTTTGGATGTTATTTTTTTCTTGCTTACCCCAACACAGCTGTCTAACTGGGACTGACGCTAATTAGGAGATCAAATTTTAGGTTACAGATGCTAAAACCAAAGCAAAAATTTTGTAGAGCTCACTAAAAAAGTCTTAAAATATCATCTATTAATAATTTTGAATTTTGTCTTTGGAAAACAAAATTGGCATTTAGTGTGTCTTACTTTTGCTGGCTGCCTTGCCCCTTACTTTCTCATTTTGAATCAGCTAACCTCTTAACAGGTATGGAAACCATTTATGTAAAACAAATTTTAAGCAAAAAATGGTAAAACAGATGAGAGACTGGAGAAGCTATTATCTGGAGTTTTTAACACAAAGCAAAACATGGACCTTTTCAATTGAAAACTTTCTTTTGTCCTAAGATGAAACTTGAATGGAAGCTGTGATTTGGAGTTGGTGGGAGGGTGGAATTAGAGTGAAGCTTAGTATTACCTGGTAAGAATTTGAGTATATATGAAAAAGAGATCCACTGAGGTATAATAATGATGGGCTATGAGTTTTGTATGTGTTCTGTTTTCTTACATAATAAATATAATAATGCTTGTTATTGCAAATACTGTTTCTGTGATTAACTGCCTCTCTGTTTCCTCTGTAGGGTTACACCATTCCATTAGATAAGCGTCTGGCTGCAGATGGCAGAGGATTGCAGACTGTTCATATTAATGAAAACTTTGCCAAACTTGCTGAGGCACTCTATATTGCTGACAGAAAGGTCAGGTGCTTCTTTAAACTGTTTTGTTTCATATAATTTTGCTATCTTTGTATGTTAATTTCCTTCAGAAAATCAATAGGCTATAGCTTTTTGATTTGTCCTGCTTCTTTGCTAACGTAAGACTTTAGGTGTTATCCTCACTATCTCTGAATCATTGGATCAGCGTGGGTTAAGTTACTGGAAGTCATGGGTTTTGCCTCTCAGCTCTAACTGCTGTGGCTGATGGGCTTTAAGCTTCCTAATTTTGGCTTCATTTCTTTCCTGTTTACTAGCTAACTCCATGACAGATCTGCTTGTATCCCAGGTGGTAGGCTTTCTGTGTTTTTAACTGTGCCTTATTTGTGCAGGCTCGTGAGGCAGTAGAGATGCGTGCCCAGGTGGAGAGGAAGATGGCTCAGAAAGAAAAGGAAAAACACGAGGAAAAGCTCCGAGAAATGGCTCAAAAAGCCAGGGAGAGAAGAGCAGGGATCAAAACCCATGTTGAAAAAGGTACATTTCTTTGTTATTCAGATGCTATGGCTTTTTTTAACACTCTGAAATGTGGGCTTGGAGCAATAACCTGAGAACATAAAGTTTCTGAATACCAGCTGAAATGTCTAAGCATGACATCAATTTCTCTTCACTCTATTGGTTGATTCAATGGTTGGTTTGATGGGATGCAGGTTTGAACCTCACATCAGTATGTTGGTGTATACAGATTTAGGACACTTGAGAATTTTGGAGTTAATAATGCATCAGTGCAAGTGATGGCTTTCATGGACAGTTCTAAGCTAATTTTTTTAGAAGAAGCATGTTGCAGATGAAGGGCAACTTTGTTTAGAAGAACTAAACCATCTTTTAAGTTTTCAAAGGTGGTAAAATGCAGTATTCTGTCTCTTGCACTGTTGTAACTGGTCTTGCACAGCTGTAGTTTTGTTGGCTAGTAGGCCCTAAAAAACCCTGCTGCCAACCTAACTAAATTGTCACCATTGTGATAAGTCTTATGTTCTGATGGAAATTACACTTCAAAGGTCAAGACGATGAACTTAGAGAGCAGTCACAATCTCTCTAGAAGGTGGAGGGATATGGTCATACAATGCCAGATCCTGCAGCTGGGATGTGCTAACCTCTTACCAACAGGGTGGAAGCTGGCCAGCTGGAGAGCCACTCTGTTGGAAAGGACCCAGGAGTTGTAGTGGACAATATGCTGAAGATGAGCCAGCAGTGTGCCCTGGCTACAGTAATGCTAAGGGCATACAAAGCTGCATCTGCAGGAGTGTAACCAGTAGGCTGAGGGAAGTTATAATTTCCTTTTATTGGTGACCTGTTAGACTGCATCTGGGATGCAGTTAAAGGCCTCCAGGTACAAGACAGACATTGATAAATGGGAGTCAGTTCAGTGGAAGGCCATCCAAATGGTCACGGGCTCAAGTAACTGCCTGTTCAGGTGATGCTGAGACAATAAAGCTTGTTCTGCTAGGAGATGATGTGCCATTGGGGCCAAATAATGGGAACTTACCCACAAGGTCATCCCACAATGATCCTTAAATGATTGTTGGAGCTCTTCACCAAGTTGCATGGTAGAAGAAAGACAATGGTCAAGAGTTGAAGCAGGAGGTTTCAGCTATATGTTAGGAGAAAAATTTTCACCATGAGGACAAATAATAGTGGAACAGGTTGCCTAGGAAGTCTGGCAGTCTTATCCTTGCATCTTTCCCTCACCTGAGTAGGAAAAGCCCTGACCAGCCTGATTTGAAGTCAGCATTTGATAGCAGGAGGTTGTGAATAAGACTCCCTTCCAACCTGAGTGATTTTCTGATACTGCATCACAGAATGTTCTTCAAAACACTTTAATCCCTGCACGTTTCAATGATATTTTTACACTTAAAATTATGATATAATGATCTGTAAATGTTTTAGGATATTAATTCCTAGACAGACAAGTATTCTAAGCTCTTGAAAGTTGGAAGAACACAGTTGTTAGGCTATGTCTGCTTTGACTCTTATCAAGGACAGTCAATTGCTTGCGTCATAAGAAAGCCATGGTGTTCCATGTGTTCACTTTATTTAAACTGTAACATTTTAAATAGTACTAAGGGTCACTACTCTTCTGTAAAAGAATACTGACTTGAACTGCTGTGCCCATGTCTGTGGCACAATTCAAACTTCAAATAGTTGTCTATAATGAGCAATCTTGTACTTGTTCAGAGGATGGAGAAGCTAGAGAAAGAGACGAAATCAGACATGACCGGCGCAAAGAGAGACAGCATGATAGAAATCTCTCCCGGGCAGCCCCTGATAAAAGGTGAGTCACAGAAAAAAGCTGGTTTATTCCTGTACTGGTACTGGCTTCCCCACGAGGGAACCTATTACTGGGCTTTCCTTTTCTTGATGTGAGTGCCTGAATTGTATCTTGTGGAGATAGTCACTGATACGAAGCACAGTTCATTCATTGTATGAAAAGGTATTCCTGTGTTAAAAGACTGCAATACTCTCTTCAAAATGTAGGAATTTCCACGTGAATGGGAGAGAGGAGTGTGCTGTGTTGGTTTTGGGTGGGTTTTTCTTTAGCAGAACTTCAGTATATTCAGATTTAATTAACATGTTGACAGCAAAGATTGAAACCTGAATCCTCTAATTTTGGTGAGACCAGAGTTATCAATAGTGGTTTTGTTTCTTGAAGCTGTTCATTTAAAGTAAGCTTAGCTTTATGAAGGTAGGCTGAAGTATCTTATTAGCTGAAGCCACTGAGATTTCTGAGTGCAAATGGTTTCTGGAGGCTTCAAAATCTCTAATATGTTAAAATTGGATTGCTCGGCCTTCACAGAAAATAACTACACTGATTCTTGCAAAAAATAAATATGACATTTTAGACCGAGTCAGCTTGATATGAATTCAAGATAGTGGAAAGCAAATTTAAATGTCATGCCCAGCTGAACATAACTTTTCCAAATGTTTCCTTTGCCAGCAGACAAATTTTAAATGTTACCTAGTAAGGAAGAACAACAGTCAAAATCTGGCTCCTGAAGCAAATCGTTAGCAACTAATACAGGATCCGGTTGCAATTGAGCATGTTGGCAGGCATGGTTTACTGACCTCATAAAACTTCTACATTTTTAATTCAGGTCAAAGCTGCAAAGAAATGAGAACAGAGATATCAGTGAAGTTATTGCCCTGGGGGTACCCAACCCCAGGCCATCCAATGAAATCCAGTATGACCAGAGGCTGTTCAACCAGAGCAAGGTAAAGTACCTTTTCACAGCTGTGTAGCTTTTTATGAGAACATGCTCATCCTTCCTTAGTGGGTATGGCTAGAATACTAAAGGGAGCTTGTTCTCATGGTTCGTGTGGATACACTCAGAAACAAGTCTGTACATAACTGATTAGAAAAATATTGATCTCTTTATCCAGAGCCTATGCAAAGAAAAACCCCAAACCAACAACTGAATATTTTAAGTGTATAGCTGAATTAAAGTGTTTTTGTCGTGGTTTTTCTCACTGGAAAGTAGGGAGAAAAACTATTTTGCCTTCAAGCTACAGTGACCTCATTTTCTTCTCTTGTACAAATGTACTGACTGAATATGGAAATCTGCTTTCAGGGAGAAGCAAGTAAA
This sequence comes from Vireo altiloquus, assembly GCA_013396875.1. Lineage (NCBI taxonomy): Eukaryota > Metazoa > Chordata > Aves > Passeriformes > Vireonidae > Vireo > Vireo altiloquus. The sequence goes on from VZRF01000065.1 coordinate 118,869, forward strand.
TACTTTCTATTCCCATTACTCCTTGTGTTAATACTACTTCTGAAGATGTAAACAGTTAACAGCAACATTTATTTTCCCTGAATTTTATACTATTCAGAGATGACAAAATAGATTAGGCTTCAGCAAATCCCCTCAATAGACCTGCAGTTTTTCAATCATTCTTTTTCATGTCTCCAATGAAAGACTTGCAGGCACGAAGGGAAAGCTGATGAGCCAAAAATGAACAAGCAGACACTTCTACTTTCAGAGCTTATATAAGCCTCTGTGTGATTTGGATCAGTCAGCTTAAATCATGTTTTCCAAAAATTCTGAATAATACACATTTCTGTATGGTTGTACTTAGCTATTAGAGACAGCTGTACTTGCAGGACAGACTGAAATGATCCATTATTCTGAAATGCAGATGGCCTGTAATCCTTCCTGTTGCTTTCTGGAAGAGTAGGACTGAGGCTTGTAATGTCATGTTCTCTGGACTTAATCCTGGACCCAAACTCACTCATATCCCTCATTAAGTGCTTGGAGTAATTTGAAATCAATCATAAATCACACAATACCATATTTGTGTAACTGTAACATCATCAGTGTATTTTGTTACTAAAATACATTAGCTGACCTTTTGCAGATTCACTTGTGCTGTTCTGCTGTTCTTCACAGGGTATGGACAGTGGCTTTGCTGGAGGAGAGGATGAAATTTATAATGTTTATGACCAGCCTTGGAGAAGTGGCAAGGATATGGCCCAAAACATCTACAGGCCAAGTAAAAATGTGGATAAGGACATGTATGGTGATGATCTAGAGGCTCGAATAAAGACCAACAGGTAAGGAAATAAATTTAAGAAATATTCTTAATTAGTACTCTGAAGTTAGTCAACTGAGAATCCTCTTCTCCTGCAGGTTTGTTCCTGACAAAGAGTTTTCTAACTCGGATCGTAACACCAGAGGCAGGGGCAGAGATGGACCAGTTCAGTTTGAGGAGGATCCATTTGGTTTGGACAAGTTTCTGGAAGAAGCTAAGCAACACGGTGGTTCTAAACGGCCATCAGACAGCAGCCGCCCTAAAGAACATGAGCACGAGAGCAAAAAGAGGAGGAAGGACTGAATGCCCATGCTCCGTGAGAGGTAGGGAAATGGACTGCAAGCTTGGACTTCATGCAAAAGGATTTTTAATATTGGGTGTACAGGAGGATGGCGTTGTAACACAGCAGTTCACAACTCTGGCCGTGTGGATATATACACACACTAATTCTTCGACATAGGACTGCTACCTGAGGAGAGGAGACATGGAGACCACTCTGAGACATTTCATAAGGGAATTAATTAGTCTTTAGCAAGTTCCCTGCTCATTCCCCATTGCCCAGCATCTCAGGGTAAGAATGTAGCCCCCTTCCTACAGCTTTAGTTTTTGTAGGTAGCTAAAGCTTTGACTTGATCTGTTAAAAGCTTTCCTGCTGTATATAAGGACCATCTTATGCTGTAACAGATGATGAGGTGTTTATAATTCAGTGTTTTAGTGTGGCTAAACAGTTTATTTGAACAAGGGAGGGGAAACAGCTGGATTCTGTTAAAAAACAAGTACTCACTCATAGTTTCTCAGTAATCTTTATTTTAGTTTCTTTACATTTAGTAAAATAAAACCTCCTTCCACCACTCACTCATTTTGATTCTTTCTTTGACTGCGTCTTCTACGGATCTGTTGTCTGAGAGTGAGCTGCAAACAATGGAAATTACTGAAATTAGCTAGGCAAGAAGGTTTATTTTTCATTTCTGATAACCGAGAACATTGATATGGAAAGCAGAAGATACATTTATAACCAATTCAGTTTTATGAGCCCCAAGCCAAGGCTTTCCTGACAGGAAAGTTGAATATATATGCACAGCATTTGCTAATTGATCCAGCAAAATGCATCTTAAAGCTTGTGCTTTCAACTGGAACTTAATAAAAAGTAACTGTCTAAACCTAGCCTAGAACCAAGTGGGAGAAGTGCTCATGTATTCTAGAGAAGCCTGCATTTTTTAAGAAATGAAAATAACTACTGCTTGCCTTCTGCTTTTTATTTCACTATAAAGAAGCCTCTTCGCTTGCACCTCTTGAGAGTATAGTCTTTGAAGCCTCGGCAGTTAAGCGCATGTGGCTATCCTTAAAGCTTCAAGAATAAAAAGCAGCAAAAATTTCCAGTAAATTTACACAAAACACTAAGCTGTTTCTAGTACTTAATTTGGTAATTGCATACAGATAACATCCTAGTTCAGCACAAATTAATAAAGGACCAGCCTACTGCCTATCTAGTCATGATTTAAGGAGTCTTAGTTTAATTCTTCCATTTTTGTACCACAGTTGGAACTTGCAGGTTTGTTCTTCTTCGGAATGGGTACTGAAGTAACCACAACCAACAATGACTTATGCAGTAATATGAACTATGTCAAGCGAAATGTGTTATCACAATCAAAATACTACATCACTGAAGTCTCCTGCCAATTCATTTTACTATCTCCCAGCATTCAAAGTCTCAAAATAAGAAACTAGTTGTCAAAAGGATATTGAAGAATTCCTATTAAGTAATCAAAGGCTTGAACTGATTCTATCTGATACACCAGCCTGCTTGTTGCTCATGGCTTCACTCTGTACTACATCATCTGATTAGTTGTATCAGCTGAAGCACATGTAAGTCTTAAGAAAATCCCCTATTTAGGGAACATACCAGATGGAAGTTTCTAATGATTTTGGGCAGCCATTGACTCCCTGTCCTTTATTCCTTATCTGTCAACACCACTGCATACTAAATGTTGGGAAAGCGGTGAGATGGCTTTGCTGTTTCTATGCTGGAGTCAAGCTGGAGGACAGAGTTGTTTGGCTCTAGCTGACCAGTCAATGACAGACACCTTTGTGTACCAGACCATTACAATGACTTGATACCATACACTTAATGCATTTAAAATGTTAAAGATGGAGAGAACAAAACACTACACTAAAACAAATTTCAAGTTGTCTTCAACACATGAAAGCAAGCAGCTGATTTCTCCTTTTCTTATTAAATGACAGCTGAAGAAAAATAAATTTCACTAAAGTTCGAAAGTTAGCATCACTTTTTTTTATCGTGTTGCCCCAGCCACTCAACATCCAGATCAGATGTCTGAAATCCACCTATGTTTCAAATTGCAAACTAATTGCATAGTAAATACCGGTTTCACTGAATTCACATTACTTTAGCATAGCAGGAATTTTTGGTCTCTTGAGTGTGATCTCTCTGGTATCTCTATGATCTTGACCCCTAACAACTCAAGCTGAGAGGAGGGAATAAACAGAAGTGGTAATGATTTAAAAAACATTAAAAGCACACTGAGTGACAAAATCATTAACCACACTTTGAAAGAATATGGTAATACTTTCATGTTACTGTATCCAACTGAAGGCAAAATTAGAGTCAACTCATCACATGCCTTCACTAAAGGAATTATCACATTACCTTGGAACCTTCAAGAACGTGGGAGTCCTTCTGTAACACATTCTGAACTTCTTCTGGATGTGAGAATTTAATCCAGCAATAACGTCTGTGAAAGCCTGTATCTCTGTCCTAATTATGAGTAAAAAAACCAAAATGCAGTTACTATACGAAATATTCACAGAGGCTGTTAAAAACTATCTATATGTGGGGTCTAGCAAAGGCTGTTCTACATCCCTTTCAATTTGAATCTAGCAAGAATTAAAAAAAAATCACGATCCTAAGATATAGTTGAAGCCTGGACTAATGCATAGGCAGTAGTTTCAAACTGCAGTATTTATCTACTAATAATAGCCAGTCACAACAGAACTGACATTTAAAAGGCCACAGTACTTGAAAAGCATTCAGCAAAATAAAGCAGCTGCTTAAGTGACTAAGAAAGCAGAGTGCAATTCAGAATGACAAACACTAACTGCACTGGAAAGAAAAAAGTTATTTTCAGAAATAATTTGCCAGTCAGAAAAGACAGTTGTCAATAAAGGGGTGATAACAAGGAAAATCCAGGTGTATCCAAGTGCCTTTTATCTCTACTCTGATTCCCCCTCAGAGCTCACAACAGCTGAGCCACTCTCATCATGAGGCAACACTTCCAAACCACCAGGGAAGTTTTCACTTACGAAGAAGCACTGCCTGGTTTCAGTATCACAGTGATGTTTAAATTAGGCTGTCCTACATTGGGGATTTTTATACCTCTGGCAGTTTTAACCATTAATGAAACTCCTTAAGTAATCACTGAATCTAAACGTACACACATGCATCACTTGAATCAGTGATGGAGCTGGGTTTGTGGTAAGATACTAGACTTGGCAAAAAAACCAGTGCAGTCTGTCCTGGGCCTGAGGGAAAAACAACATGACAGGCAGGGGCCTAAGATTCAACTATTCAGAACAACTGTTCAAAACAACCAGCCTGTTTCAAACTTTCTTTCTCCATTTCCATACTAATCCTCAACTGAGGTGAACCCATCAGCTCACTAACTGAAGTTCACTACACACTGAGCTTAATTTAACAGACCATTTCTTCACATGGAAAAACACAAGGGGGACAGAACCTTGACACTTTTGACACTTTCAGCAATGGCCTGCAACTTACCCACAAAGCAACTGCGGGTTGCTTTGTGGGTTTTTGACTGGTCATCTCTAAGAATCTGCACTAGATACTATGATCCCCGACCTACATTCTCAGACGAAAAACAGCCTAAACGACAAGAGGCATTGGCAGCTTGGCAGCACCCTGCAGAGGTGATGGGTCTTGTGTTAGCCCTGCACTCTGGACGGGGTCTGAATCCACAGCAGGAAAAGATGGTAGGTTCATACCCACACCTTTAGTTTTTGGCCAGCGAAACCAGGCACATAAAAACTTTATTCGCTGCCAGAAAAATAGTAATACGATGATAGAGAAGCTCAAAGGACTTTTAGATTAATTATTCAAAAATGGTAGCATCGACAGGATGTTGCCATTTGTAAAGCTCTTTCAAAGCCAACGGAAAACACTAAGCTTCAATAAGGCCTAGCGCTCGCAGACAAGTGGTGACGCTCCTGCGAGAAGGAGCTATGAACTGAAAACCTCAGTAGAGTATAAGATGAGGGGTCCAGACTGCAGCTCCTCGGAAGCAGGGAAGCTGCTTCAGAGCAAGGCCTCAGCCGCAGGACCAGCCGGAGGCTCTTCCCCGCTTCGCCGAGAAGACATGAACTGCGACCCGGAGAACGCGCGGGTACTCACGAACGGCAGCTGGCACCTCTGCACCGACCCGAACTGGGAGAAGTATTCCTTCAGCTCCTCTGTGGGGAAACGCACCTGGTTACGCGGGCGCGCCGGCTCCGCGCAGCCGCGCCGCCCTGGCCCGACCCCGGCCTGTGCCGGCACACGCGGCGCGGCCACCCAGCCCCGCCAGCCCCAGCAGCGGTGAGGGATGGGAGGGGGGGCGCAGACTCACTGCTCGACACTGTCCAGGGAACCTCAGCCACGAAGATGTCGAAGAGCCGCCGGGAGCGGCGCCCAGCCGCCCGCACCGCACTGGCCGCCGCCATGTCGGGACTGCAGGGAGAGGGAAGGACGGAGAGAGGGAAGGGCGGCCCCGCCCCTGCCGGCCCGAAATGGCGGNTTCGCCGGCTCTTTCGATTCTACCGGCAGCGCGACGCGTCCGATCTGCGGGGCGTGGTGGACTTCTCCGCGCCGGGGGCCCAGGTAATACGGGGCTGCTTCTGCCCGTGCCCCGGGGCGAGCGGCTCGGAGCGCGTCCCGCCCTCTGCGCGGTGTCTCAGTGCCGGGCTGTGGCGGTGCTACCCCCCTGCTGTTCCCCTTCGTGTCCGACGCCGAATCCCTAGTGCCGCCCCTTTTCTGGCTAGAGGACGCTGCACTCGAGCGCTGAGCCTCTTAGGGGTCCCTGTGATGTTTTAAAAATGAGGGCGTAAATCGAGAGGGGCAGCTGGGAAGGGCCCAGAGCCCCTATGCCTGCGGGCCCCAAAGCCGGGCCCGCCCAGGGTCGCCGTGGGACGCTGCCCAAGGGCACAGGGTGCCGTGCAGCCGCCCCTGGCCAGCTCGATATCTAGTCACAGATATACTACTTTTGCTTATATTTACTTTCATGGTGTTTAAGTAGCTCTCTACTCTGCAGTGGGATCATCAAAGCTTCTAATAGAACCATGTGATACTTCAGCACCAGAACGTATTGACATAAAAAGACCCAAGTTTCACTCTCGGAGGTGCCACTGTTTCCTGGGCCTGCTGGCCCTTGTTCTAGCCCTGAAATACTTGGTTGACCTGGGATCAGCTTCCCTTTGCTGTGCTGTCTTCCCCCCAGTCAAGTTTCTTCTCCTTTCTCACTCCTGTATAATAAATGCTTGGCTTAGTCATCAGGGCGAGTTCAGCTGTTGCAGTGGATTGGAGAACACAGTCAGCAGCACAGCTGAAAGTAGTAGCTGTCATAGTAGTTTACCATGTCTTTAGTGGTGAAGAAGTGATCCTTAAAAGTTGTCTTCTATTTTGTCATCTCACAAAAGGATGACACATATCTGCTAAAGTTAACTAACCAGAGTTTTGTCAAAAAAAAGGAGTGGGGAATATAATTAAAATGGAACTTTGCCTAATTTTTCATAGTTTCAACACTTAGTCTTTTTAGTGTTCTATTAAGATGTTTATTTTTCTATCTTTTTGGAGTATAATTTTTCTGTTGGTAATGGAACACAAAACCTGACCCGTATGAAATTGTTAGAGGCATTAGAATTAACCAAGGAAGTTGTTAACATTTCAGCCTTTCTTGAGCTTGCAGCAATCCTGCATTGGTAAAGGATTACACCATTATGCTCTTCTGGGAAATTCAGAGTATTTGAAAACATCAAGGATCTGTGTTCTCTCAATATGATTCTTTTTGTGCCTGTTACCTTCTAAGATCAGGTGACAGTTTACTAGTGAAAACAGCTTTTATTTCTCTTTCCCCCAGGTTAGAAACATCTGGCTTTTCTCTTTAAGAGCTACAGGCCAGGCAGATTGCTTCTTTTGCCTCAGAAAACTGCTTCAAGCAATTGAGCTCTTCAGTGAAGTGTGACATACCCCATCTGCCCTGTTACCAGGCTTATTTAACTGATTCAGCACATATTATTCTTCAGCATAGAAACGTCTCCTGTTCTCCAAAAGCCCAGGCAACAGCTGGTGTGGATGCACTTTGAGCAGGCAGTGATGTGGCATAGTTTTGGTCAGAGGATGAGCCTTCCTGGGGACACCCTGTGGACAGGACTGTGAAGTAAGCGCTTCAAGGCTGTCACTCACAAAACTGCTTTTGACAGCTGAAAAATGGGTAAAACTGGCTACATTGCCAGAAGGTGCTGTCCAGCAGTAGTTCAGAATTTCTCAAAAATTCTATGTATGTAATTTAGTCCTGTTGCTCAGAAAATGTTAACCAGAGCTGTCAGCTGCAAAGAGACTGATTTACACATGCACCACTACAGAGGCTGTGTGCAAAGGCCTTAATTTGATATACACTTTTAAGTTGTTATAGACAAAATTTTGCTGTCTCTGCCTGTTTATTCCTGCTGTGCCTGGGCATCCCTTTCCTTATATGAACCTCTACTTTTCCACTGCTGCATGGAGAGCTGGACTGGGAAACTAAGCCAGAACAAAACCAACCTGCATCTACCCTGCCCTCTTCAAGACAGTTCCCTGTCCCAAGGGAAGAAGGGAGTAGGAACACAGTAGAATGAGTTTGATGGGTTTTTTTCAGCAATTTTTAGCTTAAATACATGTGTTACTGCAACCTAAGAGAGTATGTCCAGTAAATAAATCTTGCCAAGCCTTGAGCTGGTGATCCTGCTGTTGGGAGCAGAAGTGGCTGAGTGGCATTCAGAATTGACAAGGTTTCTGTAGTACTTCACATCCGACAGCTTTGGCTACTTCATCGCTGTACTGCTTATCCTTCTGTAAATTAGAGATGAGAATAGTTATCTACCCATGATCCTATCTGCTCGTGTAGGATCACGAGCAACTTAGATTTGGAATGTTCTTTGAAAGTATAAAGTGTTATGAGTATGTTGCTCTTTAATGGAGGTTGGTAATTACCAGAATGTTTTATAATGATGAGGCTGTACTGTGAAAATGGACAAACCATGAATTTTTTCTCATTGGTATATACTGTTTGTGGTTTTTTATGAATGGGGGACATCTCTCCTCATCCCTAAGTAAAACCTGTAGGTACCTTTTGTTTGTTATGTTGAATGTGTACTGGCTCTGTTCACCCAGTCCTGGTCACAGCTGTTTAGACAGTAGTTCTGTGGTACATTTGGCATTTTCACAAGAGTTACCTTCAAGTGTGGTAGGACTCTTCCTTATAGATGCTATTTTTGGATGAGTTTTGTGGGTTTTGGATGAGTTTTGTGGTTTTTTTTTAACCAGAACTGTTTTCTTTTGCCAGGTGTTCAGATCACAGCTCAGTATTTCTTCAGTCAGTGATCAAGATGCCTACAGAGCAGGATTACGGCCAGTTAGCCAGTGGAAAGCCTATGGCCTCAGTGGGTATCCAGGTAGGTACCTCTGATTTCAATAAAAATTAAACACAACCTCATTGCTTTGAATTCATGCATCTTCAATCTTGTCTTTCTTGTCTGCCTGAAAAAGCTATTTTGGTTTACCTAAGTGTAATTTAATGTTGTCATAAGTGCAGGAGGATGAACAAGTCATCTAAAGGGTGAGATGCAGCAATATTTACGAAGGTGAGAAGAGCCAGTTGTTCCACAGTGAGATCCACCAGACCATAGCTCATGAGAATGGATTCCTGTTGCCTTTGGCAGAGACTTCATTTCTGTAGAATCTGTTTTTCTTCAATATATATCATGCACATTGGGTATGTGGCTGAAATACAGTAGTTTCACAGTTGAAGTGTGGCATCTACTTGTCAGTGTAGGACACTGAGTACAGTAAGTGAATAAGAACCTTTTGGCCTATTCAATATACAGGATAATTTCATTAGGCACATTATTTCAGAAATGGAAGTGTCTTTTAGGTTTACAGTTTACCTGGTAGAATCACAGAGAGGCGTTAGGTTGGAAGGCACCTCCAGAGGTCTAGGCTAACACCCTGCTTAAAGCAGGATGAAGTTGCAAGTTAGATCAGGATACTGAGAGCTTTGTACGGATAAATTCTGGAAATCTTTGAGGATAGAGATTACACACCCTCTCTGGGCACCTGTACCAATGTTTGCCCATGGTTTTTTCCTAAACCTTATATCTGATAAGAATTTGTCTTGCTGTTATTTGCGACTGTTGTCTCTCATAATCTTGCTGTGCATGTCTGAGAAGAATCTGGCTTCTGGCTTATGTCAAGGTAAACATCATCCCCTGTTTTCCCCTTGTCTGGACACCTCACTGTAGCAGACAGCAAGGCTGGTTACACAAAATTTGCCTTCCGTGCTGTCTGTTCTCAACCACCATGTGTCTGGAAGTGGCTGCCATGAAGGTTTGCTTCATAATTTTATCAGGGGTTTTGGTAAGGCTGATGAGTTTGTAGTTCCCCAGATCCTCCTTATTTTAGGATTTTTGTGCAATTAATTTTGTTTTTTCTCATGTTTCTTTTGGTTCATTGGGACCTCAGTCAGTTTCTGTGAGGGTTGCTATGAAGCCATCCTACCATTTCTGAAACTGAAGCAGCCGTGGTACCCATCTGGCATGTTTAGTACACAGGGAACTGAATAACTTCAGGAAAAAGGCTTCTGCTTCTTCTTGCCTCGATAAATGTTTTGTTCCACTTACCTATGATATTATAGCTGCTCTCACTTGGTCTGCTTGTCATTTACTGTCTGTCTAAATGTCTTTCCTAGTAATTACATAGTGGGTGCAGGGAATCACAGGTGTTCCACTTAACTGCATTTTTCTTCTGCTTTGACAAAGGAAACCTTTTACTAAAATGAAATGCAAATACATTGACAAATTATCTGTCCTGTTTAGAATCAAGTCATGTGTGGACTTGAAAAGAATAATATTTTATCATTTTTCAGCTACCTTTATCTGGACATCCTAAAAACAGTAGGGGATGTGTAACCAACTGTCCCAATAGCCTTCTAAGTGAAGTAAGAATTTCTTTAGTTTGTGTGAGCAAATAGAAAGGAAGTAATTTGGTTTTGTTCCCATTGTAAGCAATGAAATAGAAGACTAAGGAATCTGGGTGAATTTCTGTTGTGTCCTGAGTTTTGTGAGAAGCATGTGATGCTGTCTTTGGGTCTTTGTAACTGACACATCTTTTTTTTTTTTTTTTAATGAGAGGTTTTTCTTGTAAGACATCTGCACATCTTATCCTTCCTTTGACTGAGGTTGGAGACCACTTTTCATTAGGTGCAAATTGATTCCTAGTATGTAGCAAGATAGTGCTGCAGTAAGAGGATTGCATCTGCTTCCTCAGGGCAGTTTCCTTTAGTATACAGATTCACAAAGAATAATTCTTTTGCTCTTTCCCCCCACATCTTTTAAGGTCAAGAGGTTCAATTATGTTGTCTTCAAAGTTTGTTTGTGGTGTTCTTCAGTCAGTTCAGAAAGATTGCTACAGAAATATATTTCTTATTTCTTACTTTTTACTCTTCTCCCTCCTACATGTGCAAGTCACTGATTTCTAGCACTATTACTCTTTTTTCTATGTTTGCTTAGAATTTTATAGTAAAACTCTGCACTTGTTAGAAATTCAGTTTCTGCCTTTCTTGACACAATAAGCGTACTAGTAACCCACTTTTTGGTTGTTACTGCTTTTGTAAATCTAGACCAATCTAGTTTCTTAGGAAAAACTTAGGTCAAGGAAAGGAAAGGAAGTAATTTGGAGAGACATGAGCATCTTCTAAGCTTGACATACAAAAGCCATAAAATCTGGATGCCTGTTTTCATCTCTGCTTGTAACTAACCTTCCAGGCTTCAATGCCTTCATTAATACCTGGGGATAATACATACATAGTAAGAGTGTAATTTCAAGAACCCCGCATCAAAAGCTGTAGACAGGATGGGCAATATTATTATCCTGTTCTATGCAGAGTCAAACAGAAAGTAAATGTAATGCTTCGGGTAAAGAAACTTCCTGCAGCCATACCTGTCAGAAGGCCACTGTAGTCTGAAAGTGCAGGGAACAGAGTTAAGTGAATGACCATATGTTAATAATACACTGAAGGCTTTTTTTCTAACCAGTTACTTTAATCTTGAGTCTGTGAGGTATTGTGGCAGGTAGCTCTTTATATGTTTTTATTACCACTTTCGTAAGGCCACAAGGCAAATTTGTATCCTGCTGACACTCCTAGCTTTGCTGCTTCTTTTTTCATCTATTTTTGTCTCTATTAACTTGATATGACTGAGAAGTTCAAAAAGACACAGTAGGCCAAAACCTTAAAATCTCCTTTTCCTTTGTTCCTCTTACACCCTTATCTCTCTTTGCCTGTGGATTTTTTTTTGGTGAGTCTTCCTGAATTGACAGTCTTTGAGAGTGCCTTGATTCTCAGAGTAGGTACAGTACAGATTAATAGCATCTCTCATATGGGCTGCTGCTTGAACCCTGTCTGAGGTGCCTGGCTAAATGAATGTGCAGAATAGCTGCATGTTTATTTTTTTTTTGTTAATTAACAATGCCTGTGAAGTATTTGCAGTCAACAACAAGCAGTTTGGGATATAATTTGACTTTCATGTCTCTTTTTGAGTGTTACTGTATCAAAACGTAAATATGGATACAACCAGACTTAACCTGGAAATAAGTATGAAGCAAAGGGGAAAACACTTAATGTTACAAAACACTTGCACAGCCCAGGGACTTCTTTCTGAAGTAGCAATAGGAAGACAGTATACTGAGTTCAGAGACAGGGATAAAGTTAGTTTGAAGTGCAGAAAAACTAGGCCACAATTACTTTAACTTTGCAGGACTTAAGAGAAAAGTCTTGCTGAATAATTTAAAAAATAAAATTTACTCCTAAGCAATTGGATTTCCATGTTCTTACTCCTTTGTCTCCTGTAATCAATATGCCTTACATAGATATGTCCTTTACTGTCATTTTTTATTTGTACCAGTGTTGGCTGCCCTCTCTGCCTTCTACCTTGTGCCACCATTTGTTTCTTCGGAAAAAAACCCAATAAGTTTTAACTATAATAGATTTCATCAGCTTATATGCAAAGTCAATTTTTTTCACTACTTCTGACTCCTGTCCTTTGCTCTAGATTCAGAAAAAAACAGGGAAACTCCTAATCATACTTTTCTCTCCATCCTCTCCTTTTTCCTTTGTGGTCAGGGTTTATTTTCATACCAAACCCTTTCCTTCCGGGCTGCCAGCGTCACTGGGTGAAGCAGTGTCTCAAGCTATACCCTGAGAAACCCAATGTCTGCAACCTGGACCTGCACATGGCTCCTGAGAAGACCACGGACCTGTGGGGACAGAGCAAAGAGCAGCTGAGGTAAGGCCACTATAACCTTTGGTGGTCAAAACTATCGGAGCCAGATCTCACCTCTGAGAAGGTCTAAAAAATGGAGTGGGAAAAGGAAACTGAAGAAGGTTGTGTACATGCTGGGAGTATACAAAGATGGATATTTCATGACTTCATGCGCACCTTTGTTAATTCTCTGCTTTCATGCACAATGGGATTTTCTAATAGCATCTTGTTCTAAAGCCATAAGTGAAATGTTAAATAATGACCCTGGCTGATGTGGTGCCTGGAAGCTTGCTGAGCTCAGCTACAAGTAGAACCATGAAGTCCTTCTAGGCCTCAGTTATCCAGAGGCAAAAGGGATTCTTTTCAAAACTCCCCACTAATGGTAGCACTTCTTCCCCATCAGCTCTTAGACCCAGTACACAGTAATTAATTACACTGTTAGCTGTACTCTCTTGAACTTCTTAAATCTACCTACCTGTTTCTGTGTTCTTATTTTCTAAAGTATTTCTTTTAGTTTGGTTTTGTTTGTGGTTCTTCTTAATTGAGCATGACATTGAATTAAATGAATTAAATGTACCATTTTAATGGCAATCCTGTTTAATCTGAAAGATTCCTTCAGGTTCAGAACTCTGTGGTTGATGCAGCTGCCTTTGCTCTACCTGATTTGGAATTTAATGGAGAATTTGTCCCAGTTTTGAAGTCAAGTAGAAAGTTTAAAAAAAAATATTTTAAAGCTTGAACTTTATTAAAGTCACCTGTAAAAATACATATAAGACAGAGTGTTTACAATACACTGCCTTTTAGCTACTTGGATATTTATCATTACCTTATTGATTTCCCTGCTCATTTTTCATAATGATTGTTTCATGTGATCGTGCAGAGTTCCCTACAATCCTCATCTTCCACCTCAGTCTCTTAGTGAGATTGACATGCTGAGATTTTCCAAAAAATCTCTTTGACAGCTACAAGATGCAGAATGGCAAAAGCAAGATTTGGACTTGTTTGCACCTAGGAGAGAAGTTATGCCCTCACTTGTGTTCTCCAGGCTCAGTCAGAACTAGTTACAGAAACGTAGACACCATTTTTGTGCCATCAAGGATGAAAAATTGTTCTTTGAAAGGACTGTGCATTGTGTCCAGTGGCAGAAAAAAGTGGGGTACTGTTCCAGCTTGACAGGCCTCTCCCAGCAGGACCTCCTGCATGCAGACAACGATGAGAACAGAGGTTAATTTGCAGCTGAATACAGTTACGTTGAAAACAGTGTTTGGAAGAGTGATGGCTGGCAGCAACACTGGCAGTTTTATTAAGTACTTGCTTGAGTCTTCAAGTGAGCAAACAGCTGTATTTGTGCTTATATCTAGGGGCAGCAGATCAAACTAGCCAGCCTCTCTAGTATCTGGAGTGAAAGCCTTTCAGGGAGGTGAGAAACAGTGCTTAACTAAAAAGAGGTCTGCTTCCAAGATGGGTCACAACTTTAATGCTTTTTAAAGCCATCAAGATGATGCATGCATTTGCTTGGGTCATGGCTTATCTGCTCTCTTCAGGATGCAGGAATCACAAAGTAGGGTGAATCTGTACAGTTCCTGGACATAGATGCTATGCTTTCCTCACAGAGTGGAGCCTGGATATTTCCTCTGGTGCTGGAGACAATTAAAAGCATAAAAGGGGATAGAGCATTCCCACAAGGGAGATGTAGATACATAGATGTGTCCATCCTTGTGTATTAGGAAAAGGCTGGAGGGGTTTTATAGATGCAATCATGACCAGCAAATAAAGAAACAAGGGATCTTCAGACCAAAGCTCCCATGCTTGTTCTAACATAGTTGTACCAGACTTTCTCTGTGCTTGTAGGACCTCATTGTTTCCAGATACACAACACTTGTACTTTCCACATCTTAGCAGTCGCACACGGTATCACATGCAGAATACCAAGTTCTGGGAATAAGGACTTCCAACACACATTTGGGATCTTGCCATTGTGCAAACACTCTAGCACTGTAGCGAAAGAAGGGCACTTTTGAAAGGCACATGCTAAAAAATGTTTCATTATGAACACTGTCAACTGAAAGATGCACAGAAACAAGTTGTGGGCTCCCCCTTTTCTAAACGCTGTGTTACCTGCTTTGTAGGCTACAAAAATTATTCCAGGCAGCGTGTATTTGACAGTTACTGTGTTGGTGCTTATGGTAATTGCAGTTGCTGTTACCATATGACAGACAGAAGTTGGAAAGACTACTTTCAATAATCAGTCAGCTAAGAAAAATTACTAAAGGTAAAGAAACTGGCCTTTTACTCCCATTCCTGGTTTATCTTAGGAGCTATCAGTATGGCATATCAGAACGGCAAGAACAAGCTGCATATCCAGGTAGAAATGCACATTAAATGCAGATGTTTGGCTGAGACTTGACCATAGCAGCACCAATACGCATATTTCTCTGTCGTGAGCATGTTGTGCTGAACTAATGAGGCTATAAATGAGAGCCAGCCGTCTGGTGCTACCGTTTGTCTTCTGAGTATATTTCCCTTTTCTCTCTTTCTTTTTTACCATACCACATGACTTGGCTTGAGAAAAATAAACTGAAATTGCTGGAATGAGTAGACTAGAAGATAAACGTGTACCTTTCTTTTTGTATTTGTCACTAACATATTTCTGTCTTACATAGCTACTTATACTCTGTAACTTTTCAAGAGCTTTTCCATAGTCCTACTAAAAGCCCCTCCTTGAAGCCTCTTGCCTTCATCACCTTCAAGTAAGAATGGTATATTAGTGTGTGGCATCAGACAACTCAGTCCCTTTATTTTAGGGTTGTCACGTGAGAAGAATAGTTCTTTGTCCTCCATAGTGTGGGGCTGACATTTGGTGGATCTTAGAAATCTTGGAAACAAACCTGCAAAAAGGATTTCTTCCCAAGGGAAAGCTTCTTACTTTCTAAAGAGAACAATTCTGCAAACGCTTCACATTCTCAGGAAGGACCTGATAGAAGTTTTTGTAAGCATCTTTTAGTTCTCAAAATAACAGGTGGTGTTTTTCACTTTAACTTGTTTTTATCTTGTTTTTCACTGTTCCATGTTTTTCAAAATATGTTTTCTCTCTCTCAACCAATAATTGTAGAGAGGCATTGTGCTTTTTAGCCAATCATGTAGCTTTTAGCGAAACACATTATAAAAGGAATGATGAATTGAATAAAGGTTAGCCTTCTATTCATCTAAAATTGGAGTCTTCACCTGTTCTTTTTCGTGGACAACAGTGACGGCATAGCAGTCTGGATAAGGGGACATGTGCAGTCTAGACTTCTTGACACTGTGGTCATGGCTAGAGAAGTCTTTTTTTTACTGTGAGTCAGTCTGTCCTAAGGACGTTTTATCAAAGTACCAAGTAGTAGAGCTAACCATCCTTTGCAATATTAGGCAGCATGCTGTGTTTCACAGATGCCTTTCAGGCATCTCATTTTTCTTTCTTGTAATTTTCCATTAGGTACCTAGAATAGTTTTTCCTTGCATTTGCACCTTTGGGTCTTCAGATTCTGGTGTTTCTGGTGCTCAAATAGGACGTGATTAATTCCGATTTCTAAATCCGCACAGCTCATTGTGTTGTTTCCATCTGATAATCTCTTAGGTACCATGCTGAAAATACAAGCTTTCAAACTGTCAACAGGTGGCAGTAGGCCCCATAGCTTGCACACATTGCATAAACTAAATTTTCAAGGTCTTTGGAGGAAGAAAGTATTGGCACTGAAAATAAAAATTTAGTATTTATTGGTTTTAGTAGCATTGATTGGTTTTAATAGGCTGTGAAATGGATGAGTGAATCTCATTACTGTATGCTGCACTACCAGAAGACCCCTCAGAAATTAACACATATCCTATTTCTTTTTATTTTGTCTTTGCAGAAGGAAAGGTTCCAGTAAATGGGAGCCCAGGAGCCTATTGGAGAAGCTGCGCTGGGTGACCCTTGGTTACCATTATAACTGGGATACTAAGGTATTGAGATTAAATTTGTCTCCATTTTTCTTAGCCATAAGAACTTAGAATGGGAAACAGAGAAGATCATGCAATAGAATATTTATGATCCTACAAGACAGTCTGGAGGAAAGCCACTAACGAACTATGCTTTTAAGAACATTTTAATCTGTATTAGTTTATTGTGAAGGGTTTAACAGCAAAAGTCAATTGCTGCATTCTTTCCTTTAAAAGTTAACATGAGAGCATGCACTCAGCTCTAAACCTGCGGCTATTTCAGGGTAAGTGGCATTTTTACCTACCAAAAGGAATGATTACAAAAGCATTGCTAATTAATTAAGCTGAGCATGACTTCTGGGAAACTTCTCTTCTTGGGTGGAGTGAGCAGGAGCAAGAAAAGACTGCTGCTCGTGTGATTTTGAGCTTAAATGAGTCTGAACCAGTATAGTGTATTCTTACTCACCAACAGCTGTTTTGAGGATCCTGATCAAAATAAACCTTTTTCATAAGACTGAGATAGATGGAGGCTGATAAACACTGGCAGAGTGAATATGCGTTCTTATCTCTATATTGCAGATAACTAAATCTGCTTGCAGCCTTTTATTTACCAGATCAACCTGTTATTGGATGGCCTTAATAAAAGTTTGGTTATTATCTTCCAATCCTCTCAGAATCAGTCAAGGGAGAGAGAAAAAGTAGGTTTCCAATTGATTCCTATTTCTTACTCATGAAGGAATAAAGACGCTTGTTTTGGAGCTCTGTTGATGAGCTACAGGACTGTCTTACCATTGGCAGCTTCAGGTAGTGACTGAGAAGATCCTCGGCGTGTTGGTACTAATCTTACTGATTTCAAGTTTAGCATCTAGTTAAAGTGATTAACTTCCCAATTAATTGAATCTCTGGCAGTCTCAGCTTAGGCTATGAATTTATTGGTAAGAGGTAAACTTGCTGTGGTTCTGCCTGTGTTGTAGTCATTTTCTAGGCAAATGTGATGTCCTTCTCCATGAATATCAGCCAGACTTTTTGGTTCTTTTTCAATGTTATGTTTGCTGCTCTGATGTGTTGGGTGTGGCTTTTTTTTTTCTCCCCCCTCTCCTCCTTCCAGAAGTACTCAGCAAATCACCACACTCCTTTCCCCTCAGACCTTGCATTCCTGTCAGAACAAGTGGCTGCAGCCTGTGGGTTCCGGGGTTTCCAAGCCCAAGCAGGGATCTTGAACTACTATCATTTTGACTCTTCACTGGGAATTCACGTGGATGAGTCTGAACTGGACCATTCTCGGCCCCTCTTATCATTCAGGTGAGTCAAGGAAAGCACACTTGAGTGTTACGGAAAGACCAGTGGCTTTTTTCTAGGGTTGCATATGGTTATAGGAAGGCAATATGATGTCATTTGCTAATTTGGTATATAATCTTCACTGTCCGAAGATCAGATTAGCAGAAGGCTGTAGGTCAGGGACATAGATTTTTCTTTAAGGACTGCTTGAATAGCATGGATATATATAGTGGCTGCAGTGAAGAGTTCTTTTGCACAGAGCACGGTTCTGTTCTAAATCAGCAGAGTTTCAGTACTGTGGAGTACTAAAGTATCTCAGCAGAGCTTCAAACCAGGCAGGGCAATTGCTCACACTGTGCCTGTCGTGAACCAGATCTCTTAGTCTGTTTGCCATATTCCCACTGAAAAGTTGTTCTTAGGAGTCCATCTGGTTTTTGTGATTGTTTGGGGTGTTTTTTATAAAGGAATTTAACTACTGATATTTTCTTCCTGTACCTGAATTTGTTTTCTCTTTCCATCCTTATGCCATCTCTAGTTTTGGGCAATCCTCGATATTTTTGCTTGGGGGCCTGAAGCGGGAGGAGGCCCCGACAGCAATGTTCATGCACAGTGGAGATATCATGGTGATGTCTGGCTTCAGTCGCCTGCTGTACCATGCTGTCCCCCGGGTCCTCCCCAACCCTGAGGGGACAGCCCTGCCTTCGTGCCTCGACCAAGCTCTTCCTTCAGACCTTCCTGCTGGCTCAGTCATTGAGCACAGCTCTGATGAGGATTGGCAGGTGTGTGCCAAATACCTGCAGTCCTCCCGCATCAACATGACTATTCGACAAGTGTTGGCTGAGGGTCAGAAATTTCCAGAGGAATCTGGGACAAATGGAAAGGGCCAAGCCCCCTCTGCAGACAGTCATCATGAGAACAGCAAGGCCAAAAGACATAAACCAAACACAGTCAGCTGAGACCAGGAGATCATACTGACATGGACTGGACAGACAATCTCCATATGGAATTAGGAACTAGTGTAATACTGGAAGTCACTTGTCTGTATTGCGGTTAATAAACTTGTGCAGAATAAATGTAGTCCTTCCTGCTGTAATAAATAGGTGGGAGGAGAAAAAGCACTTAAAAGGAAAAGAAGGATGAGTTCAGGACTGGGACTCAGGAGATGTACTCTACTGGCGTTTTGTTGCAGATGTTTACTGTACTGCAGTTCCTTTAAAATACAGAGAATTTTAAGCTTGGTTAAGCTTAAATGGTTTAAGCTTTAGGAGTGATGCTTAAAAAGTATTTTAAAATCATTGGGCAGAGAGTGTTAGCAAAAGATACATAATTGCTATGTGATAGAGAATACTATTGGGCTCCTGAAGCCCAGCAGAAGTGAAGTAGAAAGTATGAATGAGAATAGGCTGCTCTGGGTGTAAGACCTATCTGCAACATTTTCAAGATAATTCCTTTTACAGCAGAAATGGGTTCAGTGGTCAGAAACTGGCAGCTCCCTCAAGCAACACCGGCTGTAAGCTTGCTGTAGTCCCGTGCTCTCCTTTTGCCAGCTTGCCTCCCCTCAGCTGCAGCAGAATCTGCTTTTATGAGTAGTACTGAATATCTTATCTCAGATTTTAGAGATAAACAATTGGGGGTGATATCTGCTTAGAATATTTAGTAGCTCCCAACTGGGTCTCCTCCCAACAGTAAGTATGTGACTGAGCCCAACATCCCCATTCTTTCAAAACTGCCCTCTCTTAAGTGCCTATGTGTTAAGGTTCTCCAGTCCCAAGCTAGCATCTGTAAGGAACAGAATGACTTGCAAATAGAAGCAATGAAGTTGTAAATTAAGTACCTAAAAAATTAATCAGTGACTATCTCTGTCGCCCAAAGATAAATATATTGAAAAAAAGAAAAGCACTAGCTTTTGTGCTAGTTCTTTTTAAGATTCAGACCTTCCTATCTACTTTTTAATGCAATTTTAATTGTTGGAGTGGAATGCACGATCCCTGGGGTATTTTGTTGTACTTTACCAATGAATAAACTTACTTGATTTTTAAATTAAAGATCTCTTATCAGTTTTGGGCTGGCTATTTTCTTCTTTTCTTTTTCTCCCTTTTAGTTGTTTCAGTGTATTGTTAATG
This sequence comes from Vireo altiloquus, assembly GCA_013396875.1. NCBI lineage: Eukaryota > Metazoa > Chordata > Aves > Passeriformes > Vireonidae > Vireo > Vireo altiloquus. The sequence continues at coordinate 138,603 of VZRF01000065.1, forward strand.
TTGCTGTACCCTTGTGCAGTTCCCTCCAGGCTTCTTTTGGATCTACTGCCTCTGCAATCTGCCAGCTCTGGTGGAGGAGCCCTGCATGTGTCTGCAGGGCTGCTTTGCTTATGAGCAGTTCAGGGTTTGTTGGGCAGTTGCCGAAGGGTGTTGCCTGCAGTATCAAAGTCCAGTTTAATACATATGTGGCAACTTTTCCTCGTGGGTAATGTGTCTGGTCTGCTTATTTCATAGCAGGTGAACGTGTGTTTGGGTGCATTATATCCTTACACAATACTGCAGAGAGCTCCAGTAACTTAAGGTCTAAAATGATCAGATACGAGTTTTAACATCTTCTTCTGTACATGTCTATATATATTCTATATATGTCCTTTCTGTAGCCTAGGCCTGGTATATTTACAGCTGAGCCCTAGGAGAGTGAATATATTATGCAGAGAGGTTACAACATGACCAGAAAGGAAGGTTGACTGAGTCAGGCTCAGAAAACAGCAAAGCTCCCTTAGTTGTGCCTGAAGGTGGAGGAGGATGGAGAGGAATATCTGTTTTCCTGACTGAGAAGGCAGTTCCTGACTGTTCCTCACTCTGGAGAGAAAGCAAAGATTGACCAACTCACTCATCTCTGATGATGAGACAAGACAGAGTCATGGAAAAAGAAGGTGATGAACTGGAGCTGGTTTCTTCATGTCACAGGCTGAATTGTAAGTCCATGGTTTTCATCTCTTCTGTTCCCTATAAATATATGTGACAAGCAGTCAATTCATTCCAGGATTCAATTGTTCCTGTGATTCAAGGACAAGAAACCATACTGTTTACCCTCTGCAGTTGAAAATTGTAGTAAATGCTGCAAACTACTGATTGCAATTGGTCATGAGAATTATCCAGTCCACTGAAGCCTTATGTTTAGATGTGACTGAGTTGAGAATTTTCTGAGTTACTGACTTGCAGTCAGGCTTTTTACCAAACGTCATTGTGATTGAGACAGCCCTGATCTAATTCTGTATCAGACACCCAGAAAATGAAAAGTCCATGATCCAGAAATGGACATATGGGAAATTACCCAGAAAAAAAAAGCATCCATGTACCAAGAGAAACAACAATAAGAAGAGAAAATTTCCTGAACTGCCAGCCAGCCTAGCAGGATCATTGGTTCTGCAACCACAGCAGAGTGGAGAAGTGAGCAAACCACAGGACTTCTGCAGGCTCTGCAAACTGTGCTTCCAGAATATAATTTTGAAGAGGCAGTAAATCCTGGGAAGAAGGCAGGGAATAGGGCTGCATCCAGTAATACACTCAGGAACCACTGACCTACTCCACACAGCTTTTAGAGTCTGACATTGCATTGCATTTGCTTGGGTTTGTGATGGCCTAACAGGATTTTTTCATAGCACTGATCAAATTTTTGTATTGATAGGTACCACAAATAATTGCTTGTCTTCATATAGGTGCATGCTGAGATAATCTCTGTAGTTTTTAATTCCTCTGAGGGAGAGGAGGGAAAGAAGAGGACGTCTGGACCAATTTTGCAAGAAAGTTTATGAAATGGGTTGATTACAGGAAAATAATCATGTGTTTATTTCAAAGCCACCTGGAAATTAAGCACATTGTTTACCACATGTACATGGTTCATTATGTGGTCTGTAGATAAAGCTAGCTGCCCAACAATTACTGCTTTTTTAAAATCAAGAATAAAGGGAAAATAAATCTCCAGTTAAATGAGAAAGTGCAGTGGGATGAATACTGGAAGCAGAAGAGGAAGCTGCCTGTACAAACAAAAAAAATTCAGTCCTTTTGAGAGTACTGTGCTAGAAAAGTTCAGTGTTACAACTGGACTGCTGGCTAGTGCCCAAGACAGATTTACTGCATGGCCTCTCCATACTACCAGGCAGTAACTTAGGTCATCCCTAAAGCTGTGCCTGCTGCTGGAATGATTCTGATCTTAGGTATTTTTCCTTTCTTTGAGAGCTTGTTGGCATTTTTTCCCCGCTGTTTCACAGCAGATATTTCTACAGAGTGTAGTAAGGTGCACCTAAGCTCCTCTGTTATGCTGTGTGCTCTGCTGAGGTAGTATGTAGAGAGAATCAAGTGGCTGGGGAAAGAAGCTGGGTAGGGACTGCCGAGACAGCAGCAGCATCGCACTGCCGTGGCTACAGCTCCAGGGTGACGCTGGCCAGTATCTTATGTAGTGCAGACAGCAGCTCAGATCTGTCTTCCATTCATATAAATTATTCTCTGCATCACACCTGAAACAGGATAGATTTAGCACAGAAAAGAGACTCGTCGGTGATAAGATTGTCTTCCACTTAATTAGGATGCAGAATTAATTGAGCTATAATTCAGTGTGCTCTAAGCATGCTTTAGTTCTGATGAAATCGTAAAACTTGCCTGAGTCTGAACACGTTACCTCAAAAAGTTAACAGAAGTACATGGCCTACAGACATTAATGATCCAGAAAAATATGTTGATAGAGGCCTCAAAAGACCCATATATAAAAGGCTTTTTTTTTTTTTTTTAAATAATCTTTATGGAAGAAGAGACTTAGAGAAAACCAGTGACAGTCATCCATGTCCATTTACAGATGCCACTGTAAATCCTAATGACCAAAGCTGGTTGAAAACAGTCTCTAGCATAATGCTACAAGGAGGCACAAGATTTGTCTGACACAAGTTTAGCACAGTACAAAAAAAGTTTCATTATTTATACTTAGCAAATAATAATAACAAATACCTTAATAAAACCATTTTTCTATACAAGGAATTGAACAATGACTAAGAATATGTTCATATGTCCTCTGGTAAAGCTGAGGTAAGATAAACGTCGTCACTCTGTAAGTAACAGCTTTGCTGTTCCCTACATGAGACTTAGAAACCTTCCATGATGGAGGCTCATTTCTTTCAGTAACTTGTGCCCAGTGCTGTCATATTCACCTTATGAAGAAATTTCACCTGAGTTTCCCAGAAAGACTCTGTCCATTCTTTCTGCCTTTTTCTTACCATCTATTACTACCAAGAGTTTGCTTGCACTCTCTTTGTAACTCTCCTACGAATAATTGAAGTCGACGGTTGGACCATCTCCCCTTAGTCTACTATGAGTCACATGGAAGGGCCCCAGGAACCACATTATTTCCCCATAGACAATGTGCCCTGGACCCCCACCTTTCTTCACTTTAGCCCTGTTCAGAACCTTGTCTGATTTCAGGTGCTGCATCACTCTCTCTTTTAGGGCTGGTGTCTGTTACAACCAGGATGCCAACAACAAATTGACTACTGAATCCTCCTTCCTAAATCTGCTCAATGCACTAGATCCAGTTTTTTACAGTGTTTCCTCAATTAAATAATTTTTCCTCCCATCTATATCATAGCAAAATAAAAGTAGTAGTTTTGTGAGGTGCAGAATGAATGAACCATGGTCCCATATGGATTTCTGTTCTTGAAAAATTGATTTCTCACTGAAACTTTTCTTCCAGATGAGTGCTTATTTGTAATTTTTTCCCATGTGATCTCCCTAGAGTTTAATACAGGCACAGTGCACCCTTTTCCTGAATCAGGATATTTATGGAGTCCCTCTCCTCTAACTGGCTACCTACTACTTGCAGGAACTTAATTTGCTGTGAAATTTATCAAATTGAATTGAAATAGACCAAAAGGTTTCAGAGTTTCTGGACAGGAACATGAGGACATACCAAGTTTAACACATGCACAACCCATAAGAACATATGCTTTACTCCCTTAGGAAACCAGTCTCAAAAGGCTACTTTCATGCTCATAATGCAGGCTGGTCTGGACTCGTGTAGCAGGTCCTGCTCTGAAGGATTCTGCTCTTGACGTGGCAGAGAGGAGAGAAACAATGTGGAATATCAGAGTAATTTTAGTCCAGCAGGCACAATCCCCATCTGGTTCCTGATGTTTTATCACCCTTCTTAAAAGGACTGACTGTGCACAGAGACTGAACTTAACCAGCTAAATGTTTATTTCTCCAAGGTGGTAAATAAGTCTCTGGAATACAGCAGGGAGTCAGACCTGATTTTTATTTGAAGCTAGGGCTTGTCTTCAGATAGGCATCAAGGAAAGTACCACTTCCACTCAGGGATCAGGGATGAAGGAGAGAGGGGATAGAGTCTGGAAAAGCCTGTAGTAGCTTTCCCTCTTTTCAGAATAGAGATGTTTATTCCTCTGGATGAGGAAGTGAAAGTTTTAACCTTGTGGAGACACTTCGCATCTTGTTTTCTCCCCAAGTTGGTGGAGATTATTCTGTCTATGACCTTTTCCTATAGGGCTGTTGAGTGTCCTCTTCTACAAAGTCCCCATGTGTAGTGGACTCTCCCCTGAGCTTCTCTGTGTAGCCTGTCCCTTTTTGTCTATGTAATCACACATCTCAGCGCTGGAGTTGTGCCCTCCTTCATCATCACTCAATGCTTATTTCCTTAATTCAAGAGCTCAGTGCTGCTGCCACCTGCCCACATACAGCTTTTTTAATCTGTTTCATGATCTCAAAGCTCTTCCAAAGCATAAATCAGGACCATTAGCTCCTGGAAGTTCAGAAGCAAGGCCAGTTTATAACAAAATATGGGGAAATTGAAATAGAGGTAATGTGAGGTGGCACTCACGCTTGTGTGAAGTGGTGCTTAAGGACATGGTTCAGTGGTGGACTTGGCTGTCCACCACAGCCAAGGTTTAGGTTTAGGTGTTAAGTTTATGCTTGAACTCAATGATCTTAGAGCTATTTTCCAACCTAAATGATTTTATGAATCTATGAGGCACAATGAAACACTCTCCAAATACTCTTGTTGAACTATGTATAGAGAATAAAAAGTGAGTCAGCCTAGAAGACATACAGTCTCTTTCTCCTCTGATGTTGAGAAGTCAGTATTTTACATTAACTTTTAGCTTCCTTCTGGGTGAATTTAAAATACTCATTCTGTATTTACCGAGGAAGGCCAGAAGAATCAATAAAGGCCTTGGCTTTCTGGAGGTGATCATCTCACCAATCATTCCTCCTCTGTTCTGTGCTAAGGGCATAGATAAGAAGGTTGTGTTTTTGTTTTCTTTCTCCATAATGGATAGGTTTCTTAATTAGGGTGGGGGAAAAATGACTGCAATTTTGCTGTGGCAAATTAAAACCAAAATGAGGTAGCAAAGAGCAGGATCTGGAGGGGAGGGGAGGCAATCAGAGACAGCTATTGATTCGGAAATGATGGAGTAGCCAAAAGAGAGCACACAGCCTGGAAACGAGACTCATCTTTCAAAGCACTGTTCTTGCTTAAAACAATCAGTCCAGGCAGAGGTGTTGGTTGGTGCTAAAGCTTTGGAGTTAGATTTGTTTCCATACAGAATTTAAATTTTGGAAAGACTCACTGGTTCGTAATGGGATAACTTTTTAGACAAATTTTGATATTATGGAGCCTGGAATCATGGAATGGAGCTGAAAAAAAGTAAACCTAAGTGGAGCCTCAAGACATTTTTAGCAGCAGTGTTAACAAAAAAGTGTTTGCAAATAGTTTCTTTCAAGGACAAAATATGACTGCTCACCATGGCCTGGGCATGCAGAGAAATGGAAAAAACCATACTGAAAATAAGACAAGCACCAAAATCTAACACAAACGCAATACCAGGTGTTGAGTAGCACGTCCCATCTTTTCTAGAACAGAGAGAAACAATTTAGCATCGTCTTATCTGGTCCCAGTGGCTGAGACCAAGCTTAGGTACAGCTTTCTGCCGCTCCAGTCAGCACACTTTCATTTTCACTGGCCTTTTCCCCCTTGGCTTTTCAGACAACATTCCCCTAAGATTAGAGTCAGGTGTTAGCCTGACCTTTTGTCAAATACAACCAGCACCTGGAAAAGCTGTCAGAGAACTGCACCAATCTTGTGATGACTGGTTTGAGTTTGTCAGCTTGTTCTCATTGCTATGATGAAACCTTATTTGACAGAATTGCTGATTGTCGGGTGTCTATGACAGGTCAGGAAGATTTTAGCCACACTACTGCAAATAATCTGCAGCCATTCTAAACTCTGCTGAATGCTGCACACAAATAAGCCTCTTTTCAGTCCACATGGCTGAAAATGCACCTCAGGCCCTTTTAAAGCAAGGCTTTTTTCCATCTTGTAGGAGAACTGCCTTCTGTTCTTCACAATGACATGGCTCTATCAAATCCTCATCACAAGGATGATGAAAAATGGGCATCTCTTTTGCTTTCGGCATAGCACATACCTTAGCATATCTTCCAGGAGGATCTGCTCCATGATCCTCCCCAGCATAAAGGAGAGGCTCACCAAGTTCTCTAGTCCCCGGACCTGACCTGTCAAATACGAGTGAAGGGATATGATTGCCTCCAAGCTCTTCCTGGCCCAACACTGTAATTATGCTCCAGGAGAGATCTGAGTGTGGCACACTGTTTTGATGGTTCAGCATTTACCTGACAGGAAAGTGGAAAAAGTCTGCAGACAGGTCTTGGCTTGCATAGGAGTCTTAAGCACCAAATCAAGTCTTGCATAGTCTTATTACTACCACTGTCAAATTCACTAGCCCTTCTTCCCCTCTCCTAGATCAAAATGATAAGGAAGAAATTAAAGAAAGAAGGATGCCAGGTGAGCAAGCATAAGGAAGTGAAGATATGGTATGCTCTTTCTGTCCCTGTGGGCTACTCAACCCCGCCTGCAGCTGCAAGCATCACTGCACACCATTCTGGAACAGCAGAGGGGCTCAGTGCTGAAGGCTGCAATTCCTTCCCCTGAATTTCACACTAGAATTGCTCTTTTTTCACGTGGCATGAAACCTACCTACTGAGAAACCATGGGTCCCATCTGGAGAGCGATTGTGCAAGTACTCTGTGTTTGATTCCATGAATATTATTTTCTGCAGCAGAAAAGTGTAAGAAAAAGAAACATTAGTCACATAAACACTTAATTGAGATCTAATAGCCAAGGTCAGTGCTCAGCCCAGAATAGATAGCAGAAGCCTCCTGTGATATATTTTTGTGATGAGAGGCTCATAGCACACAGACTGATCTATTATTGGGTTTCACTATGAAAAATTCAGCTATCTCCTGGAATATGCTCAAATCTATTTTGCATCATTTCCTTGCTTTTTCATTTAAAAATATCTTTCCAATGAGACCTCATGACCATGCAAATTAGCAAGTCTGTGCTGTGTGGAAAGATTGCTGCACCTCCACTAAAGTGCAGCTATTTGTTCTTTTGCCAGCCCTCTGCAAGATGACAGTATCTGTTTGTCAGTGTCTAGAATGCTTTTCTGTGATTTAAACAAAAACCTTTACAGGGAAAAGATGCGTACTCAAGGGAAGATGCTGCATGGACACATCAGTGAGGAAAAGGACCAGACCTTTGCCTTGAGCTGTATTCTGCATGTCTGCAAAATACCAGTGCGGCAGAAGTGACACAATGACCTACTTGCTGGTCTACAGGACCTCCCTGGTTTCCTGTGGTACTTCAGCCTACAGGACCAGCATGACCATCCACTTGGTTTCTTCTTTCTAGCTTTTGCATATGGGTCTGTGCAGGATGCATCAACGTAATTTCCCAGCATTCCTCCCCAAACCAAGCATCTCCAAACATTTTTAGTCCACAAAGCCTTTCCTCCTTCAAGTTTTCCCCACAGACCACAAAGTAACCATCTCCCCAAACCTCTAACTGAGAACACAGGAGAGATATGGTTTATAATAGCCTCACAAACCACTGAGAACTGGAGAACTGATGAAAGAAATAAGGCTTCTGAAGATGAAGGAGTAAGGTCTCTGAAGATGAAACACAGACGTCTCTGAGGAACACACCTTAGCACCTGTGGTACCTGAAAGATGCAGCTGTACTTTCTTTGCCAGGAAAACAGCATAGGACATTATTTGATTCAACTGAGTAAAAACAGAAAGCATGTTCCATGTGGGCACTAAAAACAAGTGTGAATACACTAGGTGCAAAAAGGCTTTATTTTCTGGTGCACATTTGTCCTCTGTCTGTCCTTGGAGTCTTGCAGTACCTATTGCTGGTGAGCTCCAAGCTCCTGGTGGCACCAGGATTGGAGCTGTTCACTGTGATGCTCCCTGGAGCACCTCTTGCAGCACGGGTGCAATGTCCTCCAACACACATCTCTCTGCACACATGCACTTTGTGCCTAAGGGCTGGCACCTGGCTCAGACCTTGTGGTTCTTGAGGACACTGAGTGGGCACACAGTGCAAGAACCATACTGTGTCACAGTAATTCGAACCACAGCCCTTCTGGCTTTGCACTGCAGTAGTGACCGGTGTAGGATGTACCCTGACAGTGGCCCCCTTCTACTGAAAGATGAAGTGTGCAGAAACCACTCCATATCCCAGTGTTTACAACTCTCCCAGTCTGGAGATGGGGCTGCATGGTCCTCACCCTTTCTGAAAAGCGGGAGAGCGACTTTGGAGGTTTTAGAGCAACTCACAAACATTATTGCCTGGAAGCCTGGCATCTGTCAGGGAGAGGAGTGCGGTCGCCATGGTAATTCTTCGCCTCATTTAACTGCAAAGTGACCCCGTGTGGTAATTTGTAGCCATTCCCAGCCCAGCAACCCCCTGCCCGTGGCCCACAGCTACACAACACATCCCTTGCCCGGCAACACTGCTGCTGCAGATGATACACAACAGGTACATGCTGAGCAATTCACACTCCTTCAGCTGTCTCCCCCTCACATCACCTATGCCTCTAGATAACCACCCAGTCCCTGTTCCTACAACTACAGGTCCCTCTACTGCACAGGCATAAGATGCTTTGGGAGCTCAAGATCAACATATGCTCCAAAAGATGCACCCACCCTATCCCCCCCAGACTTGCCACCACACCTGCCTACAGGTCTTGTACTGTTTATTCTTAGATGCATTTTGTTTTCATGCTGTGGTATGAACAACAAATAAATTCAGCTCTGTCCTATTCGTTTTTCTCTGTTTCTGCCTCTGACAGAAAAAAAAAAAGTCCCTGAGAAGCAGATCTATAAGGAGAAGCCTGGGTGCCTCTCTGCAGAGCCATGTCATGGGAAGCTGGTGATCATGTCACTTGGTGCTCCTGACTGGACTCTGCTGCTCACATTTCTTGGCAGGTAACTACAGGAAATCATCTCAGTACTGTTTCTCCTCAAAGCACCCTGTGGGTCTCTGCAAGATCTCCAGGAGGCAAGGAGAAACTCCTCAGCCACATACATGACAGCTCCAGCTGTCAGCAGGCACAGACTTGGTGAAGCCTCAAGTTCCTATATTGCATGGTCTAAGTGTCCTTTTCTACCTTGCGCAGTGGTGGGTTTTAACAAGCCTGTAGCAAAGGCATGCAGCCAGGGATGGCCCCTGGCTGAAGGTAAGAGTCACCTGAGCCTGTCAGGGTTGCTAACAACCAAGACCCACTTGTTACTACTACACATCTTGTATGCTCTATGCATGTGGCCTACAAAACACTATCAAAGTGCTTTGGGCAAAACATCTCCTTTAGAGAGCTAGCAGGATTGCCTGCCCTTATCCTTTTGGACCTTCATTCCTCCAAAAATCTTCCAAGCTTGCTGACTTCAGCTCTCTTTCTCCCAAGGTCCCCTGTCCTTCCTAAAAGCACCTCAATGTCACCATCCTCAAGCCCGAATGCCCTAATCTGAGTATGATCCCGCTACCACAACCAGACATCTGTGTATGTCTGAGAAGAAAACTGAAATGGTATTTCCCCACCTGACTGTCCATCATTTCTGGACAAGACATTTCCAGTTCTCTCAGGACTGGTAAGGGTTGCACATCTCATCCTCCCCTATCTCCAGTAAGTGACAATTCACTTTCCCACCCTTGCCCCCTCTCACCCCATCTCCATCACTGCTACCTGCACACTTGGCTGTGGCTGAGCTCACATGCCTCCAAAGGCACTGGCCCTGTTTTTAGCCCTGCAGAGGAGGTGGGACCAGGCAGATCCATGGTCTTTGCAGAGCCCGCAGCCAACACAGCTGGGGCTGCTCCAGCCCAGAGAAAGTCCCTAATGCCTGAGCACACACTTCCCTCTTATGGCTATGCCCGATACAGCAACCACTCAGGCCTGCAGCATCTTCACTGGAGATGTGATTTTCCTACGAATATTTATGAATTTCCTATGGATTTATACCTATGAAACATTTCCCATGTTTCATGTTTGTTGGACACAGACGTCTCCCTTGCACTCGAGGCTTGAGCACAGCTTGAGCTTTGCAGCCCTGTCTGGCTGCTGCTGATCAACACGCTGTGAGCAGTGTGAGTGGGAAAGACCTGAGTGCTCAGTCCTGCCTGCAGCATCACACTTCTCTCTCTGATGGAAGCCCAAGTACCAATCCCTGGTCCTGGGGTAGATTTCTCCTCTTGGTACTGCACAGCCTCTAACATTTTTCATCTCCTCAAATTAAGTATGGCTTTTACTTCCTTTGACTTTGAAGGGAAAGTTTTTAACTACCTAGTTATGGGTAGTTAAGGACTGTGTTCAATTTCTCCCTTGCCCCATTCCACTGTATGGCAAAGTCTCTCTCTCTTCTATCTATAATAATATCCTTGCCAAAAGGAGAGACAGCAGCCTTGTTTTCCTGTACTGACCTTTTTCTCTGGACTGAACTTCAAGCTCTTTCGGTGCTCCCATCACCCCAATACCAGTTTTTGTAATTCAAAAGCAGTTTGCTGCACAGATGGAGTAGTTTCCCCTTATGTCTAATCCATGGCTACCTTCTTCCAGCCACCAAGTTAGTTCAGATTACAAACCTGAAGAAAATTTTCCATGGGATGATTTTCTGTTGGATGAGTTGAAGTGACTCACTCTGCAAGTAGAAAGTTGAGCGCTTAAAAAAAAAAGCTCCTTTAGCCATGTCTGTTGCCAACTTGTCTATCTTCTTCCTTCACTCATTTTTTTCTAAAGAGATGTAGGACAATAAGAACCTGCAGAACTGTGCTTGGTACTTGAAAGGTAACAAAGTGCCCCTTCTTTCCTCTCCAAGCTAAGGTTTGCTCACTGCTCAGGTGCTAGAGCACTGTCCTCACTGTCTCTCTTCTCTACAGTAAGCTGTCTTCTCATGTGCCACCTTTGTAAAAGCATCAGTACAGGATGAAAACTATCAACAAAGAAATTTTCAAGGGAATACCATTCTTCTCACAGAATACCTGTTCTTCTCACAGGAAAGACAGAACAAGGAGGAACCTGTCCAGTCTCCTGCAGTACTAACAGCACTGGCAACAGCAGCAGCAGCAGCAGTTATGTTGCCCTTGAAGTCAGCCACAGCAGCTTGATCATGCTCTGCTGGGCTCTGGACCCTTTACCAGAGTTTCTCAGAGCACTCCACAGATGCTGATAAAGTGAGGCCACATATGCTCTGAACCTGTTTGCCAGGGTTTTGATGGGAAGAGGATAACTTCCATAGTGCCAGTAGGTAGGTGCAGATCCTCAAAAGTATTTAAGCACCTAGGAATAAGTTAGAAATTAAAATACTATGGGCCTTGAGGTCCTAATGAGGATGAGTTATATTGGTATTCAATGTTTTTGCTGATATAGCTGATGGTGCTCAGTAAAGTTCTGCTCAAAAAAGAGCCTCATTCTGCTGACATAAGCTGCCTGCACACAAGGAGGGCTTCACTGCTACAGCTCTGCTGCTACAGCGATATCACATGCATTTACATGTAAATTAGGGCTTTGTTTATACCGCACAGATGCAGCCTTTCACTTCATCCTGGATGTGGAGGGGGGGGTTGGGGAGAGTTATGGTCTCACTACTCTCATTTTATGGACTAAGAAAGCAAGGCACAAACAAAACGAACTCACTGCTGCAATATCACCTAACATGGGTGTCAAAAAAGGCAGAGATCCTGATCATAGTTTGCCACCATGGGACTGTTTTTTAGTGTAGAGAGGGGGACACAAGTGAGTCATCACTTGGTTCACAGAAGCTTCATCATTATGTGAGGTCAAATTCCTGATGTGTTTGAGTTTGAGATGAGGCGTTAGGAATGAATGCACCAGGGAGCCCTGCACATAGGGCATGGAGGCTTGTTTAGATGCACCACCAGAAACTAACTGAACCTGAGACCTCACGTTTCTACTGCACAGCTCCTCCGCTCACCAACACAAGGGGCAACAGGCATGGGCGACAATGAATATCCATGGAGGATGGACATGAAAGCTGAAGCAGCACCAGTGATTAACTACACACCACAGGAACCACATATGAGATCAGGAGCTACAGAGTGCTTCTGATGTAGCACTTGCTTCCAACTACTGCTGCCCAAGTAAATACGCACTGACTGCACCTCTGTTCTGCCAGTACTCCTGTATCTTGACATCAGACTCTGTCAGGCTGTATTTCCATTTACAAAAGCCAACATAAGCCAAGAATGATGAAATAACTGATCACATCTATATTCCCTAACATGCCTCTGCATTCCCAGACGCTGCTGTACTAAACCATGTATCTGACATGGATACAAGGTGAATTGCGTGGTAGGACCAAGCTAATAATTTTTTTCTGCAAGGTTAACTTGTATCAGCTTCTCTCAGTGGCAAATAGAAGGTTCTTAGAGCTACAGCCTCTATTGGCCCAACAGTGCCAGACTAAAAAAAGACATAAAACCACACAGTTCCACTGTGATGGCATAAACAAAATTCAGGCTCCAGAAGAATCAGGTGATCCAGAAGAATCATGTGAAAAGGGGAGATTTCCTCAACCCTTAGTGTGGGGAGATTTACCTGACCCTTAGTGTTTGATTTGTCTGTCAACACCCCAGGAAGTCAAGATCCTTGCACCCGAGCAGTCTGCCCAAGTCCTGTTAGGGGGACCCTTCACTGAGCAGTCCAGCTGGATCGGAGGGTGGTTCCACTGACTTAGTCACAGACACACATCAACAGCATAAGGGAGACCCCTCAGGGGGTCTTCCTCTTTATTTCAGTACATTACCTGCTTCTGGTGACTTCCAGTGCCCATGAAGGACTCTCACTAACAGTTTATGGAATAACACTCTTTATTAATATTAAATTGTGACAGGTAAAGGTTTGATAGGTGCTGGTGGTAGTATCTGACTGCAAAAACATATTCAAAGCAGTGCACAGACAAGCTCTAATCCCCAATGAAATATTCATCATGCAGAGTTTGATTCTTACTCAATAGGCATTTCCACAGGAGAGAAGACAGGTTCAGCCCGTTGACTGATTCCAGCAGTTATGATGGAGTCTTCCCTAACTTTTGCCCCACTCTCAACTACTCCACTACTCTACTTAGGTGGAGCTTGAGTGACTCCAGTCATACATACCTTTGTTACTGATTGGTGTAAAATTCTCTCACTTTGTTTTTAAAGATACAGTCAAAAATATAGAGCACATTCCCAGTGAGGGGTGGTCATACTGTGGCAGCAGGTAATTTGGGGTGGAGCTGTGTGTTACTATTACAATTAGGCTATAAGGAACCAAGTTCCTCCAAGGAGAACGATTTCACCGCAGCTGTTGGCTCAGCAGCAGGACATCTCCCATCTCCCTTGGCTGACAGGTGTTATGCAGTTTCTCAGCTGCAAAGTGCCATCAAGTTCCCCTCTGTGCAAGGATTTCAACAGAGCGCACATGAGGTGTCTCCACTACATCCTCCTACGGGGGCTATGGTTGCAGACTGTGGTTGTGGGGAGCCATCCCGGAATAGGTGTTGAGCATGCCAACCGCACTCCATCCAGGGAGCAGCAACTGCGTTTTACTTTATAATTTCCATACCATTATAACCTCTGTTAGGCTGTGAATATAACTTCTCCGTTTCCTGATATTATCCCCAGTCATCTTCCCACAGCTGGGTGAAATGTAGTGAAAGTGGATGGATGTTACTACTGGCCTTAAGCTGGTTATAAGATACAATCTTGTTGAATTGCAGAGAAACAGCCATCTCCATTCCAAAACATTGCACAAGTCACTGTCCAAAGGAGGGCCAAATATCCAGAAAATTGAACTGAGGAGGGTGGGATGGGAACAGATATGACTTTCTAAGTACTGTTTTGTACAGAAGTCTTGGGGAGAGGGGACATAAGTAAAAACAGATAAAGCAAACCAGGCTGCAAACAAAGCTAGGACAATCATGGCAGTCAGCCCTGACTAAAGCCTAGAGAAAAACAGCTCTTTGGTATGGTCTGAAAAATGGTCTGATGGTGCATGCATCCTTCCTCCCCACCTCTGGATGCACTATGATCTGAGAAATGCTCGTTATATCTCAGCCTTGATGAACAGCACCTGGGCTTAGTTCCTCTTGAGCTTATCAGAAACACTGTCTGCTCCCAGGAACTCATGCTGTCTAATGAGCTCCTGCTTTTTAGCAAACAGCCTTGGAAACTTACTTTTCTTGCCTGAATAACAACCCAAGTGGAACTTTTCTTTGAAAGTTTGATCGCAAAAATAACCGGAATTGCAGCCAGGATGGAAAATTACTATGGCTAAAGCCAACTCTCTTGTGACCCTATGAAGAGCAGTTCTAAGTGAGACCCTTTGAGCTCTCCAGGACTGCAGTGGGCTGTGACCAGCAATCTCCCTCTGAGTGGGATGTCTCTCAGAGCTCACAAACTTTCAAGTCTGCTATACTTGGATGACTGCTGCTGATCATGGACAATGGAACTGAAATCTCCACTCCTTGAAGCTCAACCCTTTGCTCACTGAAATGATGCAAAGGCATCTAACATGAGTATTTCACTGAATTAGAGGGGAATTTTTCACAGGTGTATACCTTGTACATATTCCTTTAGGTCTGTGTGCATGCAAGTGTGAATATACAATAGCAAATGTACTATGAATATTGTTCTAGATTCTTAAGTACTTTAGATTCATAAATAACTTAGGCATGTGAGTCGTTGTTGTGCTATAGTAAATTCTATAGAACTTTTTGTTGAATTGTTTAGATTAAGTTATCAGTTCAGTGCTGTTAAGTTTAAACCATTGGTCAAACCTAGGACTAAGTCTGGTAAGGGTATCCGCTCTGAACCTTATGACTCAACAGGAGGGTCTCTCTTATTTGTTTTTATTTTTACCCTTTTTCCATCTCCAGCCTCCATGTAGATAATTTTTTGTTGGTTTAGACTGATTGATTTTTACATCTTGGTCTGATTTCTCTCTGTGTCCTTTAACCACCGAGTTAGTAGTAGAGTGAAACTTGCCAATGAACTTTGTTGTGCTTTCACTTTATATTAAACCTGCTTTTGCTGATACTTTTCCCAGTGATTCTTTGAGCGACCTAAAGCACACTTTTGTGACAGAAGGCTGGAGCCATGAGCAAGGAAATAGTGTCCTGCTGCTTGATTTCCTTACACCATTAGAAATATAACCTTATACATATTTTGTAAATTATAATAAAAGGTAAATACAGTTATCTGCTTCTCTTCTAATGAAGGATTAAAATGTTGCCACTTACATGGATGTATTAAAAGGAATAACAACTTCAAGGGGTTAAATTAGTCTGTCGTTTATCCCCTTTGCCACACTGGAATCCCTCACATACCCTGTTCTGCTGGCCAACACCCTGATCCTAACGATATCATCCCCTCTGTTCTTTTGTGGCTCATCAGACCCATGCTTATATACATTTTTCAGTCCCTAGTGTATCGTTTCTGATCTCTTGCACCTCCGATCATAAACCTTCTGTCCTGACTCCTTTCCCATTTCACAACAAAAACATTATGCAAGTCTGGTTGGCTAGCCTGGCTTCTCCAGGCAAAAAGACTGAACAGCAAACAGTTCACTGTGTTTAGAAATTCTGGTAAAGTCACTGTCCAAAGACAGGTTCAGTCAAGGCTGCATTGTAAAAAAGAGGAGAAAGTAGTCTGAACAGTCTTTTTAGTATTACATAGCTTTAAAGGTTAAAATACTTTCAGAATAGTATTATTTTCCAAGCCAGTGAAACAGAAGCTGTAGTGAGCCAGGAATGGTAGCATTCACAGCAAAAAATGCTAAGGACAGGGAGGGTGTCTCCTGGAGCAGAAACATGATTCTCAGCACAGCTATATTTCAACCAACCGACTCCATTGTTTAGAAATAGGTACCTGCCTACCTTCGCCTCCACCAGAAGGAAGCAATCTGCTGTGGGCATTGAGGATTTACTTTTACTTATAAAGATATGCTGAGGACAAATGATGGTCATTCCTACACCAAGCTAGCCAACCTTCCAAGCATTGCCTCTCCATCTTTCCATGAAGTTTAGCTAGGGGCTTACTAAGATTTCCTGAGCACCCTCATAAGTATCTGCTTTCTTCAAGACTATGAGGTCCTCAAAGAGCTTTCCACACTTTTACTAATTCTTCACTTATGCTACAGGCTGCTCTGTGAGGGAACAGTCTACATTCTTCAGGTGCATTCTGCCATTCAGACACAAGCTTAAAACCAAGGTTCCCTGCTGCCCTGGAGGCATTTTGCCGCACAGTCCCTGCACTTTCAGTGCTAGGCTGTTGTAACCATGACAGGAATGCAGGACACAGTAACTACACTCGCCTCACAGCACTGCATTGGCCTGGTCAAACTGCAACCTTTTCAGCTACACCTTCAGTACACATTTTGTGCTTACTTCAGCCTGCACCTGGAGACTGTACAAGAAGAGGAAAGACACCTGAAGAATGTAGACTGCTCTCTCTCAGAGTAGACTGACTGCTGTTATCTGCCTTGAATGTAATGGCTGAGCCATTGCTCATTCTGCCTCTGAATTGCAAATATAAAAGTCAAAGGCTAAGGTTTATTTCTGACTACATCTGCCTTGTGACCTTCCATCAAGACTCTCTGCATACCTAGCATCATTCAGACATCCAGTTTTGTGTCAGTTTTCAGTTCTCCCTTTTCTCAAAGGAAATTCTTCCCCTCAGTCACACCTCTGATGAGTCCGATGATCTCTTATCAGTGCAAAAAGCCCTTGTTCTGTCTGTTTGGGACATTGGAGTGGAAAATTTTCCTGCTACTTTGTCTCTGTGTGTGGTAGGTTGAAAACTTGGTTGATGGTTAAGTTGCTAACCCAATGAGAGGACCTCTGCAATTGCATATATAAAAGAAGGCAAGTGCGGGAAGTTCCTATTTTGTTCTGGCCTCAAGGGCCGAGGGGCAGCTGGAGGCCGAGGGCCCTGGGCCCGGGCTCATGCCAAGCCCCCTTCTTCCCCCCCTCGACCCCTTGGTGCAGCGGCAGTGTGGGGCTGGCCCTCCCCCCAGGGGAGAGCTGTCCTGGTTCTGTATGGAGTGTGTAACTGAGACCGCGTGGCCGAGATGATCTGAAGTCGCCAAGACCTCACACAGAGCCAAGACCCACACAGGTGGGGCCAGAGGGGCATGCCTGCATCCAGCACAGCTCGCGCCAAAACCGAAGAAACACCACACACTGCAGCCAGCAAAGTCACCCTTTTCTTTCAAGCCAGCAAGGAAGTAAGAGAAAGTAAAGTCAGCTGGGATGAAGCAGAACATGGCGACTCCAAGGTCAGAAACAGAGAGGAAGGGTGAGACCGCGTGAGATGGAAGCTAATGGACGGCAGGAAAAGAGGGCAGTCGCACTTCTGGCACGGAGCTTAAAAATCCTTCCTGCAAGCCATAGAAAAATCTTCAATCCATTTAAAAAAACTTGAGGGGATGGGAAATTCTTGTGCAGCCTGTGATTTTAAAGAGAGGCCCACACCAGGCCGTATAGAAGTTGTGAGAAGCTGTTAAAGAGAGGCCCATGCCAGGCTGTATAGAAGTTGTGAGAAGCTGTTACAAATTCAAAGCAGAGAATCTTTGCTTTCAAGCTGAGATAACTCATTCTTGAAAGACTAAAACGCCATGGCTTTTTTTTTATTGTGGCCCATGACTTGGCAGTGTGGGAAGACTGTGAGGTTTTCATGGGAAAGATACCTTTTTCACTTCAATAGATTGTTTTCTGGGTGGACTGTTGGTTTGTGAAGATTCTATGGCACAGCAGAGGAACGTCTTTTCCTTAAGTATAAAAAGACTTTAAAAAGTGTAACTCTGACCAAATTCCATTTTTTGTTTTTTCCACTTGTGAGAGGTTTGTGGTAAAGAGAGAGGCACTAGGAAAGAAAGGTGTTTTAAGATTTGCTTTGATTTCTTATAATTCTTTTTTCCACTTTTCATTCTGTTAGTAATAAACTTTTCTTTATATTGCAACTGTTTAAGTGTGGACCTGTTTTGCCCCAAAGTTCCTTTCCGTTTTCCTCAATAAATCCATATTCCCCTTATACATATAACTAGATTTCGTGTGCTTGGCACTTAACTGTGTTCAAACCACAACACAGTGGCTACCCAATTGCTCCTTCCTGAACTTGCCTTTCTGCCATCTCCAAAGTTCACAACTCTCCTCTCTGATCCCCAAACCTACAGATGGCTAGAACAGTACTCATAGACTCAGACCAGTGATGTGTTGACATGAGCCTGCTGAGCAACAATCCCTGCTTGTCTTGACTAGTTACTTACGGTCTACTCTTCCTTTTGACTCATTAATTTTTTTGATACAGTCCTTTGCTTTGTTCAGTTGGTGGAGTAAGGCAATTTGCTCTGCCAGTTCACTGGAATAGTATCCATGAAACTTAAAATGTAACTTTAACCTGGAATTTGCTCTTCAGATTTTGTTTGGCTTTTCTCTTTTGCAACTGCCTAGTCCAGAGGCACAAGCTGCAGCCACCTGTGTACACAGGTGTCTTGTGCACCCCACAGAGCCATATCAGAGTTGCTCCCAGGTGTGATTCCAGGAGCTCTGTGGGATGTGCTTGGTGCTGCCTGTGGCAGTAGCTGTGCCCTGGAATGGCATCCCCATGCTGGGACTTGTCTCCATGGATATCTTGAACTCTTCTGTCATTGCAACCCCAGTGTGAGCATGGCCTTCCATGTCCCTGGCATTGTGGTGGAAGAGACCAGATGCCTCTCAAACACCAGGAAATGCTGGCCCCATGCTCAGGGCAGGGTGAGGTCCCTCTGTGCAGGGAAGCATTACGGCTGCTGTGTGAGACTGCACAGTCCTGCATGAGGTAACCAGTAGCTCCCATAATGTTATTTACGTCTCCTAAACCAAAACTGAAACCATCGCATTCTAAGGGTTCATGGACAGACGAAGTGACCAGTCTGCAGGTACATACATGTGAAAAGGGTTTGTGCTTTAATAGATAACGCAGCAGTGAGATCCAATGCCTGTCGGGCGAAGCAGCTTATCCTCCCTAAAAGAAAGGCATTAGCAGGTGAAACTTCTCCCTGTGCAGGTGGGCAGGGAGGGGAGGGTGCTGCCCTACATACGCCCTGTGAGTGTAGACAGGTGGACCATTTGCACGTCACAGCAAAAACTAGTCAGTATAATTCAAATTGTTCTGTTCAAAGGGAGAGGAGACAGGAGGAAAATGCTTACAGCCAACTATGGCAACGATGGAAAAAGTCCTCCAAAAAGTTCTACAGCATGTGGTTCCGTAATACACTTCTCTCTTTCTTGCTCATTTTTTTTCATTAATTAGTTTCATCACAGATAACTTTAACTCTGCAAAAGCCCATCTCTGCTCATCCAGAAATAAATCACCTGTGCCTCTTCCCCACCAGTGCTCCTCACTGTATCTACATCGAAGCCAGTCCATTGGCAAAAGCACTCAAGTGCTAAACAGGGTGTTTGCTGCTTTGATCCCAAGGTCCTTCCTAGAAACAGCAGTCTCCCCCATGGTCCCAACCTGCAACACAAGAGATGGGACATGGCCCAGCCCCTCTCTCACTGCACATCAAAACCAGGCAAAGAAAGCTTACTGCTGAGGCAAGTCCATACCTGCTTCAGTGGCAGTCCAGATATGGGAGTGGCCACAGACACCAAGGAAAGGAACAAGGTCAAACATACAGCTCACACTTGTTACCCTGAGACTGTGCTTGTACCCTTCATTACAAAAAGCCCTCTTGTCCAAAGGTGACATGGAGACATGAAGCAGACTGGGCACGCACTGCTGCCTACAAATAGGCTGAAACCAGGCTGTGAAGCTTTCCTGTCTTCCTGAGGGAAGAAAAATTACTGCCTTTCATAGAAGCTAATTCACTTGTTAGGTACTGCATGTTCATACCAAATTTACAATAAGATCCATGAAAAAGGCTCCAAGAGATGACTACAATACATAAAAATAACTATCAATAGTAGCAAATCAGAGAGAAAACGATGAGACCATTCTCTTTAATTCTTCTGCTAGAACCTGCTAACTCTTCATTTTGTTTTATCCCCGTTGCTAAGTGCTAAGAAAAACCACAGTCCTTCCCTCTAAATTACACCAGAGAAATCAAAGGTCACACTCTTCCATCTTTTCAGTGTGTGATTAAACATGTCAGGCTGTTTCCTTTCCGCCAATTAACACTCCTGCAGCTCGGAAACCGCTCCCCACTCCCTCATCAGGATGCATACAGGTGTTTAACAGTGCACAAATACAGAGCTTTGTGGTTTCCTTCTGGCCTTGTCTGCGTGATGCTTGGCCACCCAAACTGTACTGAGGTTGGTAACACCCACCCCCGAGCTAAACACAGCTTTTAGTTTACCTGCTCTTTGAACCAAGTACATCTTCCCAAACCCTCTCAGAAAACACGTTTGTACATAAACCTAGTAGGGTTTTTAAACAGAGCCGTGGGCAGAGCGAACAGCCAGACAGCTCCAGCTGTCGGGGGCGATACAGCCCAGCAGTGCGGCCAGGCTCACGCCAGTGCTCCGCACAAGTGTACATCCTATTGGATTAAGCTCTGCCCGAGGCGGGTCTGCAGGGTTCCCTGCAAGGGCCTTCGATGTTCTGGCGAACTCCGGTGAGGATCATCACTCCCGAGCTGCTGGCAAGGGCATTACAGTAACTACGTGTGATCTCCTAAACGCTTTCCGGAGCTCTCACCCGGGGTTCTCCGTCGGCTCCGACGGATGATTTCCTCAGGACACAGCTCGAGGCGTCCTGGGACAGCCCTCCAGGTCCTGGAGGAACCGCTTCGTTCATCAGCTCCCCCAACACGAAGCAGCGAGGGGCTCCCCGCTGCCTCACCCCGCCCCAGCCCTCTCCCTGTTCCAGCCACCGGCGTGCCCGAGGCAGGGCTGCTAGTTCCCGGCGTGGAAGGTGACGGCGGCAGCAGCACCAACCCGCGCCGCTCCGGGATCCTCCCCACCGCGTGCGGGAACGCGCTCACGGGCGCTCCGGGCCCCTCCTGAAGCGGGACGAGCAGGGCGGGACAGCTCCACGCGGCCACGGCCCTGCCCCTGTG